>CM046876.1:334151159-334631159 GCA_025667525.1 Glebionis coronaria | reverse complement strand
AACTTGCGACTCGACAACACCAAAAAGACAAGACTCGACTCCAACTGACCTCATACTCTCGACTCAACCACAAACCGACTCAACACCAACCTTTTCACTCCACTATCAAATCCATAATCATCTAACTAATTCCTTCGTCACCAAATCCCATCTACAAACACCTCTTTAATCAAGACTCGAAAATCATTTAGATCTCAGAACATTTTTCGATCACATCTTTTAAAGGCAAAAGACTGTTTTTTTTCAGATCTATAAACTCGATTCATCATCAATCTGTGATGAGACAACCCATCTCTTAATTTACGAAATCTATAAGGATGAACCACAAAAAATTTGTTGTGGTTCACTCTTGTTTCGATTAAAAGAATTAAACAAGCATCAAATATTAATTAACCTACCCGAGACCATTTCTGCATGATCTTATTGCCGCATATTTGGCTACATCTTCGTGTCATGCAATATGTATGGGATTCGAGATGGGAGATGATTATTGGATTTTCTTGTTGTTGATTATTGTGTTTGATATATGAGTTGGTATGATTCGTGGGTTTGATTACCTACTTATGTGAAGAAATTATTGATATGGATTAGAGTTGTTTGATAGAGATAGTATTATTTATGGAAGGGATGGATCTAGTAAAAATGATGAATCGGTGGTGAGAAACTGAGATTAGGAGTAAACACAAGATGGAGGCGATATGTTTATAGGAGTAGGTTAGGATAATAAGTGAGTTTGAAATAAACAAAGAAAAGCGGCTGGCTGATGGTTTGATGAAACAAAATAGGGTATAGTGTGAGATGGTTACTTGCTTATATTTACCCTAAGTTTGCTTGGGCTGCATTTCCTTGTACAAAAACGGGCCATATATTTGTGTGGCTATTGGTTTGTGTTGGGCCTAAACTAAAGTTTGAAAATTGTAAAGTGACCATGGCCGAATATTATAACACTTGAGACAATATAACTTTTCATTTTGATAAATATTAATTTTTAATATCTCGTATGTTGAGACAATATAACGAGACAAGGTGACGAGAAAAAGTTACATTTTACTGAACAAAGACTTAAAAAGTTTTAGAATTCTTTTGTTGGTGTTGTCAAATCCCGCGAGTTTCAAATTATAAGTTTCTTCTCGAATTGTGAAATCCCGAAATCAACCACGTCTACGAAATTATTGTATCCCAACAAGGATCCAAGAAATTTTAATCGACATTCAATGGATTCATTGGATTCGATATATCAAGCGAGAGAATTGTAATACGATACAAGAAGAGGTTACACGGGAAGCAATGGCATGGATTCAGGAGCAGAGCAGGAACCAAGTAGCATGTCAGGTACAAATAATATTCTTCATATGTTGTCTGAAATGAATGCACTAATTAACAATCCTGCTAATCGTTTTACGACTGCTTCTTTAACCAACTCTAAGTCTATGATTGAAGAGCTCGAATCGATCGTAGCTCAACAATCAAAAGATCTTGAGGATGCCAAAATTGAATTTTCAAAGAAAACGGAGAAATTTGAAACATATTTTGAAAAACTTGAAAAGTCAAACGTTGTTCTTGCACGAAAATTAGATCAAACAGTTCTAGATTCTAAAGCTGAAAAGGATAATCTTTTGAAACAAATTAAGTTGCTTGAATCTAAGTTAGCATCCCAAGATGAATTTCTCAAATAGAATGAGACTTTAAAGGCTCAAGTTCAAGAAAAGGTTTTTGCAATAGCGGCTCTGAAAAACGAGTTGAGGAAAACTAAAGGAACTAGTGTGGACACTAAGCTTGAAAAACCATCAATATTGGGGAAACCGCCTACAAATCAGTTCATTCGACAATCGACTGCATTTAGATCCGAGAGATCACAATCCTCGAGACCGCGATTTGCCTCCCAAGTTGATATGGCTCATATTTCTAGAACAGTCACTAATAAGTGTGTAAACACTTATCCTTTTACCACTTATTTCCAATAATAACAAGACCAAAACGTCTATTTTATGTCGTAAAAGTCGGAGTTATGCGTGGTTTGTGTTTTTATTGTGTTTTAGGACCAAAAGATCAAAAAGGAAGAAAACACGGGCTTTCACGGGCTTTTATCGAAGAAAACGGGAAAAGACGAAGTCAAAAGATCAAGAGTGCAAAAAGAACGGAAGTCCAAGGCCTATTCTGAAGATTTATCGAAGAAAAAGTCTAAAGACGGAAGTTTAATGAAGTCGAAGAACTCAAGTCTAAATTAAAGAAGAAAATTATCAAGACAAGTTCAAATCCTGAGACGACGTCAAGAAAAGACAAAGAATTAAATCGAGTCGAGAAGACGTGAAGAAAGAAAGAAAGAAGATGCAACACATGCACTCCTTCCCATTTTTCCCTAGAAATACCCTCCTAATACACATCAGGAGAGGAGTTAGTTTTTAGTTTTTAGTTTTCCATTTTTCATTTTTCTTTCTAGTTTTTAAAGAGAGAAAGTTCTCCACTTTCTCTCACTAAGTTTTCATCTTTCTTTCTTTTAATCTTTCAAGATTAAACATTTGTGTATTGTTGATTTCATTAATCAAGTTCTAGTTAAGCTTTTAATCTTTCATCTCATTCTACCTTTCTTTGATTTTTAAGATTAATTTTGGTGCGAATTTCATTTGATCCGTGTTGTTCTTAATGATTTCGTGCTTAAAAAGTTAATCTTTTTATGCTTACATAAGCTTTCATTCGATTAAGCTTTAAGATTTGTGTGCTTATTGGCTTATTCGCTTCTTTTAGTTTATTTACTTTTTAAAAGTTTTCTTAAAAAGTTTATCTTTTTATGGTTTGATTCAAAAGATTGATTACTTTAAGATTGGATAAGTTGTTATTCGTGCTTATTTAGCCTTTTGCATATTTGATTCGTTCTAGTTTTGGTGTTGGCTTATTCCTATAGCTTATTACCTTGGCTTATTTTCGAATCCCTTATAAATCGGAAAAGGTATAAACCCTTTTCCGATTTGGTACTTTCCGATTAGCACACCCCCCTTTATTCCGATCGTCTGATCGGAAAAGGGTTTTGAACTTTCCGATTGTGGGTATTTTAACCCATTCCGATTGCAGCTCCAATATTCCGATCCTTTGATCGGATTAGGGTTTTGAAGATTCCGATTAGGGTGGTTTTGTGACATTCCGATTTGATTTTTTGTTAAACATTCCGATTGAGTTGGTTTTGTGGATATTCCGATTGGGTGTTATTCCGATTGGGGATTTTTGATTATTCCGATTGCAGCAGTATTCCGACCAACAAATTCCGATTGGTGATTGTTTCCCATATTCCGATTGGACCCATTTTCCATGTATTCCGATCAGCTTATTCCGATTAGCCTATTCCGACGGGATTCCGACCAAGGGTTCTGACGGACTAAATTTCCTGTTTTTTTACAAAGTTTCCAAGTGTTAGTTTTATTAAGTGTTCAAGTATTTTTCTAATCTTGCCTTTAAGTTTTCAAGCATTAAATTTTAACTTGTTATTTTTAGTTTAATCTTTAAACTTCGACTTTACTCAACGACACTTACTTATTTGCTATTAGTTTAAAATAGATAATCAACCAAATCATTTTCATTTCCACCAAGAACAATTGAGTCGCACTTTGAACTAATAGTCAATTCGAAAAGATTCGGACGATAAGATTTTATACTTGGTTGCAAAACCATGTATTAAATGGCACCGCTGCCGGCTCTTTTCGTTAAGATTAAAGGTTTTTAGTGAGAGACGCATTGGATTTTGGGATCCGTTCATCTTTGAACGTTATTTTCCTTGCTTTAAAAATTTCAAAAATCCTAAAAAAATATAAAATCTTCAAAAATATAAAAAAATTAAAAAACCATAAAAACCAAAAATATTTCCTTTCTATTTTTCTAATCCTTTTGTAGGTGTGCATGCGTACTCGTGCTCGTAAGAAGAGAGTAGCTCAAGCCGAAGTCATTACTCAACCAATTGTCACCATGGACAATCAACCAATGATCGAGCTTTTGCAATCGCACGTAGAAGGCAACACCAATGCAATTGTCATTCCTGAGATTGGAGCCAACAACTTTGAACTCAAATCTGGCTTTATACAAATGGTCTCTGCTCAACCTTTCTTGGGACGCTCACTTGATGATCCTCATGACCACATTAAAAGGTTTCTTCAGCTTACCAATACGGTTAAGTACAATGGGGTATCACAAGAAGTGATTCGCTTGCAACTTTTTCCTTTCTCCTTAGAGGGACAAGCCCGTAATTGGCTTGATAAGGAACCGCCACAAAGTATTCTTACGTGGACGGATTTAGAGTCCAAGTTTATCAACTACTTTTTCCTACCCTCACGTACTACCGCTTTGCGGAATGAAATAATTACCTTTGAACAAAAGTACGGTGAGTCTTTTAGTGAATCTTGGGACCGTTTTAAGGAACTTTTAAGAAAGTGTCCACAACATGGTTTAACAAAAGTACATCAAATCAATACTTTTTACAATGGTTTAAGCATGAATGACCAAGATTCACTAAACAGTGCCTCGGGGGGTAATATTTTGGTTGTCTTCTAATGCTGCTTGGGATATCATTGAGAACAAATCTAGAGTTCAAACCAAGAGTGTTAGAACTAATGTAGCAAGTGCTAGTTCTAGTGATGCCGACAAAAGAATTGATAAGCTTTTCTTCGCTTGTGGAATCGCTTTCTTTACAAACTGCCAACAATGCCAAATAATTCAATGCCCAAGCTAATGTTTTGAGCCAATCATGTGATATATGCGGGGGATCTTACTCATACACCGATTGTCCTTCGACTCACGACAATCCGGAAAATGTGTATGCCGCCAACGGTACCTATGCTACGGGAGGCTATCAAGCACGTCCTCAAGGTGACCACAACCTGCTTAGCTATCGCTCAAACAACTTTCTTTCACCACCTGGTTTTCCCCTACAAAACCCAAACAACCTCAATCGCAACAATCAAAACCAACCACGTGCTCCAACTCCAAATCAATATCAAAACCAAAGAAACCCATATCCACCTCAAAGAAACAACCAAGTTTACCAACAACCTGCTTATCAACCACCCGCCTACCATGCTCCTCCTCTCAACCAACAAACAGCCTTACACCAAGATGTTGAAACCTACATGAGGACTAATGATGTGATCGTGCAAAATCTTCAGCGGTAAATGGCCAACATGAAAGCAGATATGGTGAAGCAAGGAAATGATCTTCGGGCTGATATGCGAAACACTTTGGCAAGTCAAACGAATGACTTGAGGAATATGATGGCTAGTTTCTTCCCTAGTAATCAAGCCTCTGGATCGGGTTCTCTTCCGAGTAACACCGTTGCTAATCCAAGAGGGGAGATGAAAGCAATCACCACTCGTAGTGGAAAAGGTTTAGAGGAACCCGAGCTTCCTACACCTACACCGGTGATTGTGACAAAGAAAACGAGTCTCCTTCTCCGAATCCTCCATCTTCTATTCCTCCAACTTCTACTTCTCCAACTCCACCACCTTCTACTTCTACCCCTCCTCCACCTAAGGATGTGAGTGAGAATTCTATCCCAAAGCCTTCATCTCAACCCAATATACCTTATCCTTCGAGGTTGAGGAAAGTGAAATTGAAGAACAAGGATGATATTCAGGTTTCGAACTTTCTTAAAATGTTCAAACAACTGAATTTCAATATCTCCTTTGTTGAGGCTCTCGCTCACATGCCAAAATACGCTAAAATGTTTAAAGATCTTCTCAGTGATAAGGAGAAACTTCCTGATATTGCTCAGACCCAACTCATTGAGAACTGCTCCGCAATGCTCTTAAGGAAATTACCCACCAAACTTGGTGATCCGGGTCGTTTCTTGATTCCTTGCAACTTCCCGGGAGTAGAGAATTGCATGGCCCTAGCCGATCTAGGTGCCAGTATTAACTTAATGCCATTAAGTGTTTGGAAGCAATTATCTCTCCCCGAGCTAGTCCCCACACGAATGACTTTGGAATTAGCCAACTGTACGGTTGCTTATCCAGTGGGGATAGCCGAAGACGTCTTCGTTGGCGTTGACAAATTCACCTTCCCGGCGGATTTTGTTGTCGTTGACTACGAGATGGATCCCCGTGTTCCATTAATCGTTGGACGTCCATTCCTGAGGACCGGTCGCACTCTCATTAATGTAGCCGCTGGCGAATTAATCATGAGAGTTGGTGACGATAAAATCGTCTTCAACATGGGTAAACTTTCTAAGCAGCCTTCAGAAAACGAGAGTGTTAATTTCATTGATGTTTTTGATGAGGCTTGTGAAGAACATTTCAAAGACGCTTGTAAAAGTGGTTCTTCTTCTCTACCCAATGTTGAGACCGTTGCCTCTATTGCTCCGTCATTGACTCCTTTTGGAGAAAGTGACTTGGATGATTTTGAAGCTAGCTTGGGTCCTCTCGATCTTAAGTATGATGGTTCTCCCACCGATTGGGATGAAGACATTCGTACCATTGAGAAACTTCTCAATGAGGACCAAACTTCTCCTCCATCGCCTACGGATATCTCTACCGATGATCCGAAGTTGACTACGCCGTCCATCGAAAATCCTCCGGATTTAGAGCTTAAGGATCTTCCGTCTCATCTCGAGTACGTTTTCCTTGAAGACAACAAGACGTTACCGGTCATCATCGCTAAGGTCTTGAAAGAAGAAGAAAAATCCCGACTTATCGCCGTGCTGAAGAATCACAAGAAAGCGATTGCTTGGAAGATCTCCGATATTCGTGGAATTGATCCTCACTTTTGCACACACAAAATTCTCATGGAGGACGACTTCAAACCCACTATTCAAAGCCAAAGAAGGGTGAATCCTAAGATCCATGACGTAATCAAAAAAGAGGTTATCAAACTTCTTGATGCGGGAATGATCTATCCTATCTCGGATTCACCGTGGGTTAGTCCCGTCCATTGTGTGCCTAAGAAAGGCGGAATCACCGTTGTTCCCAATGAAAACAACGAGTCGATTCCTACTCGTCTCGTTACAGGGTGGAGAGTTTGTATAGACTATCGCAAACTCAATGATGCTACGAGAAAGGATCATTTTCCCCTTCCTTTCATGGACCAAATGCTTGAACGTCTAGCGGGTAATGACTATTACTGCTTTTTAGACGGTTTCTCTGGGTATTTTCAAATTCCCATCGATCCCAAAGACCAAGAGAAAACCACATTCACTTGTCCCTACGGAACATTTGCTTACAAAGCATGCCTTTCGGTTTATGCAATGCTCCTGGGACATTCCAAAGGTGTATGATGGCTATCTTCCATGACATGGTTGAAGAAACTATGGAAGTCTTCATGGATGATTTCTCGGTTTATGGCGATTCTTTCTCTGCTTGCCTTGCCAATTTAGAACGTATGCTTAAGCGGTGTGAAGACACTCGCCTTGTTCTAAATTGTGAAAAATGCCATTTCATGGTAAAAGAGGGCATCGTGCTAGGACACAAAATCTCCAAAGCCGGTCTTGAAGTGGACCGTGCTAAAGTCGATGTTATTGCTAAATTGCCTCCACCTTCAACCGTGAAGGGTGTGAGAAGTTTCCTCGGTCATGCGGGCTTCTATCGTCGATTCATCCAAGATTTTTCTAAAATCGCTCGCCTGATGACCCACCTCTTGGAAAAAGATACTCCTTTCATCTTTTCCAAAGAGTGTCTTGAAGCCTTCAATCTTCTCAAGGATAAGCTAACTAAGGCACCGGTCTTGGTTACCCCTAATTGGGAGCTACCTTTTGAGTTGATGTGTGATGCTAGCGACTTTGCTATTGGAGCGGTTTTGGGCCAAAGAGTGAACAAACACTTCCAACCAATCCATTATGCTAGCAAGACAATGACGGGGGCTCAATTGCATTATACCACTACCGAAAAAGAGATTTTAGCTGTAGTGTATGCTTTTGAAAAATTCGGCCCCTATCTTGTCCTTTCTACCACCATCGTGTATACCGATCATTCCGTGTTGAAGTACTTGATGACTAAGCAAGATTCTAAGCCAAGACTTCTTCATTGGGTTTTGCTCCTTCAAGAATTCAACATTGAAATTCGTGACAAGAAGGGAGCCGAAAACCTAGCCGCGGATCATCTCAGTAGACTTGAGGATCCTTATCAAGGGGATCATCCGAACAAAGAGATCAATGACTCTTTTCCCCTTGAGGCCTTAATGTCTATCAATTCTAATCTCGATGACACCCCATGGTTTGCGGACATTGCAAACTACTTAGCGGGTGGGATTCTCAAGGAAGGGCTCACGTCCCAACAAAAGAAAAAGTTCTTTAAAGATATTGAACATTATTTCTGGGACGACCCTTACCTTTTCAAACAATGTGCGGATCTGATTATTCGTCTATGTGTTGATGGGCCGACAGCGGTTCAAATCCTTTATGCTTGCCATAAAGGACCCACCGGTGGTCACTTTGGTCCTACTTACACCGCGAAGAAAGTATTCGACTCTGGATTCTATTGGCCAACCATTTATCGTGACGCTCATGATATGGTTAAACATTGTGATGCTTGCCAAAGACAAGGCAAGATCACACATAAAGATGAGATGCCTCAAAATTTCATACAAGAATGTGAAATCTTTGATGTATGGGGCATCGACTTTATGGGGCCATTTCCATCATCTAAAGGGAACAAGTACATCCTCGTAGCCGTTGACTACGTTTCCAAATGGGTTGAAGCCAAGGCTCTCCCTACGAACGATGCGAGGGTGGTTGTGAACTTTTTGAAGCAGCTCTTTTCTCGATTCGGAATTCCTCGTGCTATCATCAGTGACCGCGGGAATCATTTTTGCAATGATCAATTTGCAAGAGTCTTGGCTAAGTACGGTGTTAATCATCGTCTTTCCACCGCTTATCATCCCCAAACAAATGGTCAAGCCGATATTTCCAACCGCGGACTGAAGAGAATTCTGGAGCGTACTGTGGGAGAGCATCGCGCCGCGTGGGCCGATAAGTTAGATGATGCTCTGTGGGCTTTCCGTACTGCTTATAAGACCCCGATTGGTTGTACACCTTATCGTCTTGTGTACGGGAAAGCATGCCACCTCCCCATCAAGCTGGAACACAAGGCGTACTGGGCCTTGAAGTGGGCTAACTTCGACATCAACAAAGCCGGTGATCATCGCAAGATTCAACTCAACGAGCTAAATGAACTGACAAATGAAGCTTATGAGAACTCGCTGATCTACAAGGAGAAGACCAAGATCATGCACGATGCTAGAATTAAGAACCGAGAGTTCCACATTGGTGACCAAGTCTTACTTTTTAACTCTCGGTTGAAGATCTTCTCTGGCAAGTTGAAGAGCCGCTGGTCTGGTCCATTCACCGTCGCCAAAGTTTTTCCAATTGGGACCATTGAGCTTTCTCAGCCAAATGGGCCTAATTTCAAGGTGAATGGCCAGCGTTTGAAGCTGTACTTTGGTGAGGACATCTCGCATGAGATGATTCCATCCCTCATCACGTTTCCCATGAACTAAATTTGGGTCGAGTCAGGCTCGTGACTCGGTGAACAAAAACAAGCGCTTCTCAGAAGGCAACCCGTGCTCTATCCTATACTGCTTTCATAATAAGTGTAGGGGGGAGCCCCGTATGTGTTTGTTGTCTTGTTTCTTGTGTTGTGCAGGGATTAAAAGCTTCAAAGAGAATCTTGATGACATTTGACGAACCGTGATCCCGTGTTCCCATCTTCCCGGTTCTATCCTAAACTTTTGTGATTCAATATTTCATATCTTATATGTCACATTGAATTCACTATAGTTGTCCTTTCCTTAGCAAGATCTAAACAAAGTGCACAATGTCCTAAGTGTAGGGGATTTTACTCCCATATGCTTAAACATTGAGGACAATGTTTATATCAAGTGTAGGGGGGACTTCTATCGAAGTAAGTGGTCTTTTCCATGAATTTGCCCTCATTTTAACCGGAAAATTTGATTTTTCGACATTTTTCAAAATTTTTAATCTATTTTGGCCTAGTTGTATAGTTGTATTTTCCTTTGTTTGGTTTATTTTCTTTCCTTGCTAGAATAAATTTTTAATAAAGTGGTTTTAAATTTTTCAAAGTCGTGAACATTTTGACTCAACCCGAGTTTACTTATCTAAGTTTACTCTAGCTAGTATCCTTAACATGTTTAAGTCAAGTTTTGCTAGGCTTTTATATAGGGAGCTTTAAAACGTGAAAGTCTTAACTCTCACGGGTTAAGAACAAGAACTTTTCGCAAGTTCCTATAATTGACCCTAGAGAGTTGTTTATCAAGGGAACTTTAAAATGCGATTTCTAAACTTGAGAAAGTCTAAGAATTTGCAAGATCCTATAGATGACTCGAAAACCCAAAACTTTGATTTAATAGGCTAAGCATCCACGAGTCTCATTCCTTGAGATTTTAAACTGTGGAGGACGAGAGATGATAGAGTCAATTATAAGTTTGGTATTCTTTCGTGAATTTATGTCAGTTAATTATAAGCCTATTCTCCCTTCGCTTGTTAATAAATTTATCTGCAATAAATAAGGTTGTACGATTTAAAAGGTTACTTAGCTTCTAGCCCAAGATCGTTTAAAAGTTGCTCGGTACGGATTAGAGTTCATAGCCAAGGCATAACTTATTGAAGCGGGATGCGAAGATTGGCGAGTCCGAAAAGGCCCTAACAAGGCATGAGGGCTACATTTTGTTGCTAAAGATCCAAAAGTGATGTGAAGAATCATTTATCGAAAATCAATATGAAGGATCGAGACACACGACGAAAAGCAAATACTCCCCTAAAGATCATGGAGAAGTCTATCCAAAAAGGCCCTAACAAGGTATGAGGATAAATAGATCCAAGTCCTAAAAGGAGGCGGATCGTTGTATATCAAAGTCCAAATTAAAGATTGGAGAAAAATGAAGAAGTCGTGGTCCAAATATGAAGAATCTCTCAAAACTTCAAGTGAAGAAATTCCTATTATGAAGAGAAGACCATTATTTCAAGAACGTCTCTCAAAGATTCGAAGTATGAAGTCACTGCCAAATATCGGTCCGAGAAAGGTCTCAAATCGTGAAGCGAGTTATGCCAAGATATGAACTTTATGAGGTCCCGAGAAGCAGTTTTAAAAGATTCTGTCCTTTAGCTAACTATTATAACTATCGAAATAAGTCAAACAATGCATCCTCGTGATCATTCAAGACAAAAATAAAATATAAGAGATACACCTAGGAATAAGGGAGTCTAAGTAAATAATTGGCCCACATGAATTCGTGTTAGTTTGCTAACTTATAATAACAATGATCTCGTTTTTAAGCTTGGTATGGGGGACGTGAAACTTGAGGATGATAAACGTTCATGGCTGCCAAAACCCAATGTAAGTCTTTAATTTCTTTACTTGTTTCTATTTTTTTTATAAAGGCCAAGGTGGGTTATTTATGATGGAGAATGTAAACCGTGCTTTAAAAATTAATGCATTGCATGAGGGCATTGCAATGGTCAAGTGTAGGGGATTTAATAAATGTGTAAACACTTATCCTTTTACCATTTATTTCCAATAATAACAAGACCAAAACGTGTATTTTATGTCGTAAAAGTCGGAATTATGCGTGGTTTGTGTTTTTATTGTGTTTTAGGACCAAAAGATCAAAAAGGAAGAAAACACGGGCTTTCACGGGCTTTTATCGAAGAAAACGGGAAAAGACGAAGTTAAAAGATCAAGAGTGCAAAAAGAACGGAAGTCCAAGGCCTATTTTGAAGATTTATCGAAGAAAAAGTCTAAAGACGGAAGTTTAATGAAGTCGAAGAACTCAAGTCTAAATTAAAGAAGAAAATTATCAAGACAAGTTCAAATCCCGAGATGACGTCAAGAAAAGACAAAGAATTAAGTCGAGTCGAGAAGACGTGAAGAAAGAAAGAAAGAAGATGCAACACATGCACTCCTTCCCATTTTTCCCTATAAATACCCTCCTAATACACATTAGGAGAGGAGTTAGTTTTTAGTTTTTAGTTTTTCATTTTTCACTTTTCTTTCTAGTTTTTAGAGAGAGAAAGTTATCCACTTTCTCTCACTAAGTTTTCATCTTTCTTTCTTTTAATCTTTCAAGATTAAACATTTGTGTATTGTTGATTTCATTAATCAAGTTCTAGTTATGCTTTTAACCTTTCATCTCATTCTACCTTTCTTTGATTTTTAAGATTAATTTTGGTGCGAATTTCATTTGATCCGTGTTGTTCTTAATGATTTCGTGCTTAAAAAGTTAATCTTTTTATGCTTACATAAGCTTTCATTCGATTAAGCTTTAAGACTTGTGTGCTTATTGGCTTATTCGCTTCTTTTAGCTTATTTACTTTTTAAAAGTTTTCTTAAAAAGTTTATCTTTTTATGGTTTGATTCAAAAGATTGATTACTTTAAGATTGGATAAGTTGTTATTCGTGCTTATTTAGCCTTTTGCATATTTGATTCGTTCTAGTTTTGGTCTTGGCTTATTCCTATAGCTTATTACCTTGGCTTATTTTCGAATCCCTTATAAATCAGAAAAGGTATAAACCCTTTTCCGATTTGGTACTTTCTGATTAGCACACCCCCCTTTATTCCGATTGTCTGATCGGAAAAGGGTTTTGAAATTTCCGATTGTGGGTATTTTAACCCATTCTGATTGCAGCTCCAATATTCCGATCCTTTGATTGGATTAGGGTTTTGAAGATTCCGATTAGGGTGGTTTTGTGACATTCCGATTCGAATTTTTGTTAAACATTCCGATTGAGTTAGTTTTGTGGATATTCCGATTGGGTGTTATTCCGATTGGGGATTTTTGATTATTCCGATTGCAGCAGTATTCCGACCAGCACATTCCGATTGGTGATTGTTTCCCATATTCCGATTGGACCTATTTTCCATGTATTCCGATCAGCTTATTCCGATTAGCCTATTCCGACGGGATTCCGACCAGGGGTTCCGACGGGCTTAATTTCCTGTTTTTTTACAAAGTTTCCAAGTGTTAGTTTTATTAAGTGTTCAAGTATTTTTCTAATCTTGCCTTTAAGTTTTCAAGCATTAAATTTTAACTCGTTATTTTAGTTTAATCTTTAAACTTCGACTTTACTCAACGACACTTACTTATTTGCTATTAGTTTAAAATAGATAATCAACCAAACCATTTTCATTTCCACCAAGAACAATTGAGTCGCACTTTGAACTAATAGTCAATTCGAAAAGATTCGGACGATAAGATTTTATACATGGTTGCAAAACCATGTATTAGTCACTCCACCATCTAGGTCTAATGTGACTAAAACAGCTTTTGCGAGACCTAATCACATGATTGCCTCTAGTCTCCATAGACATAGTCCAAAGTACACGTCTCGAACTAGTTCAAATGACGTTCGCCATACAGTTGGTCTAAGGGAAACTATGCAAAAGACACAAGTAAGAGATAGGAATTTCAAACCTAGTCAGATGCCTTCTAGTTTACCCAACACTGCTAACCGTAGCATGTCACTTCCTAGGAGCATCAATCAATCATCCAGGAATTCTAGATCTTACTCGGACATTAAATATGCTACTTGTAAAACATGTAGGAAATGTGTCTTTAAAGCCAATCATGATTCTTGTATCAAAAAATTACTTAATAAGGTGAACTCCCGTGCTAGAATTAAATCCCAGTGGGTAGCTTAAATCAAACTCGTTGGTAAAGTGTGGCGCCCCACTGGTAGAACTTTCACTCTTGTAGGAAACGAGTGCCCTTTAACTAGGATAGTCTCCGATTCTACTAAGACTACTAGGGAGGAAATTGAAAAGGATGATACATCACTTAAGCCTGAACTTAAGGTATTCTATAAAAGGAAACGCTTGCCAACTAAGACAAGTGATTCATCTCCTTAGGTCACCTCTGGCACAAGTAAGGCCAACTGTGAACCCCCAATTGCTTCTAAGATAGATATCGCTAACCAATTTCAAAGCATGCAAATTCCTAATGAGAATGCAGGTACCGAAGAGAATGTTTCAATAGAACGAAGCGTTCCAATCATTGTATACCATTCAATTAAGGACACTCTCAGAGTTTGGTTGATGAAGAAGTTGATATCTAAGAAACAAGTGTCTCAGGGGGCTCGAAGTTAAGTTACACAAAGGACTTACAGTCACATAACAGACAATAACTCGATCTTTAAAGAAAGGAAAGTTTATCGCCGATGGTAAACTTATCCTAATAACGAGAAATTATTTTTTCTCGGGCATGAGCTTATATCAAAAACATTCCAAGTTTTTAAGCTCATGCACTATGGATCCTCGTTAAATGACAAACGATGACCCGGACTTCAGAGACAGGGAAGTTTATCTACGCAACGATAACTTACCCTCTTAACAAGAAATTAAGTTTTCTTGGACACGAGATTATCCCAAAACCATTCAAAGGTTTTAAGCTCGTGTATAAGGCTCATCATTATATAACAGATGATGACCCGTTCTTCAAATAAAGGAAAGTTTATCGCCGATGAAAAACTTATCCTCACAACGAGAAATTAATTTTTCTCGGGCATGAGCTTATATTAAAAACATTCGAAGTTTTTAAGCTCATGCACAATGGTGTATAATTATATTTCAGATTAAGCCCCGATCCTCATATTTAGGAAAGCTTATCTTTAAAGATAGCTTATCCTTGTAACGAGAAATTAATTTTTCTCGGTCATGAGCTTGTATTAAAACATTCCAAGTTTTAAGCTCATAAAGAAAAGTGTATCTTTTAAATAAGAGAATTTTTCTTCTTAACGAGAAATTCATCTTTCTCGGTCATGAGCTTTACGTTAAAACATTCAAAGTTTTTCAAGCTCGTGAAAACGACTTCTAAGTAAATGTCAACTTAGAACTCGTTCTTCAATTAAAAGGAAAGTTTATCGCCGATGATAAACTTATCCATACAACGAGAAATTAATTTTTCTCGGGCATGAGCTAATAATAAAAACATTCGATGTTTTTAAGCTCATGCACAATGACTTACAGTTAAATATCAGACTGTAACTCGAACTTCAAATAAAGGAAAGATTATCTTTTATGATAACTTATCCTCATAACGAGAAATTAACCTTTCTCGGTCATGAGCTTGTCTTAAAACATTAGAAGTTTTAAGCTCAGAAAGGAAAGTGTATCTTTTAAATAAGAGAACTTTTCCTCATAACGAGAAATTAACCTTTCTCGGTCATGAGCTTTCCGTTAAAACAGTCAAAGTTTTCAAGCTCATGAAAACGACTACTAAGTAAATGTCAACTTAGGACTCGTTCGTCAGTTAAAAGGAAAGTTTATCGCCGATGATAAACTTATCCTTAACAACGGAAAGTTCACAACTTCTCGGAATTGAGCTCGGTTTGTAAGATATTCAATATCTTAAGCTCAAGTAATTGGTTTTCAAAACAATGAACACAATTTTTCGAGAATTTCTCAAAAGGTTTTTTTTTAAATCTTTCAAAATTGTGTGTTCAAAAATGTTTTGATATAAAGAGCATGTCTTCTGGAATCGATAATATTTACGATACTAGAAATGTCATTCAATAATGACACGGGGTTGTAAATAAAGTTCGAGCAGAAGTTCAAACTTTTAAAACATGCTCAAAATGGTTTGCTATTATTTCAGATAGTAACCCGATTTTCTTGTTCAAGTCAAGTATTTCACCGGAAAGCTTCGACTCAACAACGGGAATTAATTTTCTCGGGCATGGTTTACTTTATAACCATGTAAGGGATTGTGTTTACGTAATAACACAATCTAACACAAATTTATGTACATGTCAGTGCATTTATTTGTTAAAACAAGAGAAATCATGTTTTTATGAAGTTATCATCTCCACCAACCGTAGCAATTTACAATTGATATCTACATACTCGACGATGCGACTACTCAAACGGCGACTACAGCTCTTTCAATAGAACACGGGTCAACAATTGAGGGGGAGCAATTGTCCAGCATTCAGAATCTTTGACGCTGAAAGTGCCAAGTTCACATGTTGGTGTCACGACAACGATATCAATCATACACATGGAGTCAAGAGATAACTTCAAACGTGATGAGGCGACCAACATTCGTGAACAAGAACCATGTGCTTCTTTCATATGATGTTCTCCATCATTCAGGTCCAACCTCATAAATTGCTAATCTTGTGAATACATTATCATATATGATCTTTGCACGTGATAAATACCTTATACTTGTGTTTAAAAGGTATTTAACTTACGTTTCAAGTACACCCTCATTAATTTGAGGGGGATCTTGTGTAATTCATGAAGATAATTGGCTTTGCATTTTTCTTCCCAAATTTTCTTAAAATGCTATTAAATCAATTGATATTAAAAACATCAATTGGGTTAATATTTTTAATATGGGGGAGAAAATGTGATTTAATAATGAGATCAATCAATTTAATGGTTTGACTTAATGTGCTGGCTCAACGCGACATGTGCGAAATGTTTTCGAATATCGTGGCATATGTTAAGGGGGAGCAAAATGGATTTGGATATAAAAATGGATTTCATGGTGACATACACTTACCTAAAACATCTCTATTCACGACGGTGAAGATTGTGGTGACATAAGGATGGTAGGGTAGGTTAAAGTCCAATGATTCCTCTAGAACCAGAGGAATCTTCCCAAGGACATTCCATAGCTAGAAATAGTAGTCCTTAGGAAAGATGGAGAAAGATTGTGAACGTAGCTGAATGCCGACCAAGTACTTAAGTTAGCACTGGAACAATCACAACAAGGTGCTAGTTATGACGTATTGGTAAGCATTAAAGGGGTTGAAGAATGAAAAAGAACTGTAATGTTAAAGGGTGTAAAGAAAGAAGCCCTCCTTACAACTTAGGCAGAAACCGGGTCAATACATATGCTATTAAGATCATTGTTTAATGATTCTTGATATTAAAGACATACATAATGGACCCAGTGATGCAAGGCACAACCCATCCCAGCTAACTCAGATATCTCTTAAAATATATTTGTTTTAATCACACAGAGACAACACATTATCTATTGATTTATTCACTCCGAATAAATTGGTATTGAAATGGTGGCACTCCTCTCCAGCCTCCGATCACTAAAAATCCAAAATGCACGATTGAGTCTAGAGCCATTTGAGATCATCAAATATCTCATTAGGAGACACTTTCATATTTCCTTGCTTCCTCACACACTGTGAAAAGTAAGAAAGATCTTAAGAGTCCTACGCAAAATCTTCATATCTTGCCTGAACATCCGAGCAATACGAAAGTATTTACAATGAAGATGGAAATCCTTCTTGAGCGAATATCAAAAAGCTCATGGTAGGTGACTTGTGCGATTCTCTATGAATCAAACTTGTGATAACTGGAAAGCAACAGTGGTTTAATTCTTAAATGAATTTAAACACGTTCCAGGCCTCTACGCAATATCTTAGTGATCTTGCCAGAACACTCAGAGTGATACCTTAGTGTTCACAGTGATGAGTGGAAATCCTTCTAGTGTTAACTTCAAACAGCACTTGGTAGGTAACTTGCAAGATTCTATACGAATCAAGCTCGTGACAACTGGAAAGCAACTATGGTGCGGTTCTTAATTGAATTTCACTTGTTCCAGGAACACGAATTGACGGCTTTAAATCATGCGGATATTATTATCCAAATGATTCACTCTTTATGTTCGCAGTCAGCTTTGGACGGTCGAATAAAGAGAACGGGTGTACCCGCGAAATCTTGTCAAGGAGGTTCTTAATTGAAACTACCTGTCACAAGTACGATATTTATATCGTCCAACGGTCTTCACCGACCGGAGGTAAAATGCTACCGAATTAGAATGAAATGTTCAAGGCCATTTCATCCGTGTATATGTTTTGTTGCTAACTGTCTTATGCAGCGTAACAAGAAGGTGGCATTGCGGTGTACAATCCAGAAGAAGTTGTCACCACATGCTTATAATGGATGCACTTAATACTTCAACAAATTCAAGAAAGTCTAAAAGTAAAGTCTTCTGCTGTATCAAACTCTGAAGCATTCAAGAATTTATAAAAGTATAAGTATGTGGAACATGAAGTCACGAGGAGGCAAATATCACAAGTGATGAATGCACAAGGTCAAGGCAAGGAAACATGCTCAAGGCTAAAGTCAAAGATCACATCAATCATATTCACAAGAACAGGATCGAAGACTCAAGCATAGTATGCTAGGTTTAAGATTTCGTAAAATGGTGTGACCTCCCTTTGGGGGAGATTGTTGGAAATACGTTTTTCCAAGGAAAGTCTTGGTCACATCATTTTTAGCATAGATCACGAGCAATAGACTATTTAGGACATTGTAACTTGGAGTGACCTCCCTTTGGGGGAGATTGTTGGAAATACGTTTTTACGTATTTAGAAATGATCGGTCACTCCAATGATATTGGGCTCGTGATCCAATATAGTCCATATAGCCCACATGTAGGGTGGGCTATATAAACCCCCTCCTAGCATGTTAGGAGGGGTTGGTCATTTTGTATTTTACACATTCACTTAATCAATCTTCTCTTTCTCTCCTTTCTCTCTCTACCTTTCTCTCTAGTTCTTCATTCCTCTCCTTTCTTTAGATCAATCAAACACATCTACATTCCTAAGAAACTAAGGACCTACAATATATATATATAGAAAATATTTAAAAATCTAAAAAAATTTGTAAAATTTATAAAAAACAAAAATATTTTCTTATTTTATCTTCTTTTATTTATTATTATATACATCACTTTGAAAAATCCAAAAATATTTTCTTTCGACTTTATTTTTCTTTTAGCCATATATTATATATGATATATAGTTTTACATAGTATATATTGTAACATAATATTTTCTTATTGTTAGCCCTATATTTTATATAGTCAAATAAGAATATAATAGGTCATCTTAGTCGTTAAGGTCTTATAATATAATAGGTTAGTCGGGTTAACCGGGCTTGGACATTAAGCTAATATTGTATAAGTTAGGGGCGTAAGCCCAAGTGCAAGCCAAGCCCGGCCCAAGAAACAAGCCCATGAGCCCATCAAGCTCATGGGTATATAAACCATCTTCCATGTGTGGAAGAGGGTGTTGGTCATTCTTACTTTCTCTCTCTAGTAAACATTACCTTCCAAATTATCTCCACTTTCTCTCTCTACCTTCATCTATTTCTCTCTCTTAATATTGTGTTATGGATTGAAGTGGGATTAACATTTGTGTTATGGTACTTGATCACAACAGCTCAAGTCCCGCTCCTCAATGTCCTGCAATGGCACCTATACAAAACAGTGTACGTCCCCTGCAAGAATGTCAAGAAAGTACTCCTACAGCACACTAGACGGATACGACACAAATGAATTAGTTGGTTGATTTATATGATCCAATGTTTGATGAATATTACTATGGAAACAATCAAGTTGTGTCAAAGCCTTCCATTGTTAGTACTGCTGATGCACTGACATAAAGTCAACAAGACACAATTGCATCTATTTCAGCAACCGTTGCTTAAGAGACAATTCCATTGGATACTCAACAAACTCAAGAAACTGTCATACAACCAACATCACCAACCATCAATGCTGAAGGAAGAAACAACAATCAAGCAGTTGATGCATAATCTGACGAAGAAGAATTTATCAACCCGTTCGGTACACCGGTACACGAAGTCGGAGAGTCTTCTACTCGACATGTTGATCCGTCCAAGATGCATACATTCTACCAACGATATCCATCTACTCACCATTAGACACGTGATCATCCGTTGGAGCAAGTCATTCGAAATCCTTCACAACCGGTTCGAACACGCAGACAACTCGATGTCGATGGCGATGTGTGTATGTATGCACTCACCGCGAGTTCAACTGTACCTACAAACATCAAGCAAGCCATGACTGGTCATACGTGGATTGAATCAATGCAAGACGAAATTCATCAGTCTGAACGCCTAAATGTTTGGGAACTTGTTGACAGACCCTATGGAATTTTGCTTTTAGATTTCAAATGGATCTAAAAAAACAAACTAGATGAATAACAAACCATCATCAAAAACAAATATCGTCTTGTGGTTAAGGGATATCGTCAACAAAAAGGAATAGATTTCGATGAATAATTTTCACCACTTGCTCGTTTGGAAGCTGTTAGGATATTCCTTGCTTATGCTGCACATAAAGGCTTCACGGTTTATCAGATGGACGTTAAAACTGCTTTTCTCAATGGTCATTTGAAGGAAGAAGTATATGTGAATCATCCGGAAGGGTTCATTGATCCACATCATCCTAAAAAAGTCTACCGTCTCAAGAAGGCAGTATATGGACTCAAACAAGCTCCAAGGGCGTGGTACGATGAACTATCAAACTTCTTGGTATCCAAAAGATTCTCCAAAGGTTCCATTGATCCTACTCTCTTTATTAATAAATATGGGGATGACATATTGCTTGTGCAAGTTTATGTTGATGACATCATTTTTGGTTCTACGAACCCAAAACTTTCAAAACGTTTTGAAAAATTAATGCACAACAAATTTGAAATGTCAATGATGGGGGAGCTAAAATTCTTTTTAGGCCTCCAGATTCATCAATCCCCACGTGGTATCTTTATTAACCAAGCTAAGTATGCTCAAGAGATACTTAAAAAGCATGGTATGAAATCATGTGCTCGCGTTGGTACACCATTGTCGATCAAATCCCTAGACGCTGACTTGTACTCATACCTTGTAGATCAAACGCGATATCATAGTATGATCGGGTCACTTATGTTCCTTATAGCCAGCAGGCCTGATATTCATAATGCCACATGCTATTGTGATCGATATCAAGCCTGACCTACTCAAAAGCACCTCAAAGAGGTTAAACGGATCTCTCGGTACGTTAAGAATACCATTCACATGGGACTCTGGTATCCGAGGGAACCGGTTTTCATCTAACAGCTCTTTTAGATTCTTATCACGCAGGTTGCCTTGATAGTCGAAAAAGCACTTCTAGTAGCGTACAATTTCTAGGGGAAGACAAGTTTGTGAGCTGGTCGTCAAAGAAGCAGGAGTGCACTTCGCTCTCATCAGCTGACGTAGAATATGTGTCGCTATCGGCGTGTTGTGCTCAAGTCCTCTGGATGAGAACTCAACTCACGGATTATGGCTTCCACTTTGATAAAATACCTATGTATTGTGACGCAAAGTCGGCCATAGCCATCTCTTGCAATCCGGTTCAGCACTCCTGTACCAAGCACATCGCAGTCAGATATCACTTCATCAAGGAACAAGTGGGTGGTATCGTGGAATTATACTTTGTTAGAACTGATTACCAGATAGCAGACCTGTTAACAAAAGCTCTATCCCAAAATAGGTTTTAGTATCTCGTTGGCCGTCTTGGTATGAAGTATATGACTCTAGAAGACTTGGAGGTTTTGGTAAATGAAGGTGCGTGATACACTCTCATGATGACTTCTAAGCGCATCACAGCTTTGGACTCGGACCTCAAATAAGGAAAGTTAATCACGGACGGTAACTTATCCTTCTCAACGAGAAATTAATATTTATCGGTCATGAGCTTCTCATAAAAACATTTAAAGTTTTTAAGTTCATGAAAAAACGACTTCTAAGTAAATGTCAGCTTAGAACTCGAACTTTAACTTAAGGAAAGTTCATCACAGATGATAACTTGTCCTTCACAATGGGAAATTTATTTTTCTTAGTCATTAGCTAGTCACAAAACAATCAACTTTTTGAGCTCATGAAAAATGGACACGAAAGGAAAGTGTACATTTCAGTGCGCTTTCCCTAAGCAATAGAAGAGAAGTCTTCTATCATGATTATTTTAAAACCGTTCAACATAATTTTTCAAGAATTTCTCAAAAGGTTTTTCTAAATCTTTCAAAGTTGTGTGTTCAATACTCCATTCCTCGTAAAATGGTTTTTATATTTCTAAAAAATTTCATATGTTATTTTGATCAATTTTTGAGTGGGTGCGTTTTAAAATCAAAGCCTTTAATGTTGTTGGTACATCTCAGATATTGTCATATCTTATGTATCCAACACATTCCGAACATGATATAAAATTGTCAAATGTAATTTATTATATCGGAAAAGGCATCTCATCTCCGTACCTCAACATATTTTGTGGTTTTATTTTTCCAAAATTTTGTCAACTTTTTGTTTCAACACCACATATATTGTTGAGGGGGAGCAACCCGACGATAAAAGTTCCATGATTCATGCTTGCACACATGTTTCTCTCCCAATCGGTTTTCAGAAATTGTCATATTTTACCAATTGGTATCTCTAATATATTATGTTTTTATATTAGAGATAGGGGAGAAAATGTGATTAAATGTAATATATCACAACATGTGATCTTAAAGACTCAAGTGCAACTCTTTTCTTCACATGCTAAACTATCTCGTATATCGACGCATGTGTGTAGGGGGAGCTTTTCGGAAATGTAAAACTTTCAAAGTGTTAAAAGTTTTGATTTTTATCAAGCACTTTGAATGGTTTTCAATGGTTTATGGTTACGATCTATACCCAAAACAACCTACTATCTACGACGGAATGTTGGAGTCAAAAGGTGGTTTAGGATAGGAAATTAAGTCCTATGATCCAACCAGAACTAGATGGATCTACCCAAGGACATTCCATAGCTAGAAATAGTTGTCCTTAGGAAAGATGGAGTTGAATGAAGCTAAAATGCGGACCAATTACTTAAGTTAGCACTGGAACAATCACAACAAGGTTTTAGTGATGATGTATTGGTAAGCATTAAAGGAGTTAAATATTCTATGAAACTTAGGCAGAAACCAGGTTAACACATCTTTTGAAGACAAGTGTCATGGACCCAGTAATGCGATACACAACCCTTCCCCAGCCATTCGAGTTTCTCTCAAAAGAAACTTGTATCATTGTCACGGAGATCAATACGTATCTATTGACTTTGTCACTCCGAGTTAGTTAATATTGAAAAGGTGGCAGTCTGCTCCAGCCTTCGATTACCAAAATGCACTTATCGAGTCTAGAGCCAAAAGAGATCAATCTATCATCTCATTAGGACACAATCGAGTCCTAAGCATTATCCTTGTGATGTTGCCAGAACATCTGAGTGATACGATTCACAATGAAGATGGAAATCTTGCTTATGCCAGCATCAAACAAGCTCATGGTAGGTAACTTCTGCCATTCTACCACGAATCAAACTTGTGAGAACTGGAAAGCAACTAAGTTTTGATTCTTAATTGATTCAAACTTGATTCCAGATTTCTTCGCAAAATCCGTGTGATCTTGCCAGAACATTCAGAGTGGCACTCTTTAGTGCTCACAGTGACGAATGGAAATCCTTCCAGTGTCAACATCAAACAGCACTACGGTAGGTGACTCGCAAGATTCTCTATGAATCAAGCTTGTGACAAACTGGAAAGCAACAATGGTGCGATTCTTATAGAATCAAACTTGTTCCAGTAATTATGAATTGACGACTCTAATCAGACGGATAATTTATCCTTGTGATTCACTCTTTATGTTCGTAGTCTGCTTTGAGACGGTCGAGTAAATAAAACTGGCTACTACCGCCGGGAAACCCTGTCAAGGAGGTTCTTATTTGAATCTACCCGATCACAGGTATGGTATCTAATACCGTATAACGGTCTTCACCGACCGGAGGTAAAACGCTACCGAGTTAGGATGAAATGTTCAAAGCCATTTTATCCGTGTCTATATATGTTGCTGCATATCAAGATGGTGGTGTAGCTGTGTACTAACCGAAGTCGTCTTCACATGTTCATACTAAAAGATAAATTCTTCCGTAACTCTGATGAATATTTGAAGGACTAACTACAACTATATGTGTATGGGAAATTGTTAGCCTTTAAAAATCAACAAAGTGTGAACATGTCGATTCAGAAGTCACAAGAGCACAAAATGACGATAATCAGGATACCTAAGAATGTAATAGGTCATCTTAGTCACAAGGAGCACAAGATGAAGATCTCAAGCACTCAAAGTTTTATGACAATGGCTCAAGATAAAGATCACAAAGGCATGAAGGAACAAAGTCGTTATAAACAATATCAAGACCAAGATACAAGACCTTAGAAGGACGATCACCTCCACAAGAATGCATTCACTCAATCATATTATCTATTTAAAGATGACCGATACATTGGGGGAGATTGTTAACCCTATATTTTATATAGTCGAACAAGAGTGTAATAGGTCATCTTAGTCGTTAATGGTCTTGTAATGTAATAGGTTAGTCGGGTTAACCGGGCTTGGACTTTAAGCTAATATTGTATAAGTTAGGGGCGTAAGCCCAAGTGCAAGCCAAGCCCAGCCCAAGAAACAAGCCCATGAGCCCACCAAGCTCATGGGTATATAAACCCTCTTCCATGTATGGAAGAGGGTGTTGGTCATTGTTACTTTTTCTCTCTAGTAAACATTTACCTTCCAAATTCTCTCTACTTTCTCTCTCTACCTTCATCTATTTCTCTCTCTTAATATCATCTTAATATTGTGTTATGGATTGAAGTGGGATTAACACTTTTTATTATTATTTTACTATTAAAAAAAGTTTCAAAAAAAATATTCTTCTTTATCTTCTATCATGGTTAATTCTTTTCACCTCACCCTCTTATCGTTTAATTCTTATCTTCTACTTCAATTTCTTTCTATAATTCTTTTTCTCAACCCCTCTTATTTCTAATTCTTCATAGATTCGTATGTCTATTACGTAGGGTGTTGGAGACCATTGTATGGTTTTCAATCATGTCAATGGTGTTCATGCGAGCGGTGCGGAAGAGATCTCCACAATTTACAATTTGGACATTGTCCATCATGCAATTCAGTCAATTCGTACTTCACCTCTAATGAAATGATCTCTCCCTCTTGCATATATGGGGATACTTATCCGCAAGATGCATCGCGTTTTTTTCAATACCCGTGTTGCAACAATTGTGGGGGCCCTCGCGACACATTTTCTTATCAACCGATGAATTATTATGAGCCTGATCCGTGGTATAATTCCGGTTTTGATAATCTTGAGCCTCACATTACACCCTCGATCATCAACATTATTTTGGAATGAGTGACGAACTAGTACCCGCTATTTCAAATGATTTCTAAAAGTTCATGAAGGTTTATTTAGAATTAGCGAAAAATTAGAAGAGGAAAATCGACAAGAGCAAGTATCTAGTGCTTATACCTCTACGCCTCTTGTGATACCTTATTGTTATGATGATGACGAGGATAATATTTAAGATCTCAATCCATCATGTGAGACTACCACTCCTATTCTCGATTCTTCCACTAAGGAGACCGATGCCTCTCTCATCATGGGGGATCAGGGTCTTATCACTGATCCTTGTGATGAGATTCTTATTCTAATCCAAAGTGAGCCTACGGTTGCTTCCGATACTGATAGTGAGTGTATATCTCTTTCTTTTGATGATGTCCCTCCCACCGACATCTTGGGAGATGATTCTTTGGCTTTCTCTAATCCTATTTTTGATCTCGATGATGATTTTACTTCTAGTGATGACGAGTCACTATCTGATGAAGACGTTCTGAAGGAAATTTTCAAGATTTATTCGAACCCTTTATTTGATTTTGATGATGCCTACATCTCTAGTGAGGTGAATCCTCTCTTTGAAGAGGGGATTGAGGACATTGATATCTCTGACTCTCTTGCTATTGATGAGCATTATTTGTTAGCCATACCACCTCCCATCATAGAGGAGGTGGAGAGATTTGACCCTACATTCTGTTTGATTCGGACTGGAGAGGTGACGCGGGTGGTAGATATTTCTACTTATATTTCTCATATTATTTTGCCACCCCGTCCTACCACGTGCACGCCCAAGCAGGTGATGTATCGCTTTTACTCTCCTCATTTCATACTAGGAAATGAGGATGAGTGTTTTGATCCTGGAGGAGACGTTGATGCTAATATTTCTTGTGATGTTTTACCGGTTAATACCATCGACTCTTGCTTTAAGTTTCTATCAAGTGTCCCCGAGCGACACTTTTTATATATTTTTCTCCCACCCTCCCGCTCTTGGCGAAGACGCGTATTCTTAAGGATTGCCTTTATACCCATTTCTCGTATGTTATAAGAATCCTTCTGTTTTTCTTGACTTATACTGTGGATTCTTCTTTTTTATTCTCATCCGGTAATGAGGATACGATTTTTGACCCTGGCATATATGTTTTGAGCAAGTGGTGATTTTCTTGCTCCCCCATGGACCATTTAAGTCGGGGTCGAGTCAGGCTTGTGACTCGGTTAACAAAAACAAAGCGCTTCTCGGGCCCACCCAACGATCTTGTGACAACCGTGGTTTTGAGGTTCGTCACTTGGTCTTATTTTAAGGTTCATTTATGTGTGACTATGTGATTTGCGTGTTTACATGTTATGTTGCGTGAACGAGGTTGGTGTAGATATCGTTTATGGGTATAAAGTACTCATAAGTAAATCGAGGAACGGTTATTTCATGTTCATGAGCTCACAAATTAGTGACTATGAAATGAAATGGTGTTATTTTGGTGTTTTACGTATACGTATAAGTATTATAGTAAATCGTATTTTTTTTACGATTTGGGGTTTAGCATTTAGAGGTCTCGGGTAAGGTGTTTAGTCATGTGAGTATTTTTCGGGATGGTTTTAAATCATTTAGGACTTAGTTATAAAGTTTATTTCAAAATTTAAGATTTTTTTTTAAACTGTATATTTTACGTCTTTTTTTGTATACGCGTAAAATTGACTAGTTTTACGGTTTTAAGATTTCGGAAGCTTTAGGAGCTGAAATAAATTAAGGTAAATTAAGGTATTATTAATAACATTATAATAAGTAATAAAAAGAAAAAAAAATATATGTAAGTCGGTTTAGGCCGATTAAAAAGAAAGAAAAGGGAAAAAAGGAAAAAAGGGAACCGGGCTTTTGTAATGGGCCAATGACTAGTTAGGAAATTATATAAAGACTTTTTATTAACTAAAAACACATCATAATCCCCTGGAGATCAAGCTTAAGTCGAAATCAATGGAGTCTATTGAGGGTTCTTAATTAATTTTTCTTCTTTAAAAAATTCCAAGGTAAAATCTTCAATACACTTTTTAATTAAATTATTTTTAATTCTCTTACAATCAATACATGATGGATCTAGGATTAAGTTGATTACTAATTCTGTATTATAATGGTATAAACATGATTAGATTATTTAGAAATAATAATTATGCATGGTGATGGTAATTAACTAAGCTAATTGTGTTAAATTCGTTTTTAAAAACAGGGCAAAATTTTATGTCACTTGTTTTGATCATATCTAGAGTTCTACAAACCCTTATTTTGCGATCCAAGCATCCCTGAATAGTTATTTGAAGTGGCTTTCAAATTCAAGAAACGAGAACTAAATTGGAGGTCGGGAGGTGGGTCAAATACAGGTTACAACAGTCGGAGGTCAAAACAGTTTTGAAATCAGTCGGGTTTAATTTAATGTTTTAAGGTGATTGGGATACTTAGGAGTACATTTGAGCCCTCTAAAGAGCATGGTAGTTGTTTTATATATTAAGTAAGAGATCGGAAGGGTGGCTAAGCAAATGGGTTAGGGTAAGACCCCCTAATCATAACAAACTTTTTGTATGTTTAAAATAAGAAATATGCGGATAGGCAGAAGTATATATATATATATATATATATATATATATATATATATATATATATATATATATATATATATATATATCGGGGCCTTAACAGTAGCTTTAAGGTTGGGGCAAAAGGGAGGAGTTAGCTGACATATGTGAGGGTACAGGCTTTCCTTTACAAAGATCATGGGTATGGTTAGGTGGGAGTTTGGCTTATAGTTTGGAGACCTAAAAACCGGGACTGTTTTGGGTAAAATGTTAACGAGACGGGTTATGAAGTAAACTAAGTTAAGGGCTTTATAGAGGGGTGTAATGAGATGCTTAGAGCATATAAATTAGGTATATATATGGGAGAAGGTTAGATGTCCATCATGGGTTGATGAGCCATCTTAGTGTTTGGTTCATGTTTTGATTGTGTGCTTTTGTTTGTTAGCTTTTTGCTAGTGCGCGGATTTTTGGAGAAGCTCAATAAGGTGAGTTTCATAGTCCCATATCTTTTAATGATTTTCACTTCCAGATGGGATGGAAGAGACACTGTATGGTTTTGTAACTAATGTTGTGAATGTTTTTATGGTTTGTGATGGACTTGTGTGTGCACTTATGTGATTAACTGCTATGTGATTCTTGATTGTGTTTATGATTTGGATCGGGGGACACGTACCGTCTCAGTTATTGTGGTTTGACTTGATACCAATGAGATGTTGAAAAGGCGGGGCCTTGGGGAGGTACATAGATGTGTGAGCATCTTTGGTACCAATGGATAATGACAAGGTGGGGCCTTGGGAATGGTACATAGGTGTATGGGCGCCTATGGTACCATGGTGTTTGGTAAGGCTGGGAGCCTTGGATTTGGTTTGGAATGATTGATCTTGAATGTTAGTTGTTAATGCATACTTGTAGCACATTGTCCATATGTTTAGTGGTTTATGGTTGTTCACAGCTTATTATAATCTATTTTCGGTTGGAGTCTAAACCTATGACTCTCACCAACATTATGTTGACGTGTTTTAGTGTCACTTTCAGGTGATAAGTGGTTAAGTGTGAGAACATATGTGGCTAGGATTGGAGTCGCGTAGGAATGCATTTAGAAGGAGATCCCCGTTCCTTCTTAGTTTATTTTTCTGTTTGTTTTAATAAGTGATACTATGAACCTATATGTTGATTTGTTTGTGTTATTTGTTTGTCTTGGGTAAGAGGTAGGACTGTTACCTACTTACCTAGACTCCTGCATTGATGAGATATTGTCATGACATTTGTGTCACCTTTTATGACATTTCTAATTCATATAGTTATCTCTATGGACACGCTATTGTTGTGATGATATCCATGTGTCGCGTCCCATATTCCGCCATGGTGGGGTGTGACAGAATGGTATCAAGAGCCAATGGTTATAGAGAATTAGGTTGCCTAGTCTAGTAACCTAGTCTATAGCTTAAAGGTCCCTGCATATAGGCGTCATAGTAGTATGTGTGCATTTTATATTAATTAATGTTTTCTGGATGTTATTGGTTTTTACTTGCGATGTTTGTTAAGTTTTGACTAGTATGGGTTGAACCATAGTAGTTCATACTTAGCCACATGTTATTTTCTTTTCGGGGTGTGACTAGTGCTGGTTGAACCATAATCATCCACGCTAGTCATTGTCGTATTTTCCTTAAATTGTACATTATAGTACATAATTCTGTACATGGTAGTTTCTATCTTTTGTTGGCTTATTTTATGTACCTGAGGTATAGTATTTTTCTTTTGATGTTTAAGTCATGTTCCCTAATAATCATGTGGTGGTTCGAGTTATTAGGAGTAGGTGGATATGAAGGATTTTAAGCTGTTTCCACTCTTATGGGCGACATGACTTATAACTGATTATGTTTTCGTTTTGGATTTAGTCTATGTTGTTTTAGCTAGACTATGGATTTTTGTATTTCAAGAGTTTGACTATGTTTTTTTAATGGATGGAGTTTTGGACTTTTTTTGGTTATGTGGTTATAAGCTTATGTGATTAGATGGATATATGTGTTATGTGTTGTATTAATTCTTATAAGTGTCATCATAGGAAGGAGTGCATTGGGGAAGGGTAATTGTATAAGTATGGTGGCCAACATAGTTATACAAGTACCACAACTTCAATGGATTCCTAAGTATGATTGCATGAAAGAGGGTTAGTACATGCTTGTATAGTAGATGTTAGACGGATTTAAGTATATGTATCCCGATAGGCCTATATATGTAAGATCCCCTACAATTACCGATTGTATCCTTAGGAGGGTGGCTAGCTCGCTTTTTTTATATTAAACCTCCGTTGTAGCGTATTCTTTGAGTTTCGTATTTCACGTGTACGTTTAAAATGGTGTTCTTGGTTTTAAGTCTATTGAAATAACTTGGGATTTCTTTTGAGATAATGAAATCTTTTGTGTTGGGTCTTACATTTCTTTTGGTCGGTATATATTAAAAAAAGGGACTTGGAAATCTACTATAGAGTTAGATAGTTGGTTGTATTCGGTAAAATAAGGGTAAGGTCTTGGAGTCGTGTTTGAAACAAGATGTAACATAAGATTTTTTTTTCAACACTTATTTATTTCAAATTCTAAAAGACTTTCTTTAAAATAAAGCGAAATAAAAGTTCTTTCTACTTAAATAGTTTATATAAGTGAGCTTAATCAATATACGTCATTTATAATTATTTATGCAAGACTAAACAAAGTTCATGAAAATTTCACATACATTTATTTCTTTTCATTTAAAAAGGATTATGTTAGTTACAAAGAGGATTCTTTAGTTTTTTTTAAAAAACAACTAGTATAAAACTGTTTTGGTCATAACTTGTTTGTTTTTAAAGCTTTCTGGGTGATTCAAAAGCCTAAAATTATGTACTCGGAATGTACTTTTCAAATATTTGGTATGTATAGTCATGGGGTGTCAGTAGCTTGATCGAAAGTTTGGTACAAGTGACGGGTTCAAGGTTGAGTTTTGAATAGTAGTTTTTTTATGATTTGGGATGCACGGGATACCTAGTCTTTGAGTTAATTTTTGAGATCGTCTAGAAGGTTGTTTGTAGATTGTTTGAGTTACACAAATGTGGTTAGGAAAGAAAAAAATATTCTTTTAGAAAAGTCGATCTTGTGCACGGTTTAAATAATATGTCGCGGGGCATAAGATGTGTTGGTTGCCATTAAGTGTTTCTTGGATCATTTTTCATTGTCATGAGTCATTTGAACTGGTACATGTTTGAGTTTTCCTTTTGAGTTTTCGTGGTTTTGGTCTGTTTTAACTCGTGCACGTGAAATGTCGTTAGTTATCCGTGGGTTTGATTCGTTGATCGTATCTAGTATATTCAGGATGTAGTTTTGGGTTCGTATTGATTGGGAGCGTTGAGGTAGACATATGAAAGACTTGGTCGCGCCTACACGATTAAATAGGTGGCCCTGAGAGAATGGTCAGAATGCCCTTAGTGGGGATAAAAGAGTTAAAAGTTCGTAGACGAACTAATGTGGTCATGAGGTCTCTTAGGAGTGCCAAGGGAGATGAATAGATATTTGTATAATGTATGGATATTGGCACAAGTAACGCGCCATAGAGAGTGTTAGAAGGGGATATGATACCTCAAAGGTATTTATGATTGTTCGTAAGGCATGTAAGTTTTTCGAAAATTTCCTGAGATTTAGTAGGTTTGCCTATTACTGTGAGGTAGAACCATAAATAGAGCAAGTAGGAGAAGTGAGAGGAGTTGTAGTTAGTGCCTTTCCAAGGAAATTGTTGATGGAATGATTTTAAGAGCAAGAGTTGTTAGAAATTGCAACGGATGCAAGGTAAAATTTGAGTTGCTTAGTAGTAGATTGGCTGTGAAAAGCGGTTGAGTGGTCTGATAAAAGGAAGTATTGGTCTTTTAGAATACGTGTAGATTTTCGCGAGTAGAACGAGGTAGAAATTTATTCGTATTGCTTCTAAGAGAGGGTGCAAGGAGGACGTAGTTGAAACTGCTAAGGATGTTGTATGAACACTTTGGGTTTACGGTTATGATTTTGGCTTCACCGAGGCGCTAGCAGTTTTCATGGAGTCAATGAACCAGGGGTGCATGACAATATATAAATGAGTTGTCATTGGGAGCATCGACGACATCTTGATCTACTCAAATCTAAGAAGGAGAGTGAGGCGAATTATGAGTTGATTTTGGAGTTGTTAGGAAAGGGAATTATACGTGAGATTTTCAAGTGTGAGTTTTAGGATTAAGTTGGCCAGGACGAGTAGTCAGAGATGATGGCATATCGTGGAACCAGCAAGGGGCAAAGTGAAGAAGGGTGAGGAAGCGTTTTGGAGGCTGAAGAGGTGGATTGGATAATGAGCAGATCTTAGAAGTATCGAAAGGACTGGATGAATTCGCGAAGCATGACGATACGTGGAGCAAGGATTTGGATGTATACGAGAACGACAAAGAAAGGCGGTTGTTTATACGTTGTGGGAACTAAAGATTTGGAAGAACTAGATAGACTTAGTTAGTGGAGCTGTATTGTTATATCTGCCTAGAATGCTAGAGGCATTTGGGGTACGAGACGTAGAGAATGATCTATACAGATCATGAACGTCTCCAACACATATTTAATCATCTTGATTGAACATTTGGAAAAGGTGATGGGTGGAGTTAAGTGATGAAAGAAAATTGCAAGGCCAAGTACCATCTGGGAAAGGCAAGCATGGTTGATGAGACATGGAATAAAAAGAATGAAGTGAAGCTGAGACGAACTTGAACTATATGGATGAAGTATTAGGGTGGTTTGGATGAAGGATGTAGGTTGCAACGAGTTGAGTTGTCTAAAGCAGAGAACGCGTCAACATGTATGTTGCGTGGCTTGGACAATCATATGGAGAAAAGGGACGTAGACTATACTTCCTACATAGATAGGAGTAGCTTAGAAAGGGCGATGTAAGGACGAAGTTGGTGAAAGGGATACATAATGGGGTGGAGGAATAAGTACGACGAGAGTTGGGTGATAGTCGATAGACTGACTAATTCATCTCATATTTTAAGAGGAATGAGAAGTCACGTAGTTGAGAAGTTGGAAGGATTGCGTACGGATGTGATGGAATAGAGGGTTTTGCGTAAAAGTTAGCCTAATATGTATGGAATGCCTTATGAAGGATTATGGCAAGGGAAGAAACGATGGGAAGCAAGCGTAGTATACCATTGATAGACTAATGTTTGGTATGAGCATACTATAGGGGTAATTGAGAAAGACGCCTAGAGCATTGGCGTGAGATTTGGAGTTAGTTGGAGAACACATTATATTAGGAAGAATTCTCCTACAAAGAGAGAGTCACCGGTGAGAGGGGCATATTCCCCATTGATGAGGATGTAAGGAATAAAGGAGGAAACTCCTAAATTATAGGCTGAAGACGGGATATAAGTTGGTATGGAAATTAAGATTGTGGAGAGACAAGCGAAAAGTAGTATGGAGGAAGAATGATTCGAGGGAGCAAGAGGTTGTGAAGATAGTGGGGTGATATTGAAGAGAAACCGTTAGAGCAAGAGGTTAGTAGTCATGAACAATGGAACGTCCACCTAGAGAAAAGGTGTAACACATGTTAGTATGAAGGATGGTTAGTTACTTGGTGCCGAGCATGGGAAAACAAGGATGAGGTGGTGGTTATGACATGTTTCTTGTGAATATTATGGGAAGCTTTTGGTTATGCAATCCTGCATATACCATTGGATGTGTTTAAGGTTGGGAGAACTTCCGAATGATGGAAAATCCGTAGAGGATAGAAGCCGTTAGGTATGGTGATAGGAATTGTAGTAGAAACTGCTGGAGTTAATTCATAGGAGATGAGGTGGATCACCGTTACAGTGGGATGAAATTAGAAGCGGCCAACGTATTGGACCGGAGGTGGATCAGAAAACTATGGAGGTAGTGGCAATGACTAAGTAGAGGTTAAAAATAGCAAAGAACCGACAAGAGAGCTATGCGGACAAGAGGCGTAAGCCGTTGAGATTTGATATAAAGTTATGCTAAAGGTTTCACCATGGAAAGGGGTGATGCGGTTTGGAAAGAAAAGGGAAGTTAGCACCTAGATATGTGGGTCCATTTGAAATCCTTGAAAGGATTGGGCTAGTGGTGTATAGGTTGAGATTACCGGAGGAACTGAGTAGTGTGCATGACGTATTTCATGTATCAAACGTGAGGAAATGCTTAGCAAGAACTGACTTGCAAGTACCGTTAGATGATATTAGTATGGATACGAGTCTTCGTTTTATCGAAGAGCCGATAGAGATTTTGGGTCGTCAAGCTAGGACGTTGGATAAAAAGGGTAATATACCGTAGTTATGGGTAGATGGAATTTGGAACATGGACTAGAGTTCACGTGGGAACAAGAAGGATTTATGAAGAGCAAGTATCCTCAGCTAATTTATAATGACGATCCTAAGGAGTAAATCTCGGGACGAGATTTCTATTAGGAGGGAGTGATGTGACAACCGTGGTTTTGAGGTTCGTCACTTGGTCTTATTTTAAGGTTAATTTATGTGTGACTATGTGATTTGCGTGTTTACATGTTATTTTGCGTGAACGAGGTTGGTGTGGATATCGTTTATGGGTATAAAGTACTCATATGTAAATCGAGGAACGGTTATTTCATGTTCATGAGCTCACAAATTAGTGACTATGAAAGGAAATGGTGTTATTTTGGTGTTTTACGTATAATTATAAGTATTATAGTAAATCGTATTTTTTTTTACAATTTGGGGTTTAGCATTTAGAGGTCTCGGGTAAGGTGTTTAGTCATGTGAGTATTTTTCGGGATGGTTTTAAGTCATTTAGGACTTAGTTATAAAGTTTATTTCAAAATTTAAGATTTTTTTTAAAACTGTATATTTTACGTTTTTTTGTATACGCGTAAAATTGACTAGTTTTACGGTTTTAAGGTTTCGGAGGCTTTAGGAGCTGAAATAAATTAAGGTAAATTAAGGTATTATTAATAACATAATAATAAGTAATAAAAATAAAAATAAATAAATAAATATATGTCAAAGTCGGTTTAGGCCGATTAAAAAGAAAGAAAAGGGAAAAAAGGAAAAAAAGGAACCGGGCTTTTGTAATGGGCCAAGGACTTGTTAGGAAATTATATAAAGACTTTTTATTAACTAAAACACATCATAATCCCCTGGAGATCAAGCTTAAGTCGAAATCAGTGGAGTCTATTTAGGGTTCTTCATTAATTTTCTTCTTTCAAAAATTACAAGGTAAAATCTTCAATACACTTTTTAATTAAATTGTTTTTAATTCTCTTACAATCAATACATGATGGATCTAGGGTTAAGTTCATTAAGAATTCTGTATTATAATAGTATAAACATGATTAGATTATTAGAAATAATAATTATACATGGTGTGGTAATTAATTAAGCTAATTGTGTTAAATTCATTTTTAAAAACTGGGCAAAATTTTATGTCACTTGTTTTGATCATATCTAGAGTTCTACAAACCCTTATTTTGCGATCCAAGCATCCCTGGATAGGTATTTGAAGTGGCTTTCAAATGCAAGAAACTAGAACTAAATTGGAGGTCGGGAGGTGGGTCAAATACAGGTTACAACAGTCGGAGGTCAAAACAGTTTTGAAATCAGTCGGGTTTAGTTTAATGTTTTAAGGTGATTGGGGTACTTAGGAGTACACTTGAGCCCTCTAATGAACATGGTAGTTGGTTTATATATTAAATAAGAGACCTGAAGGGTTTCTAAGCAAATGGGTTAGGGTAAGACCCCCTAATCATAACAAACATTTTGTATGTTCAAAATCGGTAATACGCGGATAGGCAGAAGTATATATATATATATATATATATATATATATATATATATATATATATATATATATATATATATATATATATATATATATATATATATCGGGTCCTTAACAGTAGCTTTAAGGTTGGGGCAAAAGGGAGGAGTTAGCTGACATATGTAAGGGCATAGGATTTCCTTTACAAAGATCTCGGGTATGGTTTGGTGGGCGTTTGGCTTATAGTTTGGAGACCTAAAAACCGGGACTGTTTTGGGTAAAATGTTAACGAGACGGGTTATGAAGTAAATTAAGTTAAGGGCTTTATAGAGGGGTGTAATGAGATGCTTAGAGCATATAAATGAGGTATATATATATGGGAGAAGGTTAGATGTCCATCATGGGTTGATGAGCCATCTTAGTGTTTGGTTCATGTTTTGATTGTGTGATTTTGTTTGTTAACTTTTTGCTAGTGCGCGGATTTTTGGAGAAGCTCAATCAGGTGAGTTTCATAGTCCCATATCTTTTAATGATTTTCACTTCCTGATGGTATGGAAGAGACACTGTATGGTTTTGTAACTAATTTTGTGAATGTTTTTATGGTTTGTGATGGACTTGTGTGTGCACTTATGTGATTAACTGCTATGTGATTCTTGATTGTGTTTATGATTTAGATCGGGGGACACGTACCGTCTCAGTTATTGTGGTTTGACTTAGTACCAAGGGGACGTTGACAAGGCGGGACATTGGGGAGGTATATAGATGTGTGAGCATCTATGGGACAAATGGATAATGACAAGGCGGGGCCTTGGGATTGGTACATAGGTGTATGGGCGCCTATGGTACCATGGTGTTTGGTAAGGCTGAGAGCCTTGGATTTGGTTTGGAATGATTGATCTTGAATGTTAGTTGTTAATGCATACTTGTAGCACATTGTCCATATTTTTAGTGGTTTATGGTTGTTCACAGCTTATTATAATCTATTTTCGGTTGGATTCTAAACCTATGACTCTCACCAACATTATGTTGACGTGTTTTAGTGTCTCTTTCAGGTGATAAAGTGGTAAAGCGTGAGAACATATGTGGCTAGGATTGGAGTCGCGTAGGAATGCATTTAAAAGGAGATACCCGTTCCTTCTTAGTTTATTTTTCTGTTCGTTTTAATAAGTGATACTATGAACCTATATGTTGATTTGTTTGTGTTATTTGTTTGTCTTGGGTAAGAGGTAGGACTGTTACCTACTTACCTAGACTCCTGCATTGATGAGATATTGTCATGACATTTGTCTCACCTTTTATGACATTTCTAATTCATATAGTTCTCTCTATGGACACGCTATTGTTGTGATGATATCCATGCATCGCGTCTCATATTCCGCTATGGTGGGGTGTGACAGATCTATCCTTCTTTTATCTATTTTCAAACATAAATGTAGGGGTGTGCTTCTCTCCGTGTGTGCTTGGTGGTATTTGTTTTTGTGTGCAGAGTTACCTTTAATCGAGAAGACTTTCAGAGGGTTGATGTTGCTGTTTTCCATCATCTTCTTCATTAAGTCTCTAATTGATCTTCATGTTTATATCAGGGGAGTACTCAGTTCTCATTATTTTCTCTCTATATATATACATATATATATATATATATATATATATATATATATATATATATATATATATATATATATATATATATATATATATATATATATATATATATATATATATATATATATATATATATATATATATATATATATATATATATATATATATATATATATATATATATATATATATATATATATATATATATATATATATATATATATATATATATATATATATATATATATATATATATATATATATATATATATATATATATATATATATATATATATATATATATATATATATATATATATATATATATATATATATATGTCTGATGTTGTTCTCCCTCTTACACTTGGAATTCTAGCATTAACCTTTTATGTTCTTGATTGTAGGGGTTACACCTTATCACTTTTGAACATTGAGGCCAATGTTCGATTCTAAGTGTAGGGAGTTTATATCATATTGACCATATTCATGCCTACTTGTTTGCCCTCTTGCATCCTATTTTGATCATATGTGTGTTTTTTTATTTTATTAAAAAATAATAAAACGTTTTTGACCGTGTGTGATTGACTTGTCCCGTAGGCTAGAACAAAGGGGATCCTGACTCTACCAGAGTGTTGATCTGGCTGGTCCCTTAACTTTTAGACTAAGCTTTTAGGATTTGTGCAAACGAAAATGCTAAATGTGGAGTAGTTGGTTCTCTTTAGAGCTTATATGAATAACCTGTGGCTTTTCCTCCTAGATTATAATTAGACTAAATAAGTGTGTTTTTTTCAAGCTTTTGAACGTTAAAAATTGTTTTGTTATGCAAAAATAAATTCTTATGCAATTTTGATATAGAGTCCTACTTCAACTTTTTATTTAAATTTTAGTGAAAGCATACTTTCTTAAAGATGAAATAATACTGTGTGAATAAATATGTTGCAAAAAAATTAAAAAAAGAGAGGAAAAAAAGAAAATCGAAAAAAACAAGAAAAAGAACAAAAAAAAATTGAAAAAATGTTTAATAGACTTAGAATCGAATAAATGAATAAGTGTTTTTGTTGCTTTAATTATAACTGTGAGAAACTTGCTTTCTCTTAAATTTAAATTAGAAGTTGAACTAGAATTCGTCAATTGTTTATAAGAGTGTAGACGGTATTAGAGAGTGTAGAAGTCAAAGGTCCCGTGAGCTCTGATACTATTCTCGAGGGTGTAAAAACCTAGCCTCCTAAGCTATGCTAAAAGGACAAGCTGAGAAGAAAGTCGCTACATGGAGTAATCTCTACTTTGAATCTTCAGTCTCTAAATTACCGTCGTTGTTTTTCATCTAAGTGTCTTATATTAGCTTAGCGGTGATTTCAAGATCTTTGATTTCAAAATCCCGCCAATCCCATTCTCCGTGGGGTGTCAAAACCCCGGGCACTTAACCGATGAGGTTGGGAGGTTCCGAGAAGAAAGCCGCTACACGAGAAAGGCCATTTTTGAATCTTAATTCTCGTCATTTTTGGTGAGTTTAATATTCCACTTAGATGATTAGCAATCATAATAAATGTCGATTTGAACGATCAAAACTTTGAAAATGAACACATTTGCCTAGTCTTTTATAATTATGGGAGTGAAAAGTTATATTTACACGGGTTATTAGTATAAGTAGTGTTAGCATTTTGCCAAAACGTTTTCACAAAGAGTCTTAGCTTAGTTGGGAGTAATAAAAAGAGGGTGACGATATTTATTCCCTAGAGAAACCCAGTTTGCGTGTTTCCCGTTCTATGATCCTTATACCTTGAATAAAAAGTCGAGCATGGCGGGTCACTATGAATTTATATTTTATTAACAAGGCGATTTCGAATAAAGTGGTTTTAAATTGTTTTTGGACATAACATTTGTGATTATAGTTGCTTGGGGGCAAGCAACACTTAAGTGTAGGGGTGTGTTGAACACGTAATTATTCATGTTGTGTGTTGAACACGTAATTATTCATGTTTTTAGTGGTAATATCCCTTCACTTATGGCATAATAAATAGCAAAAAAAATGTATTTTTATTGCATATATCGTTTAATTGTTATTTATTATTGTAGGTACGGATATCAAGGGAAATGAGAAAAAACGAAGCCTAAATGACGAAAACGAGCATGAGATTTAGAAGAAGAACATAAATCGAGTCCAATGGTACCTTCTTCTTTTATTGGGCCGACCAGACACCATTTTAATAGGCCGAACCTACCCATTAATAACTAAGTGGACTATTAAAAGTTGTTGGCCCAGTTTAGAGAATAAAAGCCCAAAATAAAAATTGAGGTCCGAATTTTGAAAGCCCAGCAAGGCCCAAATGGAAAAAAGGATATATCAGATTGGAGAATGGCTTACAAGTGACGCAACACATACATTCCAATCCTGCATCCTCACTTTAATTTTTTATTGCTGCCTGTTTTTATTAGCTTAGAAAGAGTAGATGTAGAATATAGCATCACTTTCCCTGTCCTTTTTTATTTTCGTAGAGAGAGGATAATTAGTTTAGTTTAGATCTAGGTTTTTCATAGTTTTTATTTCAGACGCTGATTTTATAGATAGAATCTTTTGTTCATGTTCCAATTGTCTTTCTTTCATAACCGCTCATACGCAGCTTACAACATCCCTATAAACATTCCATTTTTTTATATTCTCTTTATATATTCTTTCCCTGTTTTGAGATAGATAGACGCAGAAAATCAACATTCCATTTATAAAAAACTTTTTTTTTATTTCTTGCGTATATTTTTTAAAGTAAGATTAGATAGAGCAGATATATCAAGATTCCAATTTATATTCACTTCTTTCATTCAATTCATCCCTGCGTTTTTTTAGATAAGGTAATAGTACTATTATTTATTTTGGTTCATTTTCTTCTTTCGATTCTATTTTTTTATTTCCAGCCATTAGTATTAAATATTTAGCCGCAGCTTGTTCACCTTATTTTAAAATCTCCTATTTTCAGTTTATGAACACAATATAAGTTTTTTTCTTCTTGTTACTTTGCATTCGATTCGGTTTATATGATATTCTAAATGGGATTCGGTTGATTGCGTTAGAATATGATGGTTAATGAAGATTTTCATAGCTTGTATTAATTGAATAGGTTAACTATTAAGTTGCTGCCCTATTGTGGCTGATTTTATTAGTTTGGTAGGAGTTTTATTGAGCAAAATAATCAAAATAATAATAACAATAATACTAAAAAATTTGTCACTTGAGGGGTTTGATCCCACAACCTTCAGCTCAAACCAAACATAGTTTACGATAATCCTTAGCAAATTTACTATGTTAGAGTTCTTTTAAGGTTTTATTTAACGACAAATGAGCAATATTGGTACTAGTTATTTTTTTTCTTTTCAAATGGCCAATTTTACTCATAGTTTAATATTAATCGTTTCTTACATTCTTTTTACTTGGCATAAATTTGATATCTAAAATATTTTCTTTTTATTTTAACTAGTTTCATAAATTTAGATTTTTAATAAAATAATTTTTTTAAATTTGTTTAAAATGTCGTTTAGCTTAATTTTCATTAATGTTTTATGTCTTATTGATTGTCAGCGTTTTCTTCAACATCACGTTCGGTACTTCATTTCGATATCCATTCCCTTTCTCTCTAATTCTCATTTAAATATTTTATTGACATTCTTGTTTATTAACCGTTTGCTTGCTCCCGTAGATAATTTAGGATTCTCTCATTGTTTCATTGTCGTTTGCTTTATTTGATTAAGATTTCCTTATTACTTCCCTTTAGATCAGGATTATCCTTAGTTTTAATCATTTAGTTTAGATATTAAAAATCAAAACCCTTTTTATTCGAGCATCAAGCTTTAGACATAAACACGGATTTCCATTCACACTTTGATGAAAATACGATAACCTTTCGGGTGTACGAAAATGACTGTATTAGAAATCCGGTTTTCCGCATCAGATGATATCTCAACTTTCTCAAGAGATCTAGGTTTCTGCTTGTTAAACCTCTCAAGCCAAGTGTGTAGAGTAACCGGTGGAGGAGGAGGAGGATTGTTCTGATTCGAAATGTTCTGGTATTCATTCTGACTCTGGTTCCTGATTTGGGGAACCATGGATTGTAGACATTCTTGGACAGCTGCTGCTAGCTCTTGTTCGCATGTCATGACCATCTGACAGTTTAAAAAGAAACACGAAATGATTAATCTGATTAGAACATATGATATACATAAGAAAATTATGCATGAAACAGTTTATGAAGGAATAGAAAATGAAAATGACATGAGTTTGAGTGAACGCCTTTGGGCCGGTTCACCAAAACAAAATAGACATAATGAGGATGAACGCCTATGTGTCGGTTCATCAAAACAAAATGACATGAGCTAATGTGAACGCCTATGGGTAGGTTCACCAAGCAAAATAATGCGAATAAAAGCACATGCGACTAAATATGGCCAGTCCTGTACCAACCATCATTTAGTTAAAATTCCTGCAATAATGATACATGAAATGAATGCAAGAAAACAAACTGTCAATTTTAAGAAGACACTGATTACTACCCACTAGTCACAGGTTAGTTTTAAGAGCCTACAGGTCAAAACCAGGCTCTGATACCATAATTGTAACACCCTATTTGGATAAATGGACCGTTACGTAATAATTATGGCGTGTCATCAAAGCATGCAAGGTAAATATCTAAACATTAAATGAACATAAAAGGAAACCAGATCATTTCCAACATAAGCTCCACATACGAAATGCATAAGTAGAATGAAAAGGAAAGGACTAAACAATGTCCAACAAAGCAAAAGTATGTAAATGCATTAAAGAATGAAAGAAGATTGGCGCCTTATTCTATGCACGTACTCTTGAATCCTAGCTTTGCCCTTTAGTACTTGCCGTATTGGGCCATGGAAAGAGAAATACGGCTGAGCAATACGCTCAGTGTGCGGATATATAACATAGAACGTAAAGCATAAACATAAGCAAGTAATGCAATGAAATGAATAGCAGCAGAATAAATGTATGTCTTGGAAAACCTGGTTTAAGTTCATAAGACTGGTTTATATTTTTAAAAAGACTTATGTTTAGTTTTTCTTAAAAATCTGTATTTTAAATATGCCCGGAGCCCATATAGGTCATGTTATATCAACATGCATGAATACTTAGAGGGGTGACCTCATCATGCAATTACAGGGGCTACCTCTAATTAATATATATAATGAGTGGAGGGATCAGCTCCTATGACGGATGAAAGGCACACACCACAGTTACCATGAAATCATGCTAACTTGTTCTAGGATGCACCAATTCGCCCCACATGATAATAGTAACATAGGCAAAAAACGTAAAGGGACACTGCGAGCAATCACTCTCATCGCAGAAAAGTCATAACACCGATGTCTCCAATGCTATGGTTATAGAACCCCCATAACTGGGTGAAACTGGCATGCATGTATATAGCTCAAGCAATCTAAAATAATCATAGCATGTACTAATGTGTTTAAGACACTTAACTACTGGGGAAAACAGATGGCTGCAAACGGGGAATCCTAATATAGGAAGAAAGATGTCTTTACTGAAGGACGGATTATCCGTACCTTATGTCAAGTAAATGAAGACGAAAATGAACACAGAAGATCAATCCGACTTCACAATAGCTACATAATGAAGGGACATGAATAAAATTCGGTTTACTTATACATACTTGTTATTTAGTTTACTTGACGTATACTTATTATACTTGTTCTTGCCTTGTCTTATTATTTCATGTTTAAATCATGTGTTTCTTATAGTTTCATGTGTTTTAGATTCATGTGTTTCAATGAGTAACTTTCTAAAAATAGCAGGTTTCTATATATAGTAACTTTCCAAAAATAGCAGGTTTCCATATATAGTAACTTTCCAAAAATAGTAAGTTCCTTTAAATAGTAAGTTTCTAAAAATAGAAAGTTTCCATAATTAGTAAGTTTCCAAAAATAGAAAGTTTCCATATTTAGCATGTTTCTATAAATAGCATGCTACCATCTTTAATGTATTTCTATATTTAGCATGTTTCTATAAATAGCATGCTACCATCTTTAATGTATTTCCATAAATAACATGTTACCATATTTTGTATGTTTCCATATTTATCATGTTGCCATAATTAGTATAATTCCATAATTAACATGTTTCCAAAATTAAACCTATGCTTATAATATATCATGTATAATTATATTATAAAGTTTAATAAATCATAAATACTAAGGCTAAACTTATTATTATTAATTATTAATGTCATGTCATGTTATAATAAGTTAATATTAATTAATAATATTACATATTTCATGTTATTAAACTTTACCTTAAAAGATATTAATTAATTAACCTAAGTTTTAATTAATTTAATCAATATAATGAAAAATTAAATTATTAATTATTATAACATAAGTTTATTTAAATAAATGTTCATCAATATATATTATGATTATATTTAAATAAACATAACCTAAGTCTTAAATTAATTAAACCTTAATTAATTAATAAAATTAATTATTTAAGCATAACATAAAGTATTTTTCTACATAATGGTTTAATTAGGTATTCTTGATAAATGTCAAGTTCCCGAGCCCGAAACCCGAAACCCGAGACCCGACAACCGAGCACCATAGCCCGAAGGTTGCGGCTTCTCACTGTCGTGACTCGTCCAAGCCAACAACACCACACCGAGAGCCAAGGCACTCGGCTTGCTGCTGCGCCCGAACAAACCGACCCCCAGCTCACGCTGGGGTTTCCCCTGCTTGTGACAAATACCCACCGAACCCCTTAATGGGCCTCGGTTCCCACTGCTGGGCCAAGTTCCCCGTTGTGGGGTTCTTGGTCCTTGTAGTTGACAGCAACAACACCACCACCGTCAACCATGTGGTTACGACTGGTGGTTCATGACCCATGCCGACCCCCAAGTGGGGTTGCGGCTGTTGGAAAAACCACACCACCGAGACCATATTGGTCTCGATTGGGCTGCGATCGGGACAAACCAAAACCCCCAAACCCTTACTTGTTTTTAATCTTGTTAGATCTATGGTTAATTACATGTTCTTGAATTGTTTTTATTGATCATACATAATTAAATAAAAACAAACAAAGAAAAGGATTCGAGATACCACACGTGATTAAAAGGATGAACGAACACGGTACTGTTGTTAAAAAAAGATCAAAAAAACAACCGTCCTTGTGTTCTTGTTGTTGTTCGCCGCCAAAAAGGAAAAAGGAAAAAGTGTTTAGGGTTTTGTAATTCTCTATGATTTATGTATTATGATTCCGTATTTTATGTAAATAAAGTTTATAGTTGGATTGGGCCATGGGCCCCTCTTTGTTCCTTGTTTGGACGCAGACATAACACACACATATAGCAAATTCGTTTATTTTTGTGACTTAAAATATTAGCGTGTTTGTTCGTTAAATGTTCGTGTTTTATAACTTGTATACTTCAAGTAATATACGTGAATACTTATCGTGCATTTATAATTGTAAAACCCGCATGATTTTACCATGAATAGTACCATTACGATCGTACGTACATGATTAGAACTTTCCTTTTGTAGCATGTTTACGTTTCACGAACAAGAATTAAAAGTATTACGTACGTGTTATATCACGATAAGTATTTAATACGTATCAAGACACGATAATTATTTCAATAATAATTATAATCACGAACATACGAACATGAAATCATGAACATAAATAATCACGAGCTTAGTATTACGTATTTATGTATATTTATTACGATCATGAATAAATCTAATAAGACACTAACGATAACTATTTTAATCACATAAAACACGAACACGAGAACACACTAAATATTAGACACGTAAAAACATTCGGGTTACCCCTTGTGGGCCCCCTTACCCGCGGACAAGACAAGAAACAAGGGCCAAGCCCATGCAAATTTTACTAAACAAGGAAAAAGGGAAAACTTAGTTTCATAATAACAAAAATTAGAAATCAAGAAAACCCTAATCTCTCTTACTCCTCTCCTTTGGCCGTCGGGTAGAACACACACACAAGGTGTGTTTGGTTGATTTTGGGTGTTGATTTATTGCAAGATTGTTAGTGTGTTCATCCTCCTTTGATTCACGTAATCGGTAAACCCTAAACCTCTTTTCTTTTTATGATCTTAATTAATTAATCACATGAAATCATGAATGTTTTTATAACAAGTTATTAATCATGTAATTAAACATGGGGGGTAAATTTAAATCATGGTTAAGGGGTGTTTGTTATGGCCGACGCATGAACCGAGCCCCAAGGGGGTCTCCGTTTGATTTGTTTCGTACCAACCAAGACCTCAAGGTCTCGGTGTGGTGGTCTTGTGTCTCGGCAGCTGGAGGAAAAGGAACCACGACCTCGATCGGGGTATGTTTTTGGCTCGGGTGGGTCTCGGCTAAAACAAAGAACCACCACCGGCCTAACCTGTGGCTAAATAAAGAAAGCAGGGGGAACGTAGGCCGCGACAACAGGGGGAACACCAGCTAGCCGGTGGGAACTCATGCTAGTCGGCGGCTAGCCAAGTCAAGGGTGCATTTGGTTGGCCGGTTCATGGTTTTAAACCGGTCCGATTCACGCATGTTTAGATTAAAACACGGGTTCGGTTCATGGGTTGCTTTTACAAAGTTAATTATTTTTACAAGTTTATTTTTACAAGAATTAAATTAAATTAATTAAAACATGTACATGATTAATTTAGTTTACACATGACTTAGGTTACTAATATTATTATTAATACATGAATTTTATCCTAAGTAATTATCATTTTATTTAGACTATATAATTATTTAATTATTAAAATCATGACTTATAATTAATTAATTTACGTGACTTAGGTTATATTATTAATAGATAATAATGCATGTTTTAACCTAAGTATTTTTACCTCCATTTAATTAATTCATGATATATTTAATTAAATACTTTAACCTATAGTTTATTTAATTCACATGAAATAATTAATAAACTATACTATTTAATTACATGACTTAGTATATTAATCAGTAAACACTTAAGCTTATATAATTAGCTTAGTAATCCAGCTTATATCTAATTATGGAAACTTTCTATTTTTAGAAACTTATTTAATTAAGCCAGCTAATCTATTTATGGAAACTTTCTATTTTTAGAAACTTATCTATTTTAAGCAGTAAATCTATTTTTGGAAACTTTTTATTTTTGGAAATTTTCTATTTTTGAAAACTTTCTGTTTTTGAAAACTTCCTATTTTTGGAAACTTTCTATTTTAGGAAACGTGCTATTTTTAGAAAGTTACTTATTATTACACAACAAGTATAATAATACATGGAATACAAGAAATACTTAAACAGAATAGACAGAATACATGATAAACACAATATAAAGTTTAAATCAGTAAAACATGACATGAACATGTAAAACAAGCTAAGACATGATACAAAACCAGTTACGTACTCAGTAATCAGATACTTATTTATGTAGCATTAGTGATACCGAAGTAGGACTATCTTTCGTTCTTCTTCTTCGTTCACTGGACACAAGGTACGGATTCTCCGTCCTTTCAGTATGGACATTCTTCCTTATTAGGATTTCCCGTATGCAGCCAACTGTTTTCCCCAGTATATGTTTTATATGTTTTTGAATTGCTTATGTTTAATTAGAATACCTAAATCCATATACATGCATGACTAGTTTCACCTAGTTATGGAGGTACCATAACCATAATACTGGAAGCACTAGTGTTATGACTCCACCACGACGGAGTGATAGCTCGTGGCGTCCCTTCAGCTTTTGGCCATATTATTATTATCAGGTGGGGCATATGGGTGCATCCTAGTTTACATGTTTTCAGCAGATTATTCAGGTGAATGTGGTGTGTGCCTTGCATCCTTCACAAGGACCTGATCCCTCCTACCCAAACCAGTATATTAAATTAGAGGCAGCCCCTCTATTTTGCATGACGAGGTCACCCCTCCAATTATTCATGCACGTGGATAATTCACGACCTATATTGGCTAACGGTAAATATGTTAAACAGTTTTTACAAGATAAACATAAGGGTTTTCAAACTATAAAACTAGTTTTAATAAGATATAACCAGGTTATCCAGGACTTAGTCTTTTCCGCTGCTTCATGCTTATATGCTTATATTATTCATGCTTTACTTGTATATCCGTGCACTGAGCGTTATGCTTAGCCGTTTTCCTTTTCATGTTCCCAAAACGGCAGGTACTTAGGGACGCTCGTAGACTTTATGTGTAAGTGCATATGGATTGGAAGCTTCCTAACCTTCTTTACTTTATGCATTTCTTTATACTTTGATACTCATTTCCATGGACATTATTTAGTCCTTTCATTTACAGTACTTATGTTTGTGTGTGATGAGTTCTACTTTTGGGGTACCGATGTTTGATTCCGGTATTTCCTTTATGGTCATTTAATGTTTTATACATTTATCCTTATATGCTTTGATGGCACGCCATAATCACGCGTGACATTCCATTTATCAAAATGGGGTGTTACAATTATGGTATCAGAGCCAAGGCTTTGACCTGTAGGCTCTCAAAACACGACCTGTGATTAGTGGGTAGTCACTATGGTCTTCCTAGAACTGACAGCCGGTTTTCATGCATTCATCATTTTTATGCATACATATATATGTCATTGTCGCAGGTTTATGACTAAGTAATGGTTGGTACAGGACTGGACCTATTTAGTCGCATGTGTTTTATCGAAACTTTTAAATTAGGGACCGACCCATTGGCGTCCCCTCGGCATGTCTTTTGTTTTGAGTGAACTGACCATAGGCATTCACTCTCGCGCATATAAAAGTTTTCATAAAACTGCATCATGAATTCATGTACTAGTTTTCCTGCATAAAATTTTTCTTATGATTTATTGGTGTAAATTTTTTTCATGTATATAGTTTATGTTTTGATCAGTTTAATCATATATTTTATGTTATACTATCAGATGGTTCTCACACGCGACCAGGAACAACTCAATGCAGTAATCCAAGCTGCAATGCAAGCTATGCTTCCTCAGCTGAGGAACGAAATCAGGGCTGAGGTTCAGGCTGCCAACAACCAGTAGCAACACCCAGTACCTCCTCCTCCTCCTCCAGCAACATTGGTCACATGGATAGAGGGATTCAATAAGCTCCGCCCTCGAGCTTTCGAGAGAACAAATAGGCCCAGTGAAGCTGAAAGATGGTTGGCTCACATTGAGAAGATCTTCGATGCTATGGGCTGTGACTCCGTCTTCAAGTCGAGGTTGGCGTGATACCGATTCGAAGGTGATGTACTATCATGATGGATGGCACTGAAGTAGTCCGAGGGAGGTGATAATTGGGTGGATCGTTTGACTTGGGCTCAGTTCAGGGATTTGGTAATAGGACAGTTCTTCCCCAAGGCTGAGCAAGGCAAGCTGAAGAGGGAGTACCATGGAATCCGACAGAGAGCTGGGGAGAATAGCAACGAGTTCATGCAGCGCTTTCTTCGCTTGGCTGGTTTCCTTGGTGCAGCAGCAGGTACTCCTGAAGAGCAAGAACACCACTTCAGGTGGGCTCTTCGTACATTGGTCGCAAAAAACTTGGTGTGTGCTACGTTCAACACGGTAGCACAAGTGGCCGATGCAACACGTAAGCTGGAGATGCTGCAGGAAAGAGATGAGTTCGGGGAAGTAGAGAGACCCGATAAGAGGTAAACATTCGTATTCAAACGGTGACCAATCCGTATTCTTTCAGTATATGTCAATATTTCATCTCTTTAAATTGTATCTTCCTGGCAGAAGACTGGGGACCGGTCTCAGCCGGCTACTCAGCAACAACCTTATCAGCCCAAGGGAAACGGTCAGACTCACGTCCGTTCTGCTACGGATAGGCGTAGCGGTAATGATAATTACCATAATAACGTTGAACACTCCAACAGCAGCAGGTCCTTATACTTACTCATTTTCTTATGATTACATGTTATAATTCTTAATTCTGACACATTAGCAAATCTTCTACCAGGAATCATGGTAACGGGAGGGACCAGAACCAGAGAGGTTCACAGCCTAACCGTCCAGCTATCACTGGTATTCAATCTTACGATTATCCGCATTGTCCTTTGTACCTATCATCATGTCTCATGTATATTGTTTTTATCAGGCTCTCAGCCAGTCAGGACACCTGTTGGAGGATATACTCATCCTCTTTGCTCTACTTGCCACCGTAGGCACCCAGGGCCATGTCACTACGACATAGACGCATGCTACAAGTGTGGCCTTCCTGGCCATCGCATGAAGGATTTCCGCAAGGGCGAGATGAAGGGTATATCAGGACATGTTAATACCAATCCGCCTCCTACTAGTGGACGCGTTTACACGACATCTCGTGATCAGGCCAACAAGTCTACAGGTACCATCACTAGAATATTCTATATGTATGGTCAAGCTGTATGTGTTCTGTTTGATACGGGTGCTACTCACTCGGTCATTTCTATTGCTTATGCCAAGAATGTTAGGATACTCCCCATGCCACTAGAGAATATACTGAGTATTTCCACGCCTTTGAGAGATTCTGTACGCATAACCCATGTGTACGAGAGCCTTCCCCTAGAGTTTGACGACAAGGTTCGTCCTGTTGACGCACTTCCGCTGGACATGAATGATTTTGACATGATTTTGCGCATGGATTGGATATCCAAACATCATGCTACCATATACTGCCATTCATATCGAGTCATCTTTGGTGATGTTAATGCGCCAGAGTACATTCACAACGGGTTCGTACCCGGCAGGTCTGTACAAATCATATCAACCCTGCAAGCACGTGTATTGCTTTCACATGGCTGTGAGGGTTATCTAGCTACTGTTCATGACATGGATGCCGAATCCCCATCAATTCAGGATCAGCCGATAGTGTCAGAATTTACAGATGTATTCCCAGAAGAACTTCCGGTAATACCACCTGCACGTGAAGTAGAATTTAATATCGAGCTCATCATAGGAGCTGAGCTGATTTCCAAGGCTCCTTATCTCATGGCTCCCATAGAGTTGAAGGAGCTGAAGGACCAATTGCAAGAACTTCTGGAACGAGGCTTTATTCGACCGAGCGCATCTCCATGGGGCGCACCGGTCTTATTCGTTAAGAAGAAGGACGGCAGTATGCGTCTTTGCATAGACTATTGCGAGCTCAACAAGATTACCATCATTAATAGGTATCCACTAGCACGTATAGACGACATGTTTGACAAACTCCAAGGGGCCAAACATTTCTCCAAGATTGATCTAAGGTCAGGCTATCATCAACTACGGGTTAAGGAGCAGGACATCGCCAAGACTGATTTCCGTACACGCTATGGCCACTACGAATTTGTAGTCATGCCATTTGGCCTTACCAATGCTCCAGCAGTGTTCATGGATTTGATGAACAGAATCTTCCATGAATTTCTAGACAAGTTCGTCATTGTATTCATTGACGACATCCTGATATTCTCTAAGTCCAAGGAGGAACACGAAGACCATCTTCGTACAGTACTACATTTTCTTCACCAGAAGCAGTTGTATGCTAAATTCTCCAAGTGTGAGTTCTAGTTAGACAAGGTGGCATTCTTAGGTCACATTGTATCAGCAGAAGGAATCACGATGGATCCAGCGAAGGTTGAGGCTATTACCAAGTGGCCAAGGCCGACATCAGCGACTGAAGTCCGTAGTTTCCTAGGCTTAGCTGGTTATTACCGTAGGTTCATGGAGAACTTTTCCCGCTTAGCACTACCATTGACCAAACTGATGCGAAAAGGGGAGAAATTCGTCTGGACTGAAGAACGAGAGAAGAGCTTTGAAGACCTAAAGAAGAAGTTAGTATATGCACCGATTCTTACTCTCCCATCTGGTACAGGTGGATTTCAGATCTACAGTTATGCATCGGGGAAAGGACTTGGCTGTGTTCTCATGCAACATGGGAAAGTGATCGCGTACGCTTCACGACAGCTTAAGCCTTATGAGGAAAATTACCCTACGCATGACTTAGAACTTGCAGTAGTCGTGTTTGCATTGAAGATAAGGAGGCACTATTTTTATGGAGAATCATGTGACATTTTCACGGACCACAAGAGCTTGAAGTATATCTTCACCCAGCGTGAATTGAACATGAGACAAAGGAGATGGATAGAGCTATTGAAGGATTATGACATTAATCTGTAGTATCATCCCGGCAAGGCAAATGTAGTGGCAGATGCACTTAGCAGAAAGTCCGGAATGATAAACGACATTAAAATTAAGGAGGAAATTATAATAGACTTGGAGCGATTAGACATAGAGATCATGGTACATGGACAACATGGTTACTCGACTAATCTTAGAGTGGAACCCGAGTTACTCTCTAAGATCAAGGAAGCTCAGAAAGATGATGGAGAAATCTGGGCGATAATTCAGAATTTGGAGAAGTAGACAGAATTTCGAGTAGATGCAGATGGTATCTTATGGCAGGGCACGAGACTTTGTGTTCCTGATGACCAAGAACACCGGGAAGCATTGTTAGCTGAGGCTCATAGCTCCCCATTCTCTATCCATCCTGGTTCGACCAAGATGTACCATGCCATCAAGCAGTACTTTTGGTGGAGTGGTATGAAACAGGATGTTGCTACTTACGTCTCCAAATGTCTTACCTGTCAGCAGGTTAAGATCGAGCATCAGTGATCTGGCGGTCTTCTTCAACCGTTAGATATTCCAGAGTGGAAGTGGGACAAAATCACCATGGATTTTGTTACTGGTCTTCCGCCGACAAAGAAGAAGCACGATGCAATTTGGGTTATCGTTGATCGACTTACCAAATCAGCTCATTTCTTACCGATCCGCAAGGAAGATTCGGTCAATAAACTCGTCGATACTTATAGAAGGGAGATCATGAGACTTCACGGTGCTCCATCCAGCATCGTCTCAGACAGAGATCCCCGTTTCACTTCGAGATTCTGGAGAAGTTTGCAGAAAGCTTGGGGTACACAACTTAAGCTTAGCACGGCTTTTCATCCTCAAACAGACGGGCAGTCGGAGCGAACGATTCAGACATTGGAAGACATGTTGAGGTCATGTGCGTTGGAATGGACGGGTGATTGGGACGATTATATATGTTTAGTGGAGTTTGCATACAACAACAGTTGGCACGCAAGTATCAAGTGTGCTCCTTTCGAGATGTTGTATGGCAGAAAGTGTCGCGCCCCAATCTACTGGGATCAGGTTGGTGAGCGAACACTTGAAGGATCAGAAATGATAGAGCTGACTAATGAGAAGGTCGCAGTAGCTAAGCAGAAACTACAAGAAGCACGGTCACGTTAGAAGAGTTATGCAGACAAGCATCGTAGGGACTTACATTTTAACGTAGGAGATCACGTTTTCCTTAAGGTTTCGCCGGCACGTGGTGATTAGACGTTTTGGAATAAAAGGGAATCTCAGTCCTCGATTTATCGGACCATTTGATGTAATTGAACGAGTCGGTGAATTATCTTATCGTTTAGCGTTACCTCCGCAGCTTTCTCATGTTCACGATCTTTTCCATGTGTCCTTACTCAGAGGGTACAAGTATCATCCCCTTCACATGGTTCAGTATCCACTGGAACAGATTCGTGAAGATCTCACTTTCATAGAAGAACCCGAATGAGTTCTTGATAGACAAGAACGAGTCATTAGAAGGAAGACGCTTCCATTCGTCAAAATCATTTGGATAGATCATACCGAGCGGGAAGCCACTTGGGAAACAGAGGAGTCTATCCGGGCTTCTTACCCTCATTTCATATTTTAAATTCGGGTATGTTCTTCTTTTCCAGTTTACTTATCTATAATTCGGGGACGAATTATTCTTTTTAGGGGGGAAGAGTTGTAAAACCCGCATGCTTTTACCATGAATAGTACCATTACGATCGTACGTACATGATGAGAACTTTCCTTTTATAGTATGTTTACGTTTCACGAACAAGAATTACAAGTATTACGTACGTGTTATATCATGATAAGTATTTAATACGTGTTAAGACACGATAATTATTTCAATAATAATTATAATCACGAACATACGAACATGAAATCATTAACGTAAATAATCACGAGCTTAGTACTACGTATTTATGTATATTTATTACGATCATGAATAAATATAATAAGACACGAATGATAACTATTTTAATCACATAAAACACGAACACGAGAACACACTAAATATTAGACACGGAAAAACATTCGGGTTACCCCTTCTGGGCTCCCTTACCCACAGACAAGACAAGAAACAAGGGCCAAGCCCATACAAATTTTACTAAACAAGGAAAAAGGGATAACTTAGTTTCATAATAACAAAAATTAGAAATCAAGAAAAACCCTAATCTCTCATTCTCCTCTCCTTTGGCCGCCGGGTAGAACACACACACAAGGTGTGTTTGGTTGATTTTTGGTGTTGATTTATTGCAAGATAGTTAGTGTGTTCAACCTCCTTTGATTCACATAATCGGTAAACCCTAAACCTCTTTTCTTTTTATAATCTTGATTAATTAATCACATGAAATCATGAATGTTTTTATAACAAGTTATTAATCATGTAATTAAACATGGGGGTAAAATTAAATCATGGTTAAGGGGTGTTTGTTGTGGCCGACGCATGAACCGAGCCCCAAGGGGTCTCGGTTTGATTTGTTTCGCACCAACCGAGACCTCAAGGTCTCGGTGTGGTGGTCTTGTGTCTCGGCAGCAGGAGGAAAAGGAACCCTGACCTCAGTCGGGGTATGTTTTTGGCTCGGGTGGGTCTCGGCTAAAACAAAGAACCACCATTGGCCTAAGCCGGTGGTTAAATAAGGAAAGCAGGGGGAACGTAGGCCGCGACAGCAGGGGGAACACCGGCTAGCCGGTTTCATGCTAGCCGGCGGCTAGCCAAGTCAAGGGTGCATTTGGTTGGCAGGTTCACGGGTTAAAACTGGTCCGGTTCACGCGTGTTTAGATTAAAACACGGGTTCGGTTCATGGGTTGTTTTTACAAGGTTAATTATTTTTACAAGAATTAAATTAAACTAATTAAAACATGTACATGATTAATTTAATTTACACATGACTTAGGTTATTAATATTATTATTAATACATGAATTTTAACCTAAGTAATTATCATTTTATTTAGACTATATAATTAATTAATTATTAAAATTATGACTTATAATTAATTAATTTACGTGACTTAGGTTATATTATTAATAGATAATAATGCATGTTTTAACCTAAGTATTTTTACCTTTATTTAATTAAATCATGTTATATTTAATTAAATACTTTAACCTATAGTTTATTTAATTCACATGAAATAATTAATAAACTATACTATTTAATTACATGACTTAGTATATTAATCAGTAAACACTTAAGCTTATATAATTAGCTTAATAATCCAGCTTATATCTAATTATGGAAACTTTCTATTTTTAGAAACTTAATTAATTAAGGCAGCTAATCTATTTATGGAAACTTTCTATTTTTAGAAACTTACCTACTTTAAGCAGTAAATCTATTTTTGGAAACTTTCTATTTTTGGAAAGTTTCTATTTTCGGAAACTTTCTATTTTAGGAAACCTGCTATTTTTAGAAAGTTACTTATTATTACACAACAAGTATAATAATACATGAAATACAAGAAATACTTAAACAGAATAGACAGAATACATAATAAACACAGTATAAAGCTTAAATCAATAAAACATGACATGAACATATAAAACAAGCTAAGACATGATACAAAACCAGTTACGTACTCAGTAATCAAATACTTATACACGTATGTATTTATGTAGCATTAGTGATACCGAAGTAGGACTCTCTTCCGTTCGTCTTCTTCGTTCACTGGAAACAAGGTACGGATTCTCCGTCCTTTCAGTATGGACTTTCTTCCTTATTAGGATTTCCCGTATGCAGCCAACTGTTTTCCCCAGTATATGTTTTATATGTTTTTTAATTGCTTATGTTTAATTAGAATACCTAAAACCATATATATGCAAGACCAGTTTCACCTAGTTATGGAGGTACCATAACCATAACACTGGAGGCACCAGTGTTATGACTCCACCACGACGGAGTGATAGCTCGTGGCATCCCTTCAGCTTTTAGCCATATTATTATTATCAGGTGGGGCGTATGGGTGTATCCTAGTTTACATGTTTTCAACAGATTATTCAGGTGAATGTGGTGTGTGCCTTGCATCCTTCAGAATGAGCTGATCCCTCCTACCCAAACCAGTATATTAAATTAGAGGCAGCCCCTCTAATTTACATGACGAGGTCACCCCTCCAAGTATTCATGCACGTGGATAATTCATGACCTATATTGGCTAATGGTAAATATGTTAAACAGTTTTTACAAGATAAACATAAGGCTTTTCAAACTATAAAACCAGTTTTAATAAGATATAACCAGGTTATCCAGGACTTAGTCTTTTCCGCTGCTTCATGCTTATATGCTTATATTATTCATCTTTACTTGTATGTCCGTGCACTGAGCGTTATGCTCAGCCGTTTTCCTTTTCATGTTCCCAAAACGGCAGGTACTCAGGGACGCTCGTAGACTTTAAGCGTACGTGCATATGGATTGGAAGCTTCCTAGCCTTCTTTACTTTATGCATTTCTTTATACTTTGATACTCATTTCCATGGACATTATTTAGTCCTTTCATTTACAGTACTTATGTTTGTGTGTGATGAGTTCTACTTTTGGGGTACCGATGTTTGATTTTGGTATCTCCTTTATGGTCATGTAATGTTTTATACATTTATCCTTGTATGCTTTGATGACACGCCATAATCACGCGTGGCATTCCATTTATCAAAATGGGGTGTTACAATAATCGTGTTTACATACGTAATACTTACGATAACTAATTAATATACATAATATTCGTATTAAACGTTCATGATTCATGTCGTATATTAATTAATTATAAAGTTTATATTTAACCGTAAGTTCGTGCATTTAGCGATCTTAGGATTTTTAAAGCGGGTTTTACAACTCACAATCCCGGTACACACAAATCCAGTTCACAAAATCTCGGTACACACAATGCCGGTACTCACAATTTTGGTTCCAATACCGAGATTAACAATTTCGGTTCTAACGCTAATATTAACAATTCCTGTTCCAATGATCGAATCCAACGAAACGGCTTGTACTTCCAAGTATTTTGACCTCTAAAGAATCATTAAAATGCAAAAAATTTTAAATTTTTCGACGAAAAATTGAAATCAATATTTGTACTTTTTAAATAACTTTTCACCAAGAAATCAATCCAAACAAGCGAAATTTTTATGTTTTTAGCTAAAAGATTTAAACGAAAACAATATCAATAGTAGTAGAAGGTTTAGATGAAATTTTGAGTTATAAAACACAAAAGAAATTTGATCTATCTATATATATTGAATATATATGACGAACCAAAAAAACAAACACGTGAACAAAACCTTTCATCCCTTGGCTCTTGATACCAATTGACGATCTACGTAATCCTTGATTATCCTTGAGATAGAAAGTAATAGAAAGAGAGAGATAGGACGAACTAGAGAGAGAAAGGAAAAAAAGAAAGGAGAGAAAAAGAGAAATATTAGAATGAATAATGTAAAATGAGCAACCAATCCCTCCTAACATGCTAGGATGGTATTTATATAGTCCAACCTACATGTAGGCTTTCATGGGCCATATAGTTAGACTACTAGACTACGAGCCTATATTATATGTATATTGTTGGAGTGACCGATCCTTTCTAAATACGTGAATACGTATTTCCAACACCATCCATTCTGGTCACAGATACTTCTTGACTGTTGTGGATGATTATACTAGAGTTGTTTAGGTGTATCTCATTAAGTCTAAATATCAAGTAGTTACTTTGATTGATATCTTTTATAACATGATCAAAAATTGGTTTAAAAGAACCATTAAAATCTTTAGAAGTGACAATGGGACTGAATTTGTTAATTAAACTTTTAATAAGTTGTGTAATGATAGAGGGATACTGCACCAAATATGTTTTGCATATACTCCACAACAAAATGGAGTTGCTAAAAGGAAACATAGACACCTTTTCAATGTTGCAAGGAGTCTTATGTTTCACGAGGAATTCCTTTGAAATTTTGGTCTGAATGTATTCTAACTGCTACCTTTCTTATTAACATGTTGCCTTATTCTGTGCTAAATGGAAAATTCCCTTATGAAAAAATATATAATACTTGTACTAATCTCTCTCTTATTAGAATGTTTGGTTGTTTTTGCTTTGCTACTATTTTAAATAGTCATGATAAACTGTCTAATAGATCTGTAAATGTGTTATGATGGATTCTTCTAATTCTAAAAGGGCTACAGGCTTTATAGTCTTGACAGACATCAATTCTTGGTGTCAAGAGATGTTGATTTTTTTGAGTCTATTTTTCCTTTTAAGGATTATGTTTCAAAAAACAATCATGATAACTTAGATATGTCTAATGTGAGTCAAGAAAAAAACTTGTTAAACTTTTTTTATTTAGATAACCCTAAGCTTCCTAATGATGATGAGAAAGTAACTGCAAATCATAATAGTGACCATGAGTCACAAAGTGATAGTGGTCATAATTTAGCCTTTTTTAGTATAATCTTTTTTCCTCGACTCGACTCGAATTGATTAAAAACTTTATCAAAAGATTTATTGTTTTTGGTTAATAATAATTGTTTGGTAATCTATGTCTATTTAAGCTAAAAATAGGGAAAATATGTAGGCTAAGGAATATATAAAAAATAAAAGCGCAATTAATTCATATAAAATTACTCTAAAATGCAAAATAAAATTAAACTACAAATTTAGATCTAAATGCAACAAAAATAAATTATAATTAAAAAATAATAATAAATTTAATGCGAAATTAATCTAATGCAAGCACGTAATATCAAGTAATAGTGACAAAAAATGAAATCACAAAGATAAACTTAAAAATAAGCATAAAGCTTCAACCGTTTAAGCTTATTAATCTTTTTAGATGATAAAGCTACAAACTTTATATACTAATAAGCTTAATAATCACAAAAAGGTGTAAACTTTTTACTAATAATGAGCTTATCTAAATGAAATATAATTTTTTAACTTTTAAATCTATATTTTAAAGCAATAATAATAACTAAAACTAATTAAACCGGTTTTTTATGAAAAATATAATTATATTAAAAACAATTTAAACTATAACGATCTAATTAATAAAACTAAAGCGATTAAGCTAGAAAAATAAAAAGGAGAACTTTACTACCCGTAGTCCGAAGATAACCGCTCTAAACAAACAACATTAACAACATCAACAAAATGTGGCCCGTAAAGTACACGAACAACCAATATCAAACCAAAACTAAACGTACTCCGGCCCGTAATGTACACGATCAACCAAATCAATCTCTTAGAAAATTAATCAACCATATCAAACTTGAATCAAATTAATCAACCATAAGCTCTTTACCAATAATGATAGATCGATATGCCGAGATCAAAGAAAACATAAAAGCTTAAGATAATATGCAATAATTATTAAATGACAAAGAGATTTAATTAAAACTAATAGATCTAAAATATTTTTTAAGTTTTATAAAAGTATTTTAAATTTTAAAGCTAAATATTATAGATCTACTTAATCTATTTAAAACATAATAGATCTAAACTATTTTTAAAGGATTTATAAAAATACTTTAATTTTTAAATTTAAAACTTATAGATCTAAACTATTTAATATAAAAAACTAATAGATCTAACTATTTTTTTTTTGTTTTTTGAAAGTATTTTGAATTTTTTAAAACATAAATCTAATAGATCTAAATAACTAATTAATAAAAACTAAAAGTACTTAAATAAAAAGCTTGCTTCTAAATAAGTTGTAAGCCTAAGCTTAGAACTTATGAGATTTAAAAAGCTAAAAAGCTAATTAAATAATTACTCCAACAATAAGCTAGATCTACGAAAATAAGGCAACAATAAGTTTAAAGTAAGCTTGTATATAAATCTAACTTATTAGGAAAAAGTTATATCAACTTATCCCAAATAATAAGCTAGATTATAAAGAAAAGTAAAAAGAAAGGAAAAATGAGAATTCACTAAAGAGATAATCAATTAAACTACAACTTGAATTTTATTAAAAGTGAAAGATTACAAAACTTTGAAATGAAGATTTACAACTATTTTTAAACTACTATTGAAAGACAAAGGAAAAAAACTAGTCTATTACAATGAATGGGAGAGTTTATATAAGCTGCCACTAGTGGAGGTATTTTGGTAATTTCCTTCTCTCTTCTTAGCTTGCAAGATACGCAACTCATAGACAGCTGGCCTTCATTCATTGTTTCCTCCGTCCCTTCTAGAAGAGTGTGGGATCTTGTGCATATCATTGGCTGACACACGCTCATGCAACATAGTTTTCATCAAAATGCCACGTGGCGGGCTGTGATTAGCCAGCCGCCACTGCCACTGATTTAGACCTGCCACCTCGTACTGACGTGGCGGCGCCGCCGCCACGTGTCATCACGCCATTGGCCAGCCACCATTGTGCTTTGCCACCTGACACCTCGTACTGACGTGTTAGACTGACACGTCAGAACCGCCACTGCTGAACTTCGGATTGCCACGTGTCGCATCACCCTTGGCCAGGCGCCACTGCTACAGTAACCTCGTACCTACAATATTTATGACATGTCAATGACACGTGGCCCACTGGCATTGGCCAGCCGCCGCCACGTGGATGCTGACGTCAGCATGACGTCACCCGGTCTGGACCGGTTTGAACCGGTCTGAACCGGGTCTGGTTCGGGTCTGGACCGGCTGGTCAAAACCGATCCGGTTTGGTTGTGGTTCGGGTCGGTCTGCCAAGTGGACCACTCAGGTGATACCACGTGGCACAAGCAATATATACCCAGCCATGTCCAAGCCAAGGGTCGAACGCGGGTGGCTTGTGCCAAAGTCGAAAGTGCTAGCCAGTGGGACTGGCAGCCTTTCAATTATATATATGCAAAACAAACTAGTTGACGCTTCTTTTTTTTTGCTCAAAATATTGGAACGCGCGCTGTTGTACATATTTTCCATAGAATAGGTTTTGCTATTGCTAAAGGGGTGGGAGCGCAGATAGTATATCGACTCCCATCCAATTTGTTGTAAATCCCTTTTTGTTTCTAATAAAGTGATGGTTTAAAAAAAATAAAATAAAATAAAATAAAATAATAATAATAATAATAATAATAATTTTATTTTATTTGTATCCTTCATCACGCAGCAACCGTGGGCGATTCATCCTTCCATCTTCATCCTTCCATCCTGTCCATCACATAACCTAAACAGTAAACCTAAACTAAACATCACGCTCCATCTGTGTGGGCGTTTCATCCTTCCATCACCATCCTTCCATCCTTTCATCCTGTCCATCCTTCCATTCTTTCACGCTCCATCATCACCATCCATCCTTCCATCCTTGGATAATAATAAGAATTTGTGTGGGCGACTCGTACCTTCCATCTTTTCACGCTCCATCATCACCATCCCCTGTCCATCATCCATGTCCATCATCCCCGTCCTTTTGTTGCTCCATCATCACCAACCGTATCACTTCCATTTCCATTCTTTTATCTCGTTTCTATCTCTTATCCATCCTCTCTTTTCGCATCTGTTTCGGGTTTCGTTACTGTTTCGGTTGTGGTTTCTGGGTAGGTTGCGGGTTTCATTTCTGTTTCGGTTGTGGGTTCTGGGTAGGGTTCAGGTTTCGCTACAGTTTCGGCCATTAGTGGGTTGTTGTGGTTTTCGTTTCAGTTTTGTTACAATTTAGGTTGCGGGTTCCTAACTGTTGTGGTTGGTTTGATTCCATTTCTCCGATTTACTGTTTAGGTTGCGGGATCCCTACAGTTTTGGTTGGGGTTGCGGGTTCCTTTCAGCTTTGGTTGCTGCGTGTGGTTGGTTTGCAGCGGGTGTGGTTGGTTTGCAGCGTGTTGTTTGTTTGGTTTTGCAGGTCCGTTGTATGTTTGGTTTTGGTCGTTGCGTGTGGTTGGTTTGCAGCGGGTTGAGGTGGTGTAGGTTCGTTGTAGGTTTGCTGCGGGTTGTGGTGTTGTAGTTCCGTTGTATGTTTGGTTTTGTTTGATGTGTGTGGCCGGTTTGCAGCGGATTGAGGTGGTGTAGGTTTGTTGTAGGTTTGGTTTTTGTAGCGTGTTGTTTGTTTTGGTTTTGTGGGCTTCGTGTAGTTTTTTTTAGGCTTCGGTGGGCGAGTGGCGACTGGTGGTGTTCGTTATAGATTAGGTCATGGCGATTGTTCGGTTTCATTGCCCGTTTGTTGGTCTTAACGGATGTCGTGAAGGTAGTGGGAATGGGCTTACTAAGTCGTCTTTGATTATTCATCTTTGTGATAAACATTTTAGCGGCGATGCCTTAGCTTGTACCAAACAATCCATTCTATCCGATTTGGTTGTTTATGAGAGGGCCGAGTTAACCTTCAAGAGTATGGGGATTTGGTTATGTGGTGGTTGTTTCACTACGCACACGTTTCTGTCTAAGTGTCGGCATGGTAAGGGTTCAGATTTTGTACCACCTCCTGATTATGGTGATGGTATTGTTCACTTTGTTCTTTATGACCTCCCTAAGCCTCCCGTTCCATCTTGTCCTTTGCATCTTGTTAGTGGTGGTGATGAAGTTCGTGACTCGCATTGTGGTTTTGATTTGGGGACTCTTGATAGCTTATTTTCAAAAGGGTTGCGTACTGTTAAATCTATCCCTCCAAAGTGTCGTATGGGTTTTTCTCGCGCTTTGAAGGGGCCATTGACAGGGTGGTTAACAAGCCTGATGACATATATTTTTGGGTTCGTTTGCTTGTTTTGCCTCTTTGTCTGCTTAAAACCTTTCGTCCGAGAAGTAATTTGGAGTGTAGGTCCGTTATCAAGAGACAAAAGCAAGAGGAGTATATTATTAATGCTACTCATTCTTGGGAGACGTTTGATGGTAGTTTACAGCTTCTTAGAGAGTGTTTCGCTGAACCTTCCCCCGCTTTGTCTGATGTTCTTAGTGAGGATAGTGGGTTGGTTGAGCAGAATATTAAGGAGTGTAGACGGAAGATTTCTGATGGGCATTATTTTGCTGCTGTTAGAGTTCTTTCCTCATCTGGTGTGGCTCCTTGTAATGATATTACTCTTGAAGACCTAAAAAATAAACACCCTTTTGTTCATGCTCCTTCTTTGCCAGATATTTCTCTTGACCATCATTTCCTTGTTGCTTCTCGATCTAGGGTTCTTGACATGATCAAGAGTTTTCCCCGAGGTACGTCTTGTGGGCGGGATGGGTTGCGGGCCCAACACCTTTTAGATTGTTTGAGTGGTTCTGCGGTTGCTATTTCTGATGATTTAGTTTCTTCTATCACCCAAGTAGTGAACCTTTTCCTTGATGGGCAGTGTCCCAAGGTGTTGGGTGAGTTTATCGCCAGTGCTCCTCTCACTCCGTTGGTTAAGCCGGGTGGTGGGATTCGTCCCATTACTGTTGGTAATTTTTAGATACGGCTTGTCTCCAAGGTATGTGCTTATGAGGTTGGTCATTCTTTGGATGGGTACTTTGGTGATTTGCAGTTTGGGGTGGGGGTGTCGAGAGGGAGTGAGGCTATTCTTCATGCTGTGAATCGTTTTCTTGAGAGATATGGTGATGATGTCGGTTTGTCGATGTTACTTGTGGATTTTAAAAATGCTTTCAATTTGGTTGATCGAGAGGTTATGTTGCGAGAGGTTCATCTTCGTTGTTCCTCTATCTCGTCTTGGGTGGAGTTTTGTTATTCTAGTCCGACAAGGTTTTATTACGGGGAACATGTATTAAGGTCATGTCAGGGGGTACAGCAGGGTGACCCTCTTGGTCCGTTACTCTTTGCTCTTGTACTTCAACCATTGATATGTAAGATTCGGGACTCCTTCTCTCTTTCTTTACAGGCCTGGTATTTGGATGATGGTACTATTATTGGGGATACTTTGGTTGTGGGGAAAGTTTTGGACTGCATCATGGAGGATGGCCCAGTGTATGGACTACATCTGAATATTGATAAGACTGAAGTTTTTTGGCCGACCGAGGATCCTCGCAGCAAGTTTATTGGTGTGTTCCCAGATAATATTGCTCGACCTACGCGCGGTGTTAAGTTACTTGGGGGCCTGAGAGTGTAGATCTTGATTTTTGTAGTCAGCTTGTGTTGAAGCATGTGGTTAAGACTATTGAGCTTATGGATGTTGTGGCCAAAATTAATGACCCTCAATGTGAGTTGCTGCTTCTTCGTTCATGTGCCGGTATTTCCAAGTTATATTTTGCTATGCATACTTGTTCACCTTGTGCTTTCAAGTCTGCCCAAAGTTCTTTTGATTTGGCACTCCATTCTTCTTTGGAGCGTATCGTTGTTGCTTCTGGACCGGGATTTGGTGATTGGCAGTGGAGACTTGCTACGTTGCCCTTTTCCTTTGGAGGGTTGGGTGTTTATTCTGCGGGTGATGTATTGCATTATGCTTTTTTTGCTTCTCGGTTACAGTCAGCTGATTTACAGTCTAAGTTACTTCAACACACTTATATTAGATCTTATGGACTCCAGTTTGATGATGCCTTACGTGTGTTTAACTCGGTTATGGAGATTGATTTTCTAAGTAATCCGAGTGAGGTCGCTGCCCCCAAACTCATGAAGAAAATGGCAGATATATATTTTGCTCGGGTTATTAAGAATGCAAAATCCACTTTCGCTTTATCTGCTCGTCAGTTGGCTTTATGGGCATCTCAGAGGGAGGATCATACGTCTGACTGGCTTAGGACGGTTCCTATCCCCAGATTAGGTCAGACTATGAATGGGAGGTCTTATCGTTGTGTTTTGTGTTATCGCTTAGGTATTCCCTTGTTCTCTGGGCCTATTCACCTTGTTCGAGAGTTTTTGATGGGGATATATTTGGGGATCATGCGGTATCCTGTGCTGGCATCGTTGGGATTAAGCATCGTCACAATTTGGTACGTGATACTCTTGCTGATATATGTTACCGTTCAAATCTGTCGGAAAGGAAGTTAATATTGGATTAGATGGAGGACCTGATAAGGCCTTACGTCCGGCAGATATTTTGTTTTATTCTTGGGAGGGGGTAAAGATGTGTGCGTTGATCTGACTGGTTCTTCTCCTTTGACTCGTACGGGGATGAATGACTTTGTTCCTAGCCGAGCTATGATTGATGCTGCACAACGTAAACGATGCAAGTATTTGGCTAAGTGTGCAGCTCTCGGATATGGGTTTCTTCCTTTCTCCTTTTCTTCTTTAGGGGAGTTACAGGAAGATGCAGTTGCGTTGCTGAAGCGATCCAGAGATTCTCTAAGGCTCAAGACATTGGAGCGCGCGCTGCTGTACATATTTTCCATAGAATAGGTTTTACCATTGCTAAAGGGGTGGGAGCGCAGATAGTATCTCGACTTCCATCCAATTTGTTGTAAATCCCTTTTTGTTTCTAATAAAGTGATGGTTTAATAAAAAAAAATAATAAAAAAAAATAAAAAAAAATAAAAAATAATAATAAAGTGATGGTTATAATAAAAAATAAAATAAAATAATAATAATAATAATAATAATAATATTACTAAAATTAATATTAATTTTAATAAAAACATTATTTTATTTTATTGTTTTCGAAAAATATTTTATTTATATTATTAATTTATTAAAAACTACTTATTTATTTAAAAACTAATTAATTTAATTTAAACACTAATTAAACTTAAAAAATTCATAGAAAACAAACCATAAGGAGATACGAAGCGAGGTTGGGACCATTGACTTCGTAATTTTGTACTCTTCAATGTGGTTTATTAGTGGATGACTTTGGAGATTGGCAAAAATGGTCCTTGTTGTAAAATCTTCATCAAATCTTTCATCTTTAGCCCTCCAAAATTCATTCATTTGTCACTTATTGGTCCTTTGACTTTATCTTTGACTTTTTCTTCGATAAATGACCGTGAAATCCCGTGTTTTATTTCCTTTTTCTCTTTTGTACCTATTTCACAACAAAAACACAAACCACGCATAATTCCGACATTTACGCTATTAATTACACCTTTTGGTCTCGTTTTTCGTTGTTTTAAGTGGTAAAAGGATAAGTGTTTACACACTTATTAAATCCTCTACAATTGACCATTTCAATGTCCCCATGTAATGCATAATTTTAAAGCACAAATTTACATTTTTCATAATAATTAACCCATCTCGGCCTTTATTACGATATACTATTACTACTACAATGAAAAGAAACTTAAAATGATGAAAATATAAAGATATAAAAATTTCATTTAATTTATTAACTTTGACATTATTTGATGGAAGAAACTCGTAAAGAAATCTAAGACTTAAATTAGGGCTTTTGGTGTCATGAATATCAATCACACTCAAGTTTCACGTTCCCCATACGAAGCGTAAAAACGAGATCATTGTAATTATAAGTTAGTAAAACTAACACTTACTCATGCGGTTTAATTATTCACATAGACCTCCTTATTCCTATGGTGTATCTCTTTTATTTTATATTTGTCTTGAATGATCACGAGGATGCATTTTTTACTTATTTCCATAATTTATTAAGGCCGAAAATAAAGTAGGACGATTTAATCAATAGTTAGCTAAAGGACAAAATCTTTTAAAACGGCTACTCGAAACCTCATAAAGTTCATATATTGGCATAACTCGTTTCACGATTTGAGACCTTTCTCGGAGCGATATTTGGGATTGACTTCAAACTTCAAATCTTGAGAGACGTTCTTGAAATTATGGTCTTCTCTTCATTTTGGTATACATCTTCATTTGGAGTGAGAGATGCTTCAAAATTTGACCACGACTTCTTTATTTATCCTTGTCTTTATTTAGGATTTTGATATACAACGATCCTTCGGACTTGGATCTATTTATCCTCATACCTTGTTAGGGTATTTTTGGATATACTTCTCCATGATCTTTAGGGGAGTAATTGCTTCTCGTCGCGTGTCTTGATGCTTCATATTGATTTGAATTAATGATCTTCACATCATCTTAGGAACTTTAGCAAGAAAAGTGAATCCTCATGCCTTATGAGGGCCTTTTTGGACTCGGATGCCTTGTTAGGGCCTTTTTGGATACGCCAATCTTCGCGTCCCGCTTCAGTAAGTTATGCCTTGGCTATGAAATCTATTTAATCCCGAGCAACTTTTAAATGATTTTGGGATAGAAGCTAAGTAACTTTTCCAATCGTACGACCTTATTTCTTGCAATTATTTATTGACAATTGATGGGAGAAAAAGCTTATAATTAACTCACATAAGTTCATGAAAGAATACAAAACTTATAATTGACTCTATCATTTCTCGTTCTCTACAATTTAAAATCTCAAGTAACGAGACTCGTGGATGCTTAGCCTAATAAACCAATTAAGGTCCATATAGTAAAGGATACTAGCTAGAGTAAACTCAAATAAGTAAACTCGGGTTGAGTCAAAATATTCACGACGGGCCTAATATATCAAAGACGTCTAAACTCGTTAAAACCATTTTATTTTTATTTTTTTCTTTATTTTTGACTTTATTATGGAATATATACATATGATGGTGATGAAAAAAGGAAAGAATATAAAAGAAAATAAATGAAAAATACTACTAGGCCAAAATAGATCAAAAGTTTTGAAAAACGTCGAAAAATATTAGTTTTCCAGTTAAAATGAGGACAAATTCATGGAAAAGCCCACTTAACTTCGACAGAAGTCTCTCCTACACTTAATATAAACATTGTCCTCAATGTTTAAGCATGTGGAGGTAAACTCCTCTACACTTAGGACATTGTGCACTTTGTTTAAATCTTACTAAGGAAGAGACAACTAAAGTGGTTACATTTATTCGAATTATTTATATACAAGTATGAATCACAATAGCAAAAACAAATCGAAGAAACCGGGTACACGGGAACACGGGATTACGGGTCGTGTCAAAAGCACCAAAAGTGAATCATTAAAGCACATATCCCTGCACAACATCACAAAACACAACCTACTTGGCTCCCCCTACACTTATTGGTTGAAAAGGGTAAAGACAATCTAACCTAGTTAAGCGATGCTTGATTTATTTATCACGAGTCTCTAGCTCGACTCGATTCCCCGAATATCATCGTTTAAATGGGAAAATCATGGAAAAACCAAGATTTCCATGGGAGGAAAATCTCTACATGATAAAGGGTAAAGCACACTCGAATAAGGAAAACTCCACGAAAGTCCACCCGGGTTAAACACATAATTTCCATCACAAAAGGAAATAAACCTCATGGTGGTAAAATCACACAAGTATAAGTCGATTGGGGTATCCTTAGGCAACGATCTCTTAAAGGAAAGGGTGGTATGGTGATAGTAGAAGGTGTGGTAAGGTGAAAGCGTAGCTCCGAATATTCAAAAAATGTTTCCTTTTCATCAGATGGATATTGAGATGGCACAAAAACTTTGATACCGGGATCGATCACCTTTTCCTTTTGGGGAAAAGAAGAAAGACTCTCAGCGGAACTTGAAGAAGATCCGCACATATACTTCACAATTTCATCCGAAGAAGGTGGAAAAAGAGGTGTCAAAACATAAGTGCTCCGAATGTTGGTGTCGTCTGGTTTCTTTTCCTTTGAAACGGGTTTCTTAACGTCCGAAGGAGGGTAAAGGCCATAATCGAAACCCAAAGTAGGAGAATCATGCTCATTAGGGAAGTAAGTATTGAGAAAAGTGTCGACATCTTCCTCAAAAGAGTAATCCTCTAAAGTAGTATCAAACGTTGGTGGTGGAGGATTCTCGTCAAAAGGAGACTCAAGAGTGGGAGGATCGCTCATAGAGATAAAAGGATCATTAGGGTCACTAGGTGTCTCTTAAAATCCTGAAGAAATGATATCACTTAAAGAAGTGTCGTCATCATAGTCATCGTAAAGTGGGGTATCAAAGAGTGGAGGCTCTAAAGGTGTCTCCCCAAGATCTAAAGGAGAATGAACACTTGAAAAAGTGTTATCACTATCGGTATCGTAAATGGGATTATCTAAAAGTGGAGGCTCAAAAGGTAGTTTCTCTAAATCCGAAGTGGAATAATCACTTAAAGAAGAGACATCACTAAAATCATTATTAGCTCTCGTATTTTCTTCAATAAGTGGATTATCATTTGAAGTTTCAAAAAGTGGATTTGAATGTACCACAAAATCATCAATGTTAAACTTTTTCATTTCAAATGGATTGATTAAACTTTCTTCATTATCAAAATTTAGAACATCAATCATATTGACCGTTTCTTTTCCATTCGATTTATTTGTGATTTTTCCCATTTTAAACACTTTTTGATCATCCCCTACCCTAATAATTAATTCCCCTTCGGCTACATCAACTAATGCTTTTCCGGTTCTTAAGAACGATCTACCAAGTATTAATTGAATACGAGGATCCATCTCATGGTCGACTACAACAAAGTCTGCGAGAAAAGTGAAGGTACCAGCTCGAACAAAAACATCTTCGGAAATACCAACGGGGTATGCGAGAGTTCTAATATCTAATTTTAGAGTCATGCGAGTCGTCACAAGGTCGAGTAATGATAATTGTTTCCATACCGAGAGTGGCATAAGATTGATGCTGGCACCGAGATCCGTAAAGCCATACAATCATTAATTTGAGGAAACGGGCAAGGTAACACGAATCGTCCGAGATCTCCTAGCTTTTCGGGAAGCTCTTTGAGAAGAATCGCGGAACAATTCTCATTTAAACGAGTGTTCACAAGCTCTACCATTTTTATTTTCTTTCTTATTGAGCAAATCTTTGAACATTTTCACAAATTTAGGCATTTGGGCAAGTGCTTCAATAAGGCTAATGTTAACATTCACTTGGGAAATCATTTTCAAAAAGTTGGAAACGTGAACGTCTTCTTTGGTAAGCAACTTAGCCTTGTCCAACCTAGAGGGAGAAGGGATCTTGGGTTTTGAAGTTGAAGGTTGATAAGGAGAAGGACTCGCATCTTGAGCAACCTTAGGGTTAGGCTCATTTGGCAATGGAGAACTAGCACTAGGAGTGGTAGTGGGAGGAATCACCGAAGGGGGAGTAGGATTGCTCATTATGACCTCTGGGCCTTGTCTCTCCTTTATGGGCGAAGAGATGGAAGGTCCCACTAAAGTGGCTCCACTTCGAGTATTAATAGCACTCACATTAGCTATAGGTTTGGTCTCGGTATTGGAAGGTAAGGCACCTTGGGGTCTAAGGGCTTGCAACATTTGCACGAATTTCCTATCGGTGGACTCTTGCATTTGTTTCATAGTTCTCTCATGTTCGGTCAATTTTTGGAGAACCAAGTCCATTGAGGATTAGTAACATTCCCTTGATTAAACCTTTGATTTTGAAAACCTTGGTTTTGAAATTTATTAGGACTTTGAGAGCCTTGATTATGAAAACCTTGGTTATTAAAGCCTTGATTTTGATTACTATACCCTTGGTTTTGCCCTTGAAAATTCCCTTGATTTTGGTTAAAACCCCTTGCATTTTAATTCCCTTTAAAATTACCCATTTGAGGACCTTGGTTCCTATTTTGGTATTGTGTATTTTGGGTGGGCGGGGGTGGTCTTTATGGAGCTACAAAACCCGGGGAAGCCAAATAGTTAGTTGATTTATAAGATAAATTGTTTACATCGACATTTGGTTTAAAATGCACCCTCTCATTAGTGTTATAAGCATACACTTCTCGTTGAGATGGGCCATAAACCTTATCACAATTAAGATACGAATGTGGCCCACCACATGTTTCACAAGTCACATTAAGGGCATTCATGTGTGCAACCTGTGTGTTTTGAACGTGTAAGGCAAGTTTTGTCACAATTGAAGTAAGTGCTTGAATTTGATTGTTAGTCTCACTATCACTAGCACTAGCCATTGTAGCCCTTACACTCTTGGTTTAAACTTTTGCATTGTTTTCAATTATATTCCAAGCATCATTCATTGATTTAACCAAAATATTTCCCCCCGAAGCACTATTTATTGAGTTTTAGTCATTCAAAGTTAATCCATTGTAAAAAGTATTAATTTGATGAACTTTAGTAAAACCATGTTGAGGACACTTTCTCAAAAGATCCTTAAATATATCCCAAGACTCACTAAAAGTTTCCCCATATTTTTTCTCAAAAGTGATTATGTTATTCCTTAAAGCGGTGGTCCGTGATTGTGGAAAGAAGTAGTTGATAAATTTTGTCTCTAAATCCAACCACGTAGTAATACTTTGGGGTGGTTCCTTATCAAGCCAAATTTGGGCTTGTCCCTCGAGGGGAAAAGTAAAGAGGAGTAAACGAATGGCCTCTTGAGTCACCCCATTGTACTTGACGGCATTTGCTAATAGTATGAATCTTTTGATATGAGTGTGTGGGTCATCATGAGTACGGCCCAAAAATGGTGTAGCGGAAACCATTTGAATAAAACTTGTTTTTAGTTCAAAATTATTCGCTCCAATATTCGGTACGACAATCGCGTCATCATTTCCCTCAACATTTGCAAGATCTCAATCATTGGTCGGTTATCCTTTGCCATCGTGTTTTTCAAAGCTCGATTCTCGGGACCGGCTTGATTGATGGTCTTTTTGTTCTTCTTCTTCTTTTTCGAAGAATTAGAGTATTTGGTACACCACTCGGTATGTGTGCACGCGCGCGAGTGCGCATACAAATAAACTCGAGGAATGAGGTAGGAGACCTCGGTCGACTTTGAGAGGAAAGGGATTATCCCTCTCAATGTTCAATATTAAAAAGCTACAAAAAAATATATATGTAATACTACTTGGGCGGAAAAAACCCCGACGAGCCTTCCTTCTCAAAATACTTACAAGTGAACGGGGGGAATGAGGTGGCGCGAAGCACTTTAGTACCTAGCTTCCCTTAGACGGTCTTTGATAGCATGTCTCCTTTCTATTCACCTTAAAGTTCGTATTTTTCGAATTATTGCTTAACGAAAGTATTTATCTATTTTTGCCTTTATTTTTGTTAGATCGATACACGTATAAGGAACCGGAACGCCTCCAAATACGGGGTACTGCAAGCAATACTTATGGAAATATTGTGTATTAAGATTCTCATACGTAATATCTATAGTAAAAGAAAAATATTTTTGTATTTTTTTAAGAAAAATATATTCACAATAAAAAATCAAGATAAATCGAAATAAGAAAATAGTAATAGTAGTTAATATTTTTGGTGTAATACATTAGGAACAATATTACTTTTGGATTTTTTTTATTTTTTTTGGTGCAAATCTTAGGAAATAATTTGCTTTTGATGATTTTTTGTTTTTTTATATATTTTTATTTTTTTATGTTTTTGATTTTTTTAACAAGAAAAGTAACGTTAAAAAATGAACAGATCCCAAAATCCAAAGCTTCTCACGAAAAATCGTCAATCGTAACGAGATCGAAGCGGCAGCGGCGCCAATTTAATTTAGCCTTTTTTTAGTATAATCGTTTTTCCTCGACTCGACTCGAATTGATTAACAACTTTATCACAAGGTTAATTATTTTTGGTTAATAATAATTGTTTGGTAATCTATTTCTATTTAAGCTAAAAATGGAGAAAATATGTAGGCTAAGGAATATATAAAAAATAAAAGCACAATTAATTCACATAAAATTACTCTAAAATGAAAAATAAAATTAAACTACCAATTTAGATCTAGATGCAACAAAAATAAACTATAATTAAAAAATAATAATAAATGTAAATGCGAAATTAATTTAATGCAAGCACGTAATATCAAGTAATAGTGACGAAAAATGAAATCACAAAGATAAACTTAAAAATAAGCATAAAGCTTCAACCTTTTAAGCTTATTAATCTTTTTAGATGATAAAGCTACAAACTTTATATACTAATAAGTTTAATAATCACAAAAAGGTGTAAACTTTTTACTAATAATGAGCTTATCTAAATGAAATCTAATTTTTGAACTTTTAAATCTATATTTTAAAACAATAATATAACTAAAACTAATTAAACCGGTTTTTTATGAAAAATATAATTTTATTAAAAGCAATTTAAAGTATAACGATCTAATTATTAAAACTAAAGCGATTAAGCTAGAAAAATAAAAAGGAGAACTTTAGTACCCGTAGTCCGAAGATAACCGCTCTAAACAAACAACATCAACAATATCAACAAAACACGGCCCGTAAAGTACACGGCCAACCAATATCAAAGCAAAACTAAGCGTATCCCGGACCGTAAAGTACACGGCCAACCAAATCAATCTCTAACCAAATTAATCAACCATATCAAACTTGAATCAAATTAATCAACCATAAGCTCTTCACCAATAATGATAGATCGATACGCCGAGATCAAAGGAAACGTAAAAGGTTAAGATAATAAGAAATAATTATTATATGACAAAGAGATTTATTTAAAACTAATAGATCTAAAATATTTTTTAAGTTTCATAAAAGTATTTTAAATTTTAAAGCTAAAAATTATTGATCTACTTAATCTATTTAAAACCTAATAGATCCAAACTATTTTTAAAGGATTTATAAAAATACTTTAATTTTTAAATTTAAACCTTATAGATCTAAACTATTTAATATAAAACTAAAAGATCTAAATAACTAATTTAAAACTTTGAAAGTATTTTGAATTTTTTTTAAACTTAAGTCTAATAGATCTAAATAACTAACTAATAAAAACTAAAAGTACTTAAATAAAAAGCTAGCTTTTAAATAAGTTGTAAGCGTAATCTTAGAACTTATGAGATTTAAAAATCTAAAAGGCTAATTAAATAATTACTCCAACAATAAGCTAGCTCTACGAAAATAAGGCAACAATAAGCTTAAAATAAGCTTGTATATAAATCTAACTTATTAGGAAAAAGTTACATAAACTTATCCCAAATAATAAGCTAGATTATAAAGAAAAGTAAAAAGAAAGGAAGAATGAGAATTAACTAAAAAGATAATCAATTAAACTAAAACTTGAATTTTATTAAAAGCAAAAGATTACAAAACTTTGAAAGGAAGATTTACAACTATTTTTAAACTAATTTCGAAAGACAAAGGAAAAAAAAATAGTCTATTACAATGAATGGGAGAGTTTATATAAGCTGCCACTAGTGGAGGTATCTTCGTAATTTCCTTCTCTCTTCTTAGCTTGCAAGATACGCAGCTCATAGACAGTTGGCCTTCATTCATTGTTTCCTTCGTCCCTTCTAGAAGAGTGTGGGATCTTGTGCATATCATTGGCTGACACACGCTCATGCAACATAGTTTTCATCGAAGTGTCACGTGGCGGGTTGTGATTGGTCAGCCGCCACTGCCACTACTGCAGACCTGCCACCTCGTACTAACGTCGGTGCCGCCGCCACGTGTCATCCCGACATTGGCCAACCACCACTGTGCTCTGCCAACTGACACCTCGTACTGACGTGTCAGACTGACACGTCAGCGCCACCACTGCTGAACCTCGGGCTGCTACGTGTTGCATCACCATTTGCCAACCGCCACTGCTACCGTAACCTCGTACCTGCAATATTTATGACATGTTAGTGACACGTGGCGCGCTGGCATTGGCCAGCCGCCTCCACGTAGATGCTGACGTCAACATGACGTCACCCGGTCTGGACCGGTTTAAACCGGTCTGAACCGGGTCTGGTTCGGGTCTAGACCGGGTCTGGTTCGTGTCTAGACCGACTGGTCTGAACCGGTCCGGTCTGGTTCTGGTTCGGGTCGGTCTGCCACGTGGACCACTCAGGTGGTGCCACGTGGCATAGGCAATATATACCCAGCCATGTCCAAGCCGAGGCTCGAAAGCGGGTGGCTTGTACAAAAGTCGAAAGTGCTAGCCAGTGGGACTGGCAGCCTTTCAATTATATATATGCAAAACAAACTACTTGACCCTTCTTGTTTAACTGGCCTGGTCGAGTTTGCTTTGGAGATTGATTTTCTAAGTAATCCGAGTGAGGTCGCTGCCCCAAACTCATGAAGAAAATGGTAGATATATATTTTGCTCGGGTTATTAAGAATGCTGAATCCACTTTCGCTTTATCTGCTCGTCAGTTGGCTTTATGGGCATCTCAGAGGGAGGATCATACGTGTGACTGGCTTAGGACGGTTCCTATCCCCGGATTAGGTCAGACTATGAATGGGAGGTCTTATCGATGTGTTTTGTGTTATCGCTTAGGTATTCCCTTGTTCTCTGTTTTGAAGCCCTGTTCAGCTTGTTCTAGGGTTTTTGATGGGGATATATTTGGGGATCATGCCGTATCGTGTGCTGGCATCGTTGGGATTAAGCATCGTCACAATTTGGTTCGTGATACTCTTGCTGACATATGTTACCGTTCAGGGATATCTGTCGGAAAGGAAGTTAATATTGGATTAGATGGTGTACCTGATAATGTCCTACGTTCGGCAGAGATTTTGTTTTATTCCTGGGATGGAGGTAAAGATGTGTGTGTTGATCTGACTGGTTCTTCTCCTTTGACTCGTACGGGGATGAATGACTTTGTACCTGGTCGAGCTGTGATTGATGCTGCACAACGTAAATGATGCAAGTATTTGGCTAAGTGTGCAGCTCTCGGATATGGGTTTCTTCCTTTCTCCTTTTCTTCTTTAAAGGAGTTACAGGAAGATGCAGTTGCGTTGTTGAAGTAGATTCAGAGATTTTCAAAGGCTCAAGACATTGGAGCGCACGCTGCTGTACATATTTTTCATAGAATAGGTTTTACCATTGCTAAAGGGGTGGGAGCGCAGATAGTATGTCGACTCCCATCCAATTTGTTATAAATCCCTTTTTGTTTCTAATAAAAGTGATGGTTTAATAATAAAATAATAATAATAATAATAATAATAATAATCCAAGTGAGGTCGCTGCCCCCAAATTCATGAAGAAAATGACAGATGTATATTTTGCTCGGGTTATTAAGAATGCAGAATCCACTTTCGCTTTATCTGCTCGTCAGTTGGCTTTATGGGCATCTCAAAGGGAGGATCATACGTCTGACTGGCTTAGGACGGTTCCTATCCCCGGATTAGGTCAGACTATGAATGGGAGGTCTTATCGATGTGTTTTGTGTTATCGCTTAGGTATTCCCTTGTTCTCTGTTTCGAAGCCCTGCTCAGCTTGTTCGAGAGTATTTGATGAGGATATATTTGGGGATCATGCGGTATCGTGTACTGGCATCGTTGGGATTAAGCATCGTCACAATTTGGTATGTGATACTCTTGCTGATATATGTTACCGTTCAGGGATATCTGTCGGAAAGGAAGTTAATATTGGATCAGATGGAGGACCTAATAAGGTCTTACGTCCGGCATATATTTTGTTTTATTCTTGGGAGGGGGGTAAAGATGTGTGCGTTGATCTGTCTGGTTCTTCTCCTTTGACTCGTACGGGGATGAATGACTTTGTTCATGGCCGAGCTATGATTGATGCTGCACAACGTAAACGATGCAAGTATTTTGCTAAGTGTGCAGCTCTCGGATATGGGTTTCTTCCTTTCTCCTTTTCTTCTTTAGGGGAGTTACAGGAAGATGCAGTTGCGTTGCTGAAGCGGATTCAGAGATTTTCAAAGGCTCAAGACATTAGAGCGCGCGCTGCTGTACATATTTTTCATAGAATAGGTTTTACCATTGCTAAAGGGGTGGGAGCGCAGATAGTATCTCGACTCCCATCCAATTTGTTGTAAATCCCTTTTTGTTTCTAATAAAAGTGATGGTTTATAATAATAATAATAATAATTTTATTATTATAAAAACGTTACACAAAGTTGGATGGGAGTCTAGAAACTAACTGCGCTCCCACCCCTTTCTGAATATAAAAACCAACTCTATGAAAGATAAAAGTACCACTCTTAACATTATTTGAGTGGCTAATAGAAATCGACTTAATACGTGAAAGAGTGTCCAAAGCCTTCGCATCGAATTCCCCAAAAGTAGAAAAAGCAAATGGTACGAACTTGTATCCGTTGTCCTCACATATTGACGCGTACTTTCTGGTTTTCTTCTCCACGGCATTTTGCAAGGCTATCTTAGGAGCCCAGGTTGTCGCCCCCGTACCAGCAAAGGGAGAAATGCATGTCACGTCCAAACATGCGTCTTTACCTTGGAGCCAATTAAACAATAAAAGGTCTGCATGTCGTAGGTCTTTCCCGTCCTTCGTAACGAAACCCAGTGGAGCCTCCTTTCGCACCATGATCCCAACCTTGGAAAAAAAATAGGTTTGCTATACATATTTAGCATAGAATAGGTTTTGCTATTGCTAAAGGGGTGGGAGCGTAGATAGTATCTCGACTCGCATCTTTGTTGTAAATCCCTTTTTGTTTCTAATAAAGTGATGGTTTTAATAAAAAAATAATAAAATAATAATAATAATAATAATAATAATAATACGAATATTTTTATTAATTTTAATAAAAATTTTATTTTATTTTATTATTTTTTGAAAATATTTTATTTATATTATTAATTTATTAAAAACTATTTATTTATTTGAAAACTAATTAATTTAATTTAAAAACTAATTAAACTTAAAAAAATCATAGAAAACAACCCGTATGGAGTTTCGACGCGAGGTCGGCACCGTTGGCTTCGTAATTTTGTGCTCTTCAATGTGGTTTATTAGTGGATGATTTTGGAGATTGGATAAAATGGTCCTTGTTGTAAAATCTTCATCAAATCTTCATCTTTAGCCCTCCAGACTTCATTCTTTTGGCACTTATTGGTCCTTTGACGTTATCTTTGACTTTTTTTCGGTAAATGACCATAAAATCCCGTGTTTTCTTCCCTTTTTCTCTTTTGTACCTATTTCACAACAAAAACACAAACCACGCATAATTCCGACATTTACAATATTAATTACACGTCTTGGTCTCGTTTTTCATTATATTAAGTGGTAAAAGGATAAGTGTTTACACACTTATTAGGTCACTCTTCCAACCATGGGGACAGTGTGAACACTGTTGATTCCTCAATCATTGGGGATGATGCTCATAACAGTGAAGATATTGATGTTGGGAATAAAATGTAGCCAGTACACTTGAACGCTGACAAGAAGAAAACAAGCGTTGATAAAAAGAAAACAAGCGTTGACAGATCAAGCGTTGAAAGGAAGATGTCAAGCGTTGATAGGTTGAAGTCAAGCACTGATAGAAAGATATGGTCTACGCGTATTATGTTTCTAGTTTGTTTCTAGTAAAGATAGGATCAACAATGTATTTTCTATAATTATCTTTACCTAGAATAGCTAATACGTAGACTCTTGTACAAGGCTTCTTATGTCTATAAAAGAAGACCTTTAGGTTTTGTTTTCATATAAGTTTATATACGTTTAACACTTTCATTGTAATCAAGTTTGTTCTAATCAATCAAGTGAAAGTTTGTTTTACAATTGTTTGTGTGTTCTTGTTTGAGTATTAATTCCGTATAATACTTAAATTGTTTTATCCAACAAAGTTTCTCTACGTGTTTAACTTGATTTAATATCGTTTACACAAGCTAAATCGATCTAAGTTTGGGATCAACAAGTGGTATCAGAGCCTGTTGAGAAACTTTGATCTAAAGAACACAAGAACCCTAATTTTCACAAAACCCTAAAAAATCATGTCTACCCCAGAAGTAAACTCCTCCTCCTCCTCAAACCACAACATCAAGATTCCCATGCTAGAACCAGACAATTTTGAGCTGTGGAAGTTCAACTTTGAGCAATATCCGCAAATCCATGACTACACTCTATGGGAAATTATTGAATATGGAAACACATTCAATAAGGCTCAAAAGATTGCGGATGCCATTGTTGCAAGAACAACTGTTTAAGGATCTACTGAAGAGGACAGAAGAGAAAATCCTGATGATGGTAGAGCTGTCTCAACTGAGGATATAGCAAAGAGAAGGGTTGACATGAAAACCCTAAGTATTATGAAACTCTCCTTGGGACAAGAAAATCAGCACAAATACAGAGGCTATGAGTCTGCAAAAGATCTTTGGGCAGCTCTTGAAGTTGCTTATGGTGGTAATGTTGATACTGTGCAAGAGAAAAAGAAGCAACTCTTGCATGAGTATGCTGTTTTTAAGGCTCAACCTAATGAGAAGCTAAGTAGTGTGAGAAGCAGACTTCTTGACATTACAAGCAAGTTGTCCTTCATGGGGACAGTGATTGGTGATGTTGACATTATTACCACTTTTCTTAAAAGACTTGGTGATGCATGGAAGATTGAAGCAAGGTCTATAATTGCTAATAACACTCACAAAAGTTCTACTTTTGATGATGTGTACAATAAACTAAGGCTGATAGAGAATGAAACTCTTTTGGATCATGGAAGCAAGTCTACAAATGGAAACATGACCTTCTTCTCACATAGTGAAGGTCAATTTGATCAGAAGGTGTCATACATGCATCCAGTTACTGGATCAACCTGTGTCAACGCTGGATCATATCCTGTCAACGCCTCACATTCAGACGCTGACACATACAAAATTGACTCACCAAGAGTTAAGCCTGCTGGTATTGATCTGGATACTATGTGTGCATACATTGCTTCATTGCCCAATGGTTCAGTGATTACATATGAGGACCTTGAGCAAATAAGTGATGAGCATTTGGAGGAAATGGACATAAAGTGGAATATGGCTCTTGCAAGTATAAGAGCAAACAGATGGAATAGAAGATTCAAGAAGAAGATGACTTTTAATGCCAAGGACACTGCTGGATTTGATAAATCAAAGGTTGCGTGCTACAATTGTCATCGTATGGTACACTTTATGAGAGAATGCAGATCTCCAAGAAGATCTGATGCTGGAAAACCGTCAAGCCAAATTGTTAAGGCTCAGGATCCCAAGGCTATGGTTGCAATGCAAGAAATTGATGGTGTTGGATGGGATTGGAGCTATTTGGCCAAGGATGAGGAAGAGAATAAAGATTTGGTTGCTAAGATGGAAGAAGAAGAGCATGTTCACTATGCTCTCATGACACACTCCTCATCTTCATCAGACAATGAGGTATATGATAATGCTTTTTGTAGTAAGGGTTGTCGTTTAAATATTGAAAGACTTAACAAAGAGGTTTTAAGATTGTCAACAGATGTGAGTAATGAGAGATGCAAGTTGTCTAATTATCAACTTGCTCTTACTCAAACTGAAAAGACTGTAGCTGAGTAAAAGAAAATGGAGCTAGACCTAAAAGATAAAATCAATATCTTAAAACAAGATTCAAAATGCTAGTACTGATATTAGAAACATCATGGAGAGGGTCAATGCTGAATTACATGCTAAGTTAGATGAGGCTATCAAGAATAAGGATAATGTAGATCTTAAAATTCAGAGATTTGATAAAGCCTCACAAACCCTAGGAGAATGTGTTAGTAAACAAAGGGATGCTAGGGATATGACTGGGATTGGGATGAAAGAGTATGCTGGTGTTCCACCACCAGCTGGGTACTTCTATGGTGTCCAAAGAAAGGACTTATCTTGGACGGGTTTACCAGAACTCCAAGAAGAGGAATTTATTCCTCCACCAAGAGTCCTTACCCCAGTAGAAGAATATAGGAAAAAGTTGACTGATTTGGACCAATGGAAGAAAGCCAATCCTACCTTATTTGTCAAGGGTGGCATGCTTAGTGATATCCCAAATGAGTCTACCCGTATCAAAGTAACAAACCCAATCACTGGCAAGACTGTTGACCTTGGCTCAAACGTTGTTAGAAAACCTAGTATTAAATATGCAGAAATGTATAGAAATACTAGGTCACCAAAAAGCCAAGTTAGTGATAATGGAACATATTTCTTTTCTTCTAGACCTAGAATAATGTCTAGAAAAGCCTGTTATACTTGTGGTAGCTTTTCACATTTAGCCTATAAGTGTGTCAACGCTTCCAAAGTCAACGCTGACAAAAAGTCAAACACTGTCAAACCCAAAACTTTTGTTCAGCTAAGTCCACAAGTTGTTAGACCAACCCCATTCTTTTCGAAAGGGTCTTACACTTATGGACAAAGACCTTTTCAGAAGACCAATACATGGTCTAATATGCAATGGGTTCCTGTAGCAAACCTTAGGTTCAACGCTGATAAGGGTAATTTCAGCGTTGATAAGACCAAATCAAACGCTGACAGAAACGTTGCCAGACCAAATAATGGTAAATATTTACAACCACAGGGAAAGGGGTCTAACGCTTCTTCTAGCTTGACATGGAGACCTAAGCAAGATCAAAATCCTAATTAACTAGGTGTTTAATCCAAAAAGGGATGAATAAAGGGTTGTTATGAGAACTAAGTATGTTCTTGTTGAACAACCAAATGAATCCAAGTCTACTCAGGCTTGGGTTCCCAAAGAAAACTATTTTGTTTTCTTTATGTGCAGGGCATTCAAAAGCAGGTTAATGATTATGGCTATTGGGATAGTGGATGCTCTAGGCACATGACTGGGAAGGAAGATTATCTCACAAACTTCACTCCCATTAAGGATGGTGATAAAGTTTACTTTGGAGGCGGATATGGAACTATCACAGGCAAAGGAACTCTTCTCACCAACAATTTGCGTTTTGAAAACGTGTTTCTGGTAAAAGAACTTGACTATAATCTTTTTAGTGTATCACAAGTTTGTGATAACAAAAATAAGGTTCTTTTCACTAATACTGAATGCTTGGTGTTGAGCAAGGATTTTAAAATACTAGATGAGAAATTCATTGATTATAGGACACCTAGGTGTAAGGACATTTATAATGTGAATCTTAATGGGATTAGGATGAATAATAACTTGCCATGTCTTTATGTTAAGGCTTCAGTTGATCAGAGTAAACTATGAAACATGAGACTAGGGCACATTAACTTTAAAAATATAAACAGACTTGTGAGACATGGATTGGTTGATGGTTTGCCTGAAAAGGCTTTCCACAATGACCACTCTTGTGTTGCATGCCTTAAAGGCAAACAACACAAGGTCTCATTTAAGTCTAGACAAGTGCACTCTAGTTCTAAACCTCTTCACTTGCTGCATATGGACCTGTTTGGTCCAACTAATATAGAAAGCTTGAATGGTAAATCTTACTGCTTTGTCATTACTGATGATGACTTTCTTTTTAGCTTTGAAAAGTGACACTACTGATACTTTAATTAACTTTATTAACCAAATTGAAAAGAAGACTGGTAATGAAGTTAAGATGCTTAAAAGTGACAATGGTGGTGAGTTTAGAAATAAACTGTTGGATGATTTTTGTGCCAAGAAAGGGATTACTAGACAGTTTAGTGTAGCCAGAACCTCATAGCAAAATGGGGTTGCTCAGAGAAAGAATAGAACCCTCGTAGAAGCAGCCAGGACTATGTTGGCTGATGCTCACTTTCCCATTGCTTTTTGGGCTGAGGCTGTGAATACAGCTTGTTATGTTCAGAATAGAGCGTTAGTCAACAAGATACATAACAAAACACCTTATGAGTTACTTTGGGGAAGGAAACCTAATATTGGTTTTCTTAAACCTTTTGGTTGTCATGTAGTTGTGTTGGACACTAGTGATGCCTTAGGTAAATTTAGTGCTAAAGGTGATGAAGGCTACTTCATGGGTTATTCAGTGCAGAGTGAAGGATATAGGGTTTAAATTATGAAGGAAAAACGTATACTTGAAAAAGTACATGTTAGGTTTTTAGAAAGTAAACCTAGTGATCCTGAAAGTGGTCCAAATTGGTTATTTGACTTGAAACCTCTATCTAGGACTTATTATATGCCTGTTACTAATCCAAACATTGTGAAGGTAATTTCAAGTGTTGTGGAAGAACCAGTTGTTGATGTTTCAGGTACACAGGTTAATGAAGAGGTTGGATCACAAGCAGACAAATCATCACCCATACTTGAGTATGTCACTATTCCCATAGGGACAGATGCTTTTGCTGCTGTTGCTGCTACTGGAAAGGAAAATGATGGTCCCCAAGTATCACCAGTTAACAACATGCATGATCTTTCAGGTGCTGACAAAGGAAAATCTGGCGCTGAGAAGACAAATTCAGGCGTTTATGGCTCAAACGTTGACAACTCTATTTCAGGCGTTGATGGATCCAACACTGACAACCTTGGTTCAGGCGTTGACAACTCTTTTGACCATATTTTCTCTTCCAATTTTGAACAAGGTGAGCCTTCAAGCAGAAATGGAGAGGTTCATACAGATATTGATGGAAGAGAGTCTGAAGAAGATATTGTTAACATGGATGATGAGATTGAAGACAACAGACTTTTTGAGGGAGGATTTCTTACTTCTACAATGAAGGATCACCCCTCTTCTCTGATTATTGGTGATGTGATGTCTCCTGTTAAAACTAGAAGATCTCATCAGAATCTTGGAGGATTTATTGCCAATATACACAAGAAGGTTGATACCCTTCTTGTTCAGGCATGTTTGTTTGCCTTTTTCTGTCACAACAGGAATCCAAGAAGATTTTTGATGCTCTCAAAGAACTAAGTTGGGTGGAAGCAATACAGGATGAGCTTCACCAATTTCTATTCAGGATGTTTGTGAGTTAGTTGATTGTCCCAGATATGTCAAACCTATTGGGACAAGATAGGTTCTTAGAAACAAGAAATATGAAAGAGGCATTGTGGTCAGAAACAAGGCACGTTTAGTGGCTCAAGGATATACCCAAGAGGAAGGGATAGACTATGAGGAGGTCTTTGCGCCAGTTGCAAGGATTGAGGCTATAAGAATATTTCTAACCTATGCTTCCTGCATGGGCTTTACTGTCTATCAAATGGATGTGAAGAGTGCTTTTCTTTATGGCATAATTGTAGAGGAGGTGTATGTATTGCAGCCTCCTGGTTTTGAAGATCCAGAGCATCCAGACAAGGTGTATAGAGTCAAGAAAGCTATATATGGACTTCATCAAGCCCAAGAGCATGGTATGGTACATTGTCCACCTATCTGGTGGAAAATGGATTCAAAAGGGGCACCATAGACCAGACCTTATTTACAAAGAAGACTTGTAAGGATGTATTACTTGTTCAGGTTTATATGGATGATATCATCTTTGGATCATCAAACCCAAAGATGAGTGAAGACTTTTCCAAGCTTATGACAGACAAGTTCAAGATGAGTGCAATGGGGGAGATGAACTTCTTTCTAGGGTTACAAGTTCAGCAGAAAGAAGATGGTATCTTCATCTCTCAAGATAAATATGTAAGAGAAATCTTGAAGAAGTTTGGCTTTTCTCCACATGAGAAAAGGGCTAGTACTCCTATGGATAGAGAACACCCTTGGGGAAAAGTTGGAGATGGAAAAGATGTGGATGTCAGGCACTATAGATCAATGATTGGTTCATTGATGTATCTCAAGCCTCAAGACCTGACATTATGTTTGTTGTGTGTGCATGTGCACGCCATCAAGTGACTCCCAAAGAGTATCACCTTCAGGCTGTCAAGAGAATCTTTAGGTACCTTAGATGTTATCCAGTTTTGGGATTATGGCATCCAAAAGATTCACCATTGGAGCTTATTGCATATTCAGACAGTGATTATGGTGGTGCCAAATTTGATAGAAAATCCACAACTGGTGGATGTCAGTTTCTTGGGAGTAGGTTGATATCTTGGCAATGCAAGAAACAAACAGTGGTGGCCAATTCTACAACTGAAGCAGAATATGTAGCTGCAGCTGCTTGTTGTGGACAAGTCTTATGGATTCAGAACCAGTTGTTGGATTATGGGTATAATTTCATCCATTCGATTTATTTGTGATTTTTCCCATTTTAAACACTTTTTGATCATCCCCTACCCTAATAATTAATTCCCCTTCGGCTACATCAACTAATGCTTTTCCGGTTCTTAAGAACGGTCTACCAAGTATTAATTGAATACGAGGATCCATCTCATGGTCGACTACGACAAAGTCTGTGAGAGTTCTATTATCTAATTTGAGAGTCATGCGAGTCGGCACAAGGTCGAGTAATGATAATTGTTTCCATACCGAGAGTGGCATAAGATTGATGCTAGCACCGGGATCCATAAAGCCATACAATCATTAATTTGAGGAAACGAGCAAGGTAACACGAATCGTCTGAGATCTCCTAGCTTTTCGGGAAGCTCTTTGAGAAGAATCGCGGAACAATTCTCATTTAAACGAGTGTTCACAAGCTCTACCATTTTTTTTCTTTCTTATTGAGCAAATCTTTGAACATTTTCACAAATTTAGGCATTTGGGCAAGTGCTTCAATAAGGCTAATGTTAACATTCACTTGGGAAATCATTTTCAAAAAGTTGGAAAGGTGAACGTCTTCTTTGGTAAGCAACTTAGCCTTGTCCAACCTAGAGGGAGAAGGGATCTTGGGTTTTGAAGTTGAAGGTTGATAAGGAGAAGGACTCGCATCTTGAGCAACCTTAGGGTTAGGCTCATTTGGCAATGGAGAACTAGCACTAGGAGTGGTAGTGGGAGGAATCACCGAAGGGGGAGTAGGATTGCTCATTATGACCTCTGGGTCTTGTCTCTCCTTTATGGGCGAAGAGATGGAAGGTCCCACTAAAGTGGCTCCACTTCGAGTATTAATAGCACTCACATTAGCTCTAGGTTTGGTCTCGGTATTGGAAGGTAAGGCACCTTGGGGTCTAAGGGCTTGCAACATTTGCACGAATTTCCTATCGATGGACTCTTGCATTTGTTTCATAGTTCTCTCATGTTCGGTCAATTTTTGGAGAACCAAGTCCATTTGAGGATTAGTAACATTCCCTTGATTAAACCCTTGATTTTGAAAACCTTGGTTTTGAAATTTATTAGGACTTTGAGAGCCTTGATTATGAAAACCTTGGTTATTAAAGCCTTGATTTTGATTACTATACCCTTGGTTTTGCCCTTGAAAATTCCCTTGATTTTGGTTAAAACCCCTTGCATTTTAATTCCCTTTAAACTTACCCATTTGAGGACCTTGGTTCCTATTTTGGTATTGTGTATTTTGGGTGGGCGGGGGTGGTCTTTATGGAGCTACAAAACCCGGGGAAGCCAAATAGTTAGTCGATTTATAAGATAAATTGTTTACATCGACATTTGGTTTAAAATGCACCCTCTCATTAGTGTTATAAGCATACACTTCTCGTTGAGATGGGCCATAAACCTTATCACAATTAAGATACGAATGTGGCCCACCACATGTTTCACAAGTCACATTAAGGGCATTCATGTGTGCAACCTGTGTGTTTTGAACGTGTAAGGCAAGTTTTGTCACAATTGAAGTAAGTGCTTGAATTTGTTTGTTAGTCTCACTATCACTAGCACTAGCCATTGTAGCCCTTACACTCTTGGTTTGAACTTTTGCATTGTTTTCAATTATATTCCAAGCATCATTCATTGATTTAACCAAAATATTTCCCCCCGAAGCACTATTTTTTGAGTTTTAGTCATTCAAAGTTAATCCATTGTAAAAAGTATTAATTTGATGAACTTTAGTAAAACCATGTTGAGGACACTTTCTCAAAAGATCCTTAAATATATCCCAAGACTCACTAAAAGTTTCCCCATATTTTTACTCAAAAGTGATTATGTTATTCCTTAAAGCGGTGGTCCATGATGGTGGAAAGAAGTAGTTGATAAATTTTGTCTCTAAATCCAACCACGTAGTAATACTTTGGGGTGGTTCCTTATCAAGCCAAATTTGGGCTTGTCCCTCGAGGGAAAAAGTAAAGAGGAGTAAACGAATGGCCTCTTGAGTCACCCCATTGTACTTGACGGTATTTGCTAATAGTATGAATCTTTTGATATGAGTGTGTGGGTCATCATGAGTACGGCCTAAAAATGGTGTAGCGGAAACCATTTGAATAAAACCTGTTTTTAGTTCAAAATTATTCGCTCCAATATTAGGTACCACAATCGCGTCATCATTTCCCTCAACATTTGCAAGATCTCAATCATTGGTCGGTTATCCTTTGCCATGGTGTTTTTCAAAGCTCGATTCTCGGGATCGGCTTGATTGATGGTCTTTTTGTTGTTCTTCTTCTTTTTTGAAGAATTAGAAGTATTTGGTACACCACTCGGTATGTGTGCACGCGCGTGAGTGCGCATACAAATAAACTCGAGGAATGAGGTAGGAGACCTCGGTCGACTTTGAGAGGAAAGGGATTATCCCTCTCAATGTTCAATATTAAAAAGCTACAAAAAAATATATATGTAATACTACTTGGGCAGAAAAAACCCCGATGAGCCTTCCTTCTCAAAATACTTACAAGTGAACGGGGGGAATGAGGTGGCGCGAAGCACTTTAATACCTAGCTTCCCTTAGACGGTCTTTTATAGCATGTCGCCTTTCTATTCACCTTAAAGTTCGTATTTTTCGAATTATTGCTTAACGAAAGTATTTATCTATTTTTGCCTTTATTTTTGTTAGATCGATACACGTATAAGGAACCGGAACGCCTCCAAATACGGGGTACTGCAAGCAATACTTATGGAAATATTGTGTATTAAGATTCTTATACGTAATATCTATAGTAAAAGAAAAATATTTTTGTATTTTTTTAAGAAAAATATATTCACAATAAAAAATCAAGATAAATCGAAATAAGAAAATAGTAATAGTAGTTAATATTTTTGGTGTAATACATTAGGAACAGTATTACTTTTGGATTTTTTAATTTTTTTGGTGCAAATCTTAGGAAAGAATTTGCTTTTGATGCTTTTTTATTTTGTTGTATATTTTTATTTTTTTATGTTTTTGATTTTTTAACAAGAAAAGTAACGTTAAAAAATGAACGGATCCCAAAATCCAACTTCTCACGAAAAATCGTCAATCGTAACGAGATCGAAGCGGCAGCGGCGCCAATTTAATTTAGCCTTTTTTTAGTATAATCGTTTTTCCTCGACTCGACTCGAATTGATTAACAACTTTATCACAAGGTTAATTATTTTTGGTTAATAATAATTGTTTGGTAATCTATTTCTATTTAAGCTAAAAATGGGGAAAATATGTAGGCTAAGGAATATATAAAAAATAAAAGCGCAATTAATTCACATAAAATTACTCTAAAATGCAAAATAAAATTAAACTACCAATTTAGATCTAGATGCAACAAAAATAAACTATAATTAAAAAATAATAATAAATGTAAATGCAAAATTAATTTAATGCAAGCACGTAATATCAAGTAATAGTGACGAAAAATGAAATCACAAAGATAAACTTAAAAATAAGCATAAAGCTTCAACCTTTTAAGCTTATTAATCTTTTTAGATGATAAAGCTACAAACTTTATATACTAATAAGTTTAATAATCACAAAAAGGTGTAAACTTTTTACTAATAATGAGCTTATCTAAATGAAATCTAATTTTTGAACTTTTAAATCTATATTTTAAAACAATAATATAACTAAAACTAATTAAACCGGTTTTTTTATGAAAAATATAATTTTATTAAAAACAATTTAAAGTATAACGATCTAATTAATAAAACTAAAGCGATTAAGCAAGAAAAATAAAAAGGAGAACTTTAGTACCCGTAGTCCGAAGATAACCGCTCTAAACAAACAACATCAACAACATCAACAAAACACGGCCCGTAAAGTACACGGCCAACCAATATCAAAGCAAAACTACGCGTATCCCGGCCCGTAAAGTACACGGCCAACCAAATCAATCTCTAACCAAATTAATCAACCATATCAAACTTGAATCAAATTAATCAACCATAAGCTCTTCACCAATAATGATAGATCGATACGCCGAGATCAAAGAAAACATAAAAGGTTAAGATAATAAGAAATAATTATTATATGACAAAGAGATTTATTTAAAACTAATAGATCTAAAATATTTTTTAAGTTTTATAAAAGTATTTTAAATTTTAAAGCTAAAAATTATAGATCTACTTAATCTATTTAAAACCTAATAGATCCAAACTATTTTTAAAGGATTTATAAAAATACTTTAATTTTTATATTTAAACCTTATAGATCTAAACTATTTAATATAAAACTAAAAGATCTAAATAACTAATTTAAAACTTTGAAAGTATTTTGAATTTTTTTTAAACTTAAGTCTAATAGATCTAAATAACTAACTAATAAAAACTAAAAGTACTTAAATAAAAAGCTAGCTTTTAAATAAGTTGTAAGCCTAAGCTTAGAACTTATGAGATTTAAAAATCTAAAAGGCTAATTAAATAATTACTCCAACAATAAGCTAGCTCTACGAAAATAAGGCAACAATAAGCTTAAAATAAGCTTGTATATAAATCTAACTTATTAGGAAAAAGTTACATAAACTTATCCCAAATAATAAGCTAGATTATAAAGAAAAGTAAAAAGAAAGGAAGAATGAGAATTAACTAAAAAGATAATCAATTAAACTAAAACTTGAATTTTATTAAAAGCAAAAGATTACAAAACTTTGAAAGGAAGATTTACAACTATTTTTAAACTAATATGGAAAGACAAAGGAAAAAAACTAGTATATTACAATGAATGGGAGAGTTTATATAAGCTGCCACTAGTGGAGGTATCTTCGTAATTTCCTTCTCTCTTCTTAGCTTGCAAGATACGCAGCTCATAGACAGTTGGCCTTCATTCATTGTTTCCTTCTTCCCTTCTAGAAGAGTGTGGGATCTTGTGCATATCATTGGCTGACACACGCTCATGCAACATAGTTTTCATCGAAGTGTCACGTGGCGGGTTGTGATTGGTCAGCCGCCACTGCCACTACTGCAGACCTGCCACCTCGTATTAACGTCGGTGCCGCCACCACGTGTCATCCCGACATTGGCCAACCACCACTGTGCTCTGCCAACTGACACCTCGTACTGACGTGTCAGACTGACACGTCAGCGTCGCCACTGCTGAACCTCGGACTGCTACGTGTTGCATCACCATTTGCCAACCGCCACTGCTACAGTAACCTCGTACCTGCAATATTTATGACATGTTAGTGACACGTGGCGCGCTGGCATTGGCCAGCCGCCTCCACGTAGATGCTGACGTCAACATGACGTCACCCGGTCTGGACCGGTTTAAACCGGTCTGAACCGGGTCTGGTTCGGGTCTAGACCGGGTCTGGTTCGTGTCTAGACCGACTGGTCTGAACCGGTCCGGTCTGGTTCTGGTTCGGGTCGGTCTGCCACGTGGACCACTCAGGTGGTGCCACGTGGCATAGGCAATATATACCCAGCCATGTCCAAGCCGAGGCTCGAACGCGGGTGGCTTGTGCCAAAGTCGAAAGTGCTAGCCAGTGGGACTGGAAGCCTTTCAATTATATATATGTAAAACAAACTACTTGACCCTTCTTGTTTAACTGGCCTGGTCGAGTTTGCTTTGGAGATTGATTTTCTAAGTAATCCGAGTGAGGTCGCTGCCCCCAAACTCATGAAGAAAATGGCAGATATATATTTTGCTCGGGTTATTAAGAATGCTGAATCCACTTTCACTTTATCTGCTCGTCAGTTGGCTTTATGGGCATGTCAGAGGGAGGATCATACGTCTGACTGGCTTAGGACGGTTCCTATCCCCGGATTAGGTCAGACTATGAATGGGAGGTCTTATCGATGTGTTTTGTGCTATCGCTTAGGTATTCCCTTGTTCTCTGTTTTGAAGCCCTGTTCAGCTTGTTCTAGGGTTTTTGATGGGGATATATTTGGGGATCATGCCGTATCGTGTGCTGGCATCGTTGGGATTAAGCATCGTCACAATTTGGTTCGTGATACTCTTGCTGACATATGTTACCGTTCAGGGATATCTGTCGGAAAGGAAGTTAATATTGGATTAGATGGTGGACCTGATAATGTCCTACGTCCGGCAGATATTTTGTTTTATTCCTGGGATGGAGGTAAAGATGTGTGTGTTGATCTGACTGGTTCTTCTCCTTTGACTCGTACGGGGATGAATGACTTTGTACCTGGTCGAGCTGTGATTGATGCTGCACAACGTAAACGATGCAAGTATTTGGCTAAGTGTGCAGCTCTCGGATATGGGTTTCTTCCTTTCTCCTTTTCTTCTTTAGGGGAGTTATAGGAAGATGCAGTTGCGTTGTTGAAGCGGATTCAGAGATTTTCAAATGCTCAAGACATTGGAGCGCGCGCTGCTGTACATATTTTTCATAGAATAGGTTTTACCATTGCTAAAGGGGTGGAAGCGCAGATAGTATCTCGACTCCCATCCAGTTTGTTGTAAATCCTTTTTTGTTTCTAATAAAAGTGATGGTTTAATAATAATAATAAAAAATAATAATAATAATAATAATAATAATAATAATCCGAGTGAGGTCGCTGCCCCCAAATTCATGAAGAAAATGGCAGATATATATTTTGCTCGGGTTATTAAGAATGCAGAATCCACTTTCGCTTTATATGCTCGTCAGTTGGCTTTATGGGCATCTCAAAGGGAGGATCATACGTCTGAATGGCTTAGGACGGTTCCTATCCCCGGATTAGGTCAGACTATAAATGGGAGGTCTTATCGATGTGTTTTGTGTTATCGCTTAGGTATTCCCTTGTTCTCTGTTTCGAAGCCCTGCTCAGCTTGTTCGAGAGTATTTGATGGGGATATATTTGGGGATCATGCGGTATCGTGTGCTGGTATCGTTGGGATTAAGCATCGTCACAATCTGGTACGTGATACTCTTGCTGATATATGTTACCGTTCAGGGATATCTGTCGGAAAGGAAATTAATATTGGATCAGATGGAGGACCTAATAAGGTCTTACGTCCGGCATATAGTTTGTTTTATTCTTGGGAGGGGGGGTAAAGATATGTGCGTAGATCTGTCTGGTTCTTCTCCTTTGACTCGTACGGGGATGAATGACTTTGTTCCTGGCCGAGCTATGATTGATGCTGCACAACGTAAACGATGAAAGTATTTTGCTAAGTGCGCATCTCTCGGATATGGGTTTCTTCCTTTATCCTTTTCTTCTTTAGGGGAGTTACAGGAAGATGCAGTTGCGTTGCTGAAGCGGATTTAGAGATTTTCAAAGGCTCAAGACATTGGAGCGCGCGCTGCTGTACATATTTTTCATAGAATAGGTTTTACCATTGCTTAAGGGGTGGGAGCGCAGATAGTATCTCGACTCCCATCTAATTTGTTGTAAATCCCTTTTTGTTTCTAATAAAAGTGATGGTTTATAATAATAATAATAATAATAATAATTTTATTATTATAAAAACGTTACACAAAGTTGGATGGGAGTCTAGAAACTAACTGCGCTCCCACCCCTTTCTGAATACAAAAACCAACTCTATGAAAGATAAAAGTACCACTCTTAACATTATTTGAGTGGCTAATAGAAATCGACTTAATACGTGAAAGAGTGTCCAAAGCCTTCGCATTGAATTCCCCAAAAGTAGAAAAAGCAAATGGTACGAACTTGTATCTGTTGTCCTCACATATTGACGCGTACTTTCTGGTTTTCTTCTCCACGGCATTTTGCAAGGCTATCTTAGGAGCCCAGGTTGTCGCCTCCGTACTAGCAAAGGGAGAAATGCATGTCACGTCCAAACATGCGTCTTTACCTTGGAGCCAATTAAACAATAAAAGGTCTGCAGGTCGTAGGTCTTTCCCGTCCTTCGTAACGAAACCCAGTGGAGCCTCCTTTCGCACCATGATCCCAACCTTGGAAAAAAAATAGGTTTTGCTATACATATTTTCCATAGAATAGGTTTTGCTATTGCTAAAGGGGTGGGAGCGTAGATAGTATCTCGACTCGCATCTTTGTTGTAAATCCCTTTTTGTTTCTAATAAAGTGATGGTTTTAATAAAAAATAATAATAAAATAATAATAATAATAATAATAATAATACGAATATTTATATTAATTTTAATAAAAATTTATTTTATTTTATTATTTTTTGAAAATATTTTATTTATATTATTAATTTATTAAAAACTATTTATTTATTTGAAAACTAATTAATTTAATTTAAAAACTAATTAAACTTAAAAAATTCATAGAAAATAACCCGTATGGAGTTTCGACGCGAGGTCGGCACCGTTGGCTTCGTAATTTTGTGCTCTTCAATGTGGTTTATTAGTGGATGATTTTGGAGATTGGCAAAAATGGTCCTTGTTGTAAAATCTTCATCAAATCTTCATCTTTAGCCCTCCAGACTTCATTCTTTTGGCACTTATTGGTCCTTTGACTTTATCTTTGACTTTTTCTTCGGTAAATGACCATAAAATCCCGTGTTTTCTTCCCTTTTTCTCTTTTGTACATATTTCACAACAAAAACACAAACCACGCATAATTCCGACATTTACAATATTAATTACACGTTTTGGTCTCGTTTTTCATTATATTAAGTGGTAAAAGGATAAGTGTTTACGCATTTATTAGGTCACTCTTCCAACCATGGGGACGGTGTGAACACTGTTGATTCCTCAATCATTGGGGATGATGCTCATAACAGTGAAGATATTGATGTTGGGAATAAAATGTAGCCAGTACACTTGAACGCTGACAAGAAGAAAACAAGCATTGATAAAAAGAAAACAAGCGTTGATAGATCAAGCGTTGACATGAAGATGTCAAGCGTTGATAGGTTGAAGTCAAGCACTGATAGAAAGATATGGTCTACGCGTATTATGTTTCTAGTTTGTTTCTAGTAAAGATAGGATCAACAATGTATTTTCTATAATTATCTTTACCTAGAATAGCTAATACGTAGACTCTTGTACAAGGCTTCTTATGTCTATAAAAGAAGACCTTTAGGTTTTGTTTTCATATAAGTTTATATACGTTTAACACTTTCATTGTAAGCAAGTTTGTTCTAATCAATCAAGTGAAAGTTTGTTTTACAATTGTTTGTGTGTTCTTGTTTGAGTATTAATTCCGCATAATACTTAAATTGTTTTATACACAACAAAGTTTCTCTACGTGTTTAACTTGATTTAATATCGTTTACACAAGCTAAATTGATCTAAGTTTGGGATCAACAAGTGGTATCAGAGCCTGTTGAGAAACTTTGATCTAAAGAACACAAGAACCCTAATTTTCACAAAACCCTAAAAAAATCATGTCTACCCCAGAAGTAAACTCCTCCTCCTCCTCAAACGACAACATCAAGATTCCCATTCTAGAACCAGACAATTTTGAGCTGTGGAAGTTCAACTTTGAGCAATATCTGCAAATCCATGACTACACTCTATGGGAAATTATTGAATATGGAAACACATTCAATAAGGCTCAAAAGATTGCGGATGCTATTGTTGCAAGAACAGCTGTTCAAGGATCTACTGAAGAGGATAGAAGAGAAAATCCTGATGATGGTAGAGCTGTCTCAACTGAGGATATAGCAAAGAGAAGGGTTGACATGAAAACCCTAAGTATTCTGAAACTCTCCTTGGGACAAGAAAATCAGCACAAATACAGAGGCTATGAGTCTGCAAAAGATCTTTGGGCAGCTCTTGAAGTTGCTTATGGTGGTAATGTTGATACTGTGCTAGAGAAAAAGAAGCAACTCTTGCATGAGTATGTTGTTTTTAAGGCTCAACCTAATGAGAAGCTAAGTAGTGTGAGAAGCAGACTTCTTGACATTACAAGCAAGCTGTCCTTCATGGGGACAGTGATTGGTGATGTTGACATTATTACCACTTTTCTTAAAAGCCTTGGTGATGCATGGAAGATTGAAGCAAGGTCTATAATTTCTAATAACACTCACAAAAGTTCTACTTTTGATGATGTGTACAATAAACTAAGGCTGATAGAGAATGAAACTCTTTTGGATCATGGAAGCAAGTCTACAAATGGAAACATGACCTTCTTCTCACATAGTGAAGGTCAATTTGATCAGAAGGTGTCATACATGCATCCAGTTACTGGATCAACCTGTGTCAACGCTGGATCATATCCTGTCAACGCCTCACATTCAGACGCTGACACATACAAAATTGACTCACCAAGAGTTAAGCCTGCTGGTATTGATCTGGATACTATGTGTGCATACATTGCTTCATTACCCAATGGTTCAGTGATTACATATGAGGACCTTGAGCAAATAAGTGATGAGAATTTGGAGGAAATGGACATAAAGTGGAATATGGCTCTTGCAAGTATAAGAGCAAACAGATGGAATAGAAGATTCAAGAAGAAGATGACTTTTAATGCCAAGGACACTGCTGGATTTGATAAATCCAAGGTTGAGTGCTACAATTGTCATCGTATGGTACACTTTATGAGAGAATGCAGATCTCCAAGAAGATCTGATGCTGGAAAACCGTCAAGCCAAATTGTTAAGGCTCAGGATCCAGAGGCTATGGTTGCAATGCAAGAAATTGATGGTGTTGGATGGGACTGGAGCTATTTGGCCAAGGATGAGGAAGAGAATAAAGCTTTGGTTGCTGAGATGGAAGAAGAAGAGCATGTTCACTATGCTCTCATGGCACACTCCTCATCTTCATCAGACAATGAGGTATATGATGATGCTTTTTGTAGTAAGGGTTGTCGTTTAAATACTGAAAGACTTAACAAAGAGGTTTTAAGATTGTCAACAGATGTGAGTAATGAGAGATGAAAGTTGTCTAATTATCAACTTGCTCTTACTCAAACTGAAAAGACTGTAGCTGAGTAAAAGAAAATGGAGCTAGACCTAAAAGATAAAATCAATATCTTAAAACAAGATTTAAATGCTAGTACTGATATTAGAAACATCATGGAGAGGGTCAATGCTGAATTACATGCTAAGTTAGATGAGGCTATCAAGAATAAGGATAATGTAGATCTTAAAATTCAGAGATTTGATAAAGCCTCACAAACCCTAGGAGAATGTGTTAGTAAACAAAGGGATGCTAGGGATATGACTGGGATTGGGATGAAAGAGTATGCTGGTGTTCCACCACCAGCTGGGGACTTCTATGGTTTCCAAAGAAAGGACTTATCTTGGACGGGTTTACCAGAACTCCAAGAAGAGGAATTTATTCCTCCACCAAGAGTCCTTACCCCAGTAGAAGAATATAGGAAAAAATTGACTGATTTGGACCAATGGAAGAAAGCCAACCCTACCTTATTTGTCAAGGGTGGCATGCTTAGTGATATCCCAAATGAGTCTACCCCTATCAAAGTAACAAACCCAATCACTGGCAAGACTGTTGACCTTGGCTCAAACGTTGTTAGAAAACCTAGTATTAAATATGCAGAAATGTATAGAAATACTAGGTCACCAAAAGCCAAGTTAGTGATAATGGAACATATTTCTTTTCTTCTAGACCTATAATTATGTCTAGAAAAGCCTGTTATACTTGTGGTAGCTTTTCACATTTAGCCTATAAGTGTGTCAACGCTTCCAAAGTCAACGCTGACAAAAAGTCAAACACTGTCAAACCCAAAACTTTTGTTCAGCAAAGTCCACAAGTTGTTAGACCAGCCCCATTCTTTTCGAAAGGGTCTAACACTTATGGACAAAGACCTTTTCAGAAGACCAATACATGGTCTAATAGGCAATGGGTTCCTGTAGCAAACCCTAGGTTCAACGCTGATAAGGGTAATTTCAGCATTGATAAGACCAAATCAAACGCTGACAGAAACGTTGCCAGACCAAATAATGGTAAATATTTACAACCACAGGGAAAGGGGTCTAACGCTTCTTCTAGCTTGACATAGAGACCTAAGCAAGATCAAAACCCTAATTATAATGGGATTTCTATGACCTGTAACAGATTTAATTATATTTTAAAGGTCATCACAAAACCAATTGGGGTTAACTAGGTGTTTAATCCAAAAAGGGATGAACAAAGGGTTGTTATTAGAACCAAGTATGTTCTTGTTGAACAACCAAATGAATCCAAGTCTGCTCAGGCTTGGGTTCCCAAAGAAAACTATTTTGTTTTCTTTATGTGTAGGGCATTCAAAAGCAGGTTAATCATTATGGCTATTGGGATAGTGGATGCTCTAGGCACATGACTAGGAAGGATGATTATCTCACAAACTTCACTCCCATTAAGGATGGTGATAAAGTTTACTTTGGAGGCGGATATGGAACTATCACAGGCAAAGGAACTCTTCTCACCAACAATTTGCGTTTTGAAAACGTGTTTCTGGTAAAAGAACTTGACTATAACCTTTTTAGTGTATCACAAGTTTGTGATAACAAAAATAAGGTTCTTTTCACTAATACTGAATGCTTGGTATTGAGCAAGGATTTTAAAATACCAGATGAGAAATTCATTGATTATAGGACACCTAGGCATAAGGACATTTATAATGTGAATCTTAATGGGATTAGGATGAATAATAACTTGCCATGTCTTTATGTTAAGGCTTCAGTTGATCAGAGTAAATGATAGGTGTGTAAACACCCATCTTTTCTACCACTTAATTACAATAATAACCGGACCAAAACGTGTATTTTATGTCTTTTATGTCGGAATTATGCGTGGTTTGTGTTTTTGTTGTGATTTAGGACGAAAAGGTGAAAAGTGGAGAAAACACGGAAATTCACGGGCATTTACGGACTTTTATTGAAGAAAATGATGAAAGACGAAGTCAAGAAGTCAAAAGTGGATAAAGAACGGAAGTCCAAGACCAATTCTGAAGATTTATCGAAGAATAAGTCAAAAGACGAAAGTTTACTTAAAGCCGAGGAACTCAAGTCTTATTTATCAAAGAATTAAAAGACGAGTCCAAAGAAATCCCGAGCCAAAAGTCATCACATTCCAAGATTAACAAAAAGATTAAGAAGGAAGGACTTGATGGTGCAATTAACAAGAAAGGAAGGAGAGAGGAAGCTTCCCCTAACCACTCCCTAATCACCTATATAAACCCTCATTTTCATTCATTTACTCTTGTTGGTGGCTTGACAAACCATTCTTCCACTTTATTTTATGCACATTTAATTACTTGCACATTTAAATACATGTTTTGCACTTTAATTACCTTTTAAATTCAAGTAAGTGTTTCTTTAATTACTCGCACCTTTACTTTATTTTGTTAATCTTCTTCTACCTTTCTTTGATTTACATGCGTTTTTATCTTGTTGATTCGTTTAAAGATTTGATTTTTATGCTTTTGATTGCTTTAAACTTCTTATTTTCATAGCTTATTTGATTTATTTTCAAGTTTATATAGTTTTTACAAAAGTTATTTTTATATAAAAAGTTGTTTTTCTTAAAGTTTATTAATTTCGTGTCTTAAAGGTTTTTAACTTTCAGTTTCATAGCTTATTTTTACACGGTTTACCTTAAGGATTTAGTCTAGTGCTTATTAGGATTATAGCTTATTTACTTAGCTTATTTTTAGTTTTCCTTTCTGTATTCCGATTGGGGTCCAATCGGAAAGGGGTTTTACATTCAGATTGGTTCAATCTGAAAAGGGTTTAATATTCCGATTGAGGGTGTCTTGGTATTCCGATTGGTGAGTGTTTTTGAGTATTCCGATTGGTGTGTGGGTGACAAACATTCCGATTGGTTCCCTTGATACATTCCGATTGAGGTGCATCTTGGTTATTCCGATCGTAACAAGTGACAGATATTCCGATTGGAGTTCCGATAAGCATTCCGACCAGCATCCAGTTATATTCCGATCAGGTAAGTTGAACATTCCGATTGGAAGGTGTTGGTTATTCCGATTGGCGAGTGACAGTATTCCGATTGGGTTTCTATAGACATTCCGATTGGTCACGTTCGACATTCCGATTGGTACAATCGGAATATATTCCGATTGGAGGGTATTTTTCTCTTATTTTGACTTGTTTAATTTTTAGCTTAAGATTTTAATACTTGTCTAACTTTAATTCTCGTCACGTTTTAGTTTTAGTCATTTAATTAATTTACTTTCCGTCACGTTTTTAAATATCGCACCTTCTTTTAATTAGACTTAGATTTAATACTTGCCCTTTACTTTAACGACATCTACCTTTAAGTCTTTGCACATTTAAATTTAAAAACAAACCAAAAATATTCTTTTTCACCAAAATAAAACTGAGTCACATAGAAAACCTAGATCAATTCGATTAGACCATCACAACGAACAATACAACGAACATATAAATCTTCTTACTAGGTAAAAGCCTTGTATTAGTAAACTATGAAACAGGAGACTAGGGCACATTAACTTCAAAAATATAAACAAACTTGTGAGACATGGATTTGCTGATGGTTTGCCTGAAAAGGCTTTCCACAATGACCACTCTTGTGTTGCATGCCTTAAAGGCAAACAACACAAGGTCTCATTTAAGTCTAAACAAGTGCACTCTAGTTCTAAACCTCTTCACTTGCTGCATATGGACCTGTTTGGTCCAACTAATATAGAAAGCTTAAATGGTAAATCTTACTGCTTTGTCATTACTGATGATTTTTCTAGGTTTACTGAGACTTTCTTTTTAGCTTTGAAAAGTGACACTACTGATACTTTAATTAACTTTATTAACCAAATTGAAAAGAAGACTGGTAATGAAGTTAAGATGCTTAAAAGTGACAATGGTGGTGAGTTTAGAAATAAACTGTTGGATGATTTTTGTGCCAAGAAAGGGATTACTAGACAGTTTAGTGTAGCCAGAACCCCACAGCAAAATGGGGTTGCTCAGAGAAAGAATAGAACCCTCGTAGAAGCAGCCAGGACTATGTTGGCTGATTCTCACTTTCCCATTGCTTTTTGGGCTGAGGCTGTGAATACAGCTTGTTATGTTCAGAATAGAGTGTTAGTCAACAAGATACATAACAAAACACCTTATGAGTTACTTTGGGGAAGGAAACCTAATATTGGTTTTCTTAAACCTTTTGGTTGTCATGTAGTTGTGTTGGACACTAGTGATGCCTTAGGTAAATTTAGTGCTAAAGGTGATGAAGGCTACTTCATGGGTTATTCAGTGCAGAGTGAAGGATATAGGGTTTAAATTATGAAGAAAAACGTATACTTGAAAAAGTACATGTTAGGTTTTTAGAAAGTAAACCTAGTGATCCTGAAAGTGGTCCAAATTGGTTATTTGACTTGAAACCTCTATCTAGGACTTTGAATTATATGCCTGTTACTAATCCAAACATTGTGAAGGTAACTTCAAGTGTTGTGGAAGAACCAGTTGTTGATGTTTCAGGTACACAGGTTAATGAAGAGGTTGGATCACAAGCAGACAAATCATCACCCATGCTTGAGTATGTCACTATTACCATATGGACAGATGCTTTTGCTGTTGCTGCTGCTGGAAAGGAAAATGGTGGTCCCCAAGTATCACCAGTTAACAACATGCATGATCTTTCAGGCGCTGACAAAGGAAAATCTGGCGCTGAGAAGACAAATTCAGGCGTTGATGGCTCAAACGTTGACAACTCTATTTTAGGCGTTGATGGATCCAACACTGACAACCTTGGTTCAGGCGTTGACAACTCTTTTGACCATATTTTCTCTTCCAATTTTGAACAAGGTGAGCCTTCAAGCAGAAATGGAGAGGTTCATACAGATATTGATGGAAGAGAGTCTGAAGAAGATATTGTTAACATGGATGATGAGATTGAAGACAACAGACTTTTTGAGGGAGGATTTCTTACTTCTACAATGAAGGATCACCCCTCTTCTCTGATTATTGGTGATGTGATGTCTCCTGTTCAAACTAGAAGATCTCATCAGAATCTTGGAGGATTTATTGCCAATATACACAAGAAGGTTGATACCCTTCTTGTTCAAGCATGTTTGTTTGCCTGTTTTCTGTCACAACAGGAACCCAAGAAGATTTTTGATGCTCTCAAAGAACCAAGTTGGGTGGAAGCAATGCAGGATGAGCTTCACCAATTTGCTATTCAGGATGTTTGTGAGTTAGTTGATTGTCCCAGATATGTCAGACCTATTGGGACAAGATGGGTTCTTAGAAACAAGAAAGATGAAAGAGGCATTGTGGTCAGAAACAAGGCACGTTTAGTGGCTCAAGGATATACCCAAGAGGAAGGGATAGACTATGAGGAGGTATTTTCACCAGTTACATAGATTGAGGCTATAATAATATTTCTAACCTATGCTTCCTGCATGGGCTTTACTGTCTATCAAATGGATGTGAAGAGTGCTTTTCTTTATGGCACAATTGTAGAGGAGGTGTATGTAATGCAGCCTCCTGGTTTTGAAGATCCAGAGCATCCAGACAAGGTGTATAGAGTCAAGAAAGCTATATATGGACTTCATCAAGCCCAAGAGCATGGTATGGCACATTGTCCACCTATCTGGTGGAAAATGGATTCAAAAGGGGCACCATAGACCAGACCTTATTTACAAAGAAAACTTGTAAGGATGTCTTACTTGTTCAGGTTTATGTGGATGATATCATCTTTGGATGATCAAACCCAAAGATGAGTGAAGACTTTTCCAAGATTATGACAGACAAGTTTAAGATGAGTGCAATGGGGGAGATGAACTTCTTTCTAGGGTTACAAGTTCAGCAGAAAGAAGATGGTATCTTCATCTCTCAAGATAAATATGTAAGAGAAATATTGAAGAAGTTTGGCTTTTCTCCACATGAGAAAAGGGCTAGTACTCCTATAGATAGAGAACACCCTTGGGGAAAAGTTGGAGATGGAAAAGATGTGGATGTCAGGCACTATAGATCAATGATTGGTTCATTGATGTATCTCAAGCCTCAAGACCTGACATTATGTTTGTTGTGTGTGCATGTACACGCTATCAAGTGACTCCCAAAGAGTGTCACCTTCATGCTGTCAAGAGAATCTTTAGGTACCTTAGATGTTATCAAGATTTGGGATTATGCTATCCAAAAGATTCACCATTGGAGCTTATTGCATATTCAGATAGTGATTATGGTGGTGCCAAATTTGATAGAAAATCCACAACTGGTGGATGTCAGTTTCTTGGGAGTAGGTTGATATCTTGGCAATGCAAGAAACAAACAGTGGTGGCCAATTCTACAACTGAAGCAGAATATGTAGCTGAGCTGCTTGTTGTGGACAAGTCTTATGGATTCAGAACCAGCTGTTGGATTATGGGTATAATTTCATCCATTCGATTTATTTGTGATTTTTCCCATTTTAAACACTTTTTGATCATCCCCTACCCTAATAATTAATTCCCCTTCGGCTACATCAACTAATGCTTTTCCGGTTCTTAAGAACGGTCTACCAAGTATTAACTAAATACGAGGATCCATCTCATGGTCGACTACGACAAAGTCTGCGGGAAAAGTGAAGGTACCAGCTCGAACAAAAACATCTTCGGAAATACCAACGGGGTATGCGAGAGTTCTATTATCTAATTTGAGAGTCATGCGAGTCGGCACAAGGTCGAGTAATGATAATTGTTTCCATACCGAGAGTGGCATAAGATTGATGCTAGCACCGAGATCCGTAAAGCCATACAATCATTAATTTGAGGAAACGAGCAAGGTAACACGAATCGTCCGAGATCTCCTAGATTTTCGGGAAGCTCTTTGAGAAGAATCGCGGAACAATTCTCATTTAAACGAGTGTTCACAAGCTCTACCATTTTTTTTCTTTCTTATTGAGCAAATCTTTGAACATTTTCACAAATTTAGGCATTTGGGCAAGTGCTTCAATAAGGCTAATGTTAACATTCACTTGGAAAATCATTTTCAAAAAGTTGGAAAGGTGAACGTCTTCTTTGGTAAGCAACTTAGCCTTGTCCAACCTAGAGGGAGAAGGGATCTTGGGTTTTGAAGTTGAAGGTTGATAAGGAGAAGGACTCGCATCTTGAGCAACCTTAGGGTTAGGCTCATTTGGCAATGGAGAACTAGCACTAGGAGTGGTAGTGGGAGGAATCACCGAAGGGGGAGTAGGATTGCTCATTATGACCTCTGGGCCTTGTCTCTCCTTTATGGGCGAAGAGATGGAAGGTCCCACTAAAGTGGCTCCACTTCGAGTATTAATAGCACTCACATTAGCTCTAGGTTTGGTCTCGGTATTGGAAGGTAAGGCACCTTGGGGTCTAAGGGCTTGCAACATTTACACGAATTTCCTATCGGTGGACTCTTGCATTTGTTTCATAGTTCTCTCATGTTCGGTCAATTTTTGGAGAACCAAGTCCATTTGAGGATTAGTAACATTCCCTTGATTAAACCCTTGATTTTGAAAACCTAATATGTGTTTTGGGGTCTTAGTGTAAAAGTATGTATAGGATATGCATTGTTATTGGTCTTTTTGAAAAGTTAGATTTTCCACTATATTTGTCTAACGCTGACAAAGGTTATCTTAACGTTGATAAGTGTTATCGTGACGTTGTCAGCAACATGTTAGTTTTGTGGTTTTTGATCTAAGTGTGCAGGCGTTGTTAGCATTGTACCATTGGATACATAGTTGCTTATAGATCCTTGGAGCATCATGGAGCATGTTTCAATTTATGGATGATGGTTGGAATATTTATATTCGTATTTTGACATAAATTTTTATATACATGCATATTATTGGGCAACTGATTATAGTAAAATACGACCTTTAGGAAAAGGAAGTAAAAGTGGTAAGCGTTAAGTGTCGGTTTAGGAAAACAGAGCACTAATGACCAAATGAGTCCAAGTTCGTTTCCCGAGGAGGCAAGTGCGTTGTGTATTGAATTGATTTATGTTTGTGATTATATGATTGAAAAAGGAAGAAAGAAATGAGATTAGAAGAGAAAGACGGTTACGAAAACGAATTAAACTATGACGAAAAAGGCGATAACGTAAAACCGTGAATAGTACAAAAATTAAAATTTTAACCTAAAAATTCATAAAAATTACTAAAAATCCACAATAATATTCTAAGAGTTTACAAAAAATCCAAACTTGCTAAAACCTTTTAATTAATTAGATAATGACTTTTTAATGCTAATTAAAGCCCTAAAAATCACAATTAATTATTGAAAAGCTCTAAACAAGATCTTATAGTTTGTAAACCTCAAAAATATCCTAATTAAGCTAAAAAGTATTTTTAAAAATTTTAAAACCAAATTAAACTATTTTTAAACACTTAAAAACTATTAAAATCTATTAAAACTTAAATTAATTCTAGAAAATAATTGAAAAGTCCTAAAAATATTTGGAAAGTGACAAAGTTCCTAATTATGTGTCCTTAACCTAGGAAAAATGTAAAAACTAAAAAAATCAAACTTCAATTTTTAATAATAAAATAATATTAAAATATTCAAAAAATTCAAAGTTCATAAAAAAATCTAAAAAATTACCAAAAATCTAGAATAATGTAACTAAGACAAAAATGCAATTAAAATTTTCTGAAACCTATTTAATAATTTTATATTAAATTTTAAAGTTACCTAAAACCACTAAAATCCTATGAAATCAAAAATAAGCTAAATTGAAAACTTAAATAGCTGAAAACCTCAAAGATATGATTAAAAACCTAAAAACTATTTTTTCATATTTTTAAATAACATTTTTCTATTTTTTAATGACTTTTTAAAATTATAACTTAAAATAATCCTAGAAAATTAATTAATAAAGGGAAAAATAAACTTTTTGCACAGAAAAGTCTTAAAACCTAATACAAACAATAGAAAAATGATAACCGGTCAAAAACTTAAGGAAATAAGCTGGAAAAAGCTTAATAATAAGCTGCTGATCAAATAAGCTACAAAACAATCAACCCTTAAGTAAATAATGAAATAAGACTTGTGCATAGAAAAGCACTTGGATCACTGGTTAATACGTATAGTCCTCCAACGAGGGGTCCCGTGTTCGAGCCCAGGCCAAGGAGCTTTTTGCAAATTTTTTTTTTTTTTTTTTAACTTTTAAAACTCAAACCCAAGTACTTAAATATACTCTAAACAAACTTAAAATCCAAAAACAAGCTATAATCAAGCTGCTAGAAACCAAAACGTGCCCAGATATGGTATGTGTTTCTGATGAACACAAGGTGATTTCTTCACTTGTGCAGAAAAGGTTCAAGAGGACTTGAACTTGGATTTTGGTGTTGTTTTTGGTGGACAAATGGCACCCCTATACTCAGTTGAGTATAGGGAGTCAGTATAAACACAAATCAAACAAGTCTAGCACACAAATCACAAAACCAAAGCACACAATCTTACTGATCTAGCATACGTTTTCTGATGAACAACAAAGAGTTTAGTTTACATGCACAAATGTGAAATTTAGAAGTCAATAACTTGTGCTCAGTCCAATCAAATGGCAAATAAACAATCTCAATCCCTTTTATGCACTTATCTCCAACAATTTGCCAAATTTGAACAAAAAATTCACACAAAATCAGTAACAATATGCAGTTTCGGAAATATGCAATGTTTTCAATATTTAGCAAGCAAAAGTGTTCAATTTCCTACCAAACTGAATAATCAAGAGCATATAACACTAACAACTACCTAGTGAGTATATTGAACTAGTTTAAAGCCAAGATTTAACACATTAAACCCTACTTATCCCTTAATCCAAACACCCCTTTAAAAATCTGAAAATCAATATTACAAAGCAAATCAATCCAAAACTTAAGCAAAATGATTCCAACCAATCTAAACATGCATAATAACCTTAAACAAGCAATATTCAACACTTAAACAGACAAAATAACAACTTCTACACAAAATCATGCAAAATCACATAAACTGAATATTTCTTTGAAAACTGAAAAAGGGTCAAGTAAGCTACCTTGTTGGGCCTACATCCAGGCCCAACAGTGACTGAATAGTCACCTCCAAACAAGCTGGGGCTTGTGCTGAACTTTGTTGATGGGCTTATAAGGGACTGCTTAACAAAAATGGGTAAAATTGGTTCCTCTTTGAATCTGCTAAGAGAAAAGGGAACAAAGCTGTGTAAAAGCTTAAGGGCTTGCCCCTAGCTTATAGATTAAGCTAGAAGAGAGCCTTAGCTTATGTGTAAGACTATGATAAGCAAAAAAAATGACCAAACAGATGGATTTTTTAAACTTGGGTACCCACTACACCAGAACAAGCCATGGTGTCTTGGACATACACAAGCTCAAATACTATCAAACTAACACATTTCATCACCATATTATCAGTTTTGTAGGAAAATTTAAGATTTAAAAAAAAAACTAGAAATGAAACAGAAACTTTGAAAACTTAAGAAAACTGAAAAGCTTTTTGAAACAATTGAATCAACAATAAAACTCAACCAAACTTCAGACAATAAAAGTAAAGATGGCTCTTTTCTTCTCATCAACAAGCTTTAACCATTTTTCATTCAATAAAAAACTGGACTTTTACAAAGTTGTGATCAAGGAGGAAAACATGAACAAGAAATACAACCCACATACGGGTGTATTTATACTAGGCTATAGAACTAACTAGAAGCTGAATAAAATATTACAAAATGTGTAAACCCTAATGGCTTGAAAAGCCCTAAATGCCCTTGAAGTTCTTGGTCAAAATAATCCATGTGATGTTGGTGTAGCCAGTTGTCAAAAAATGATCTTGGACGTTGGTTGAAGTCTTTGGGAAGAAGAAATCATTTTGGAGCGTTGATAGGCTGTCCATGTTTGTCTTGGAGTAGCAGGGGACCATTGGGGTGGGTTCCATGTTGAGGGTGATGTGTTTTTGGGAGTTGGGATGGGTTTGATGTTGGGTAAATTGTTAATCTGGAAATTTAGAGGGTAAAACCCTTTGTTTTGAGGGTTTAATAGATTAGGGTTTTTAAGTTCATAAGTGTGTGTTGTGTGTGTGTTTAATCAGGATTTAGGGGATAATTATTTTCAAAAAAGTGTTAAGGAGGGAAGGGAGGTTTGACTGGTGGGTTTGACTGGGGTTAATTAAATAACCCGTGAGTGGAAGGTTGACGTGGAGAGGGGGTTGTTTATGATTGGTGGAGAGTTTAAGGTAGGTGACGTGGAGGATGGGGAGTGGTGGGTTCAACTTAGGTTGTCTGGCAGGTTTGACCCCTCATGTTTCATTCTTTGTTCATGTTGTATTAACAGCCCTCAACGCCTAAATAACAAGTAACAACTTTAGGGCAGTTGTCATTTTTGGCACAAATACTTCCAAACTTGAAACAAGGACTTAAAATTCAATTTCTTCATATTTGAAGGACTGATTTTGGCATTTTCTTCATTCTTCAAGGTTTGACTTGATTGTTGACTTCTTGGAGGACCAATATTGAAAATTTAGTTTTGTTGAGGGACTAAATTTGCCAATTCTTCAAAGTTAAGGGTCCTTTTTGTAATTTTGACAAACTTTAGGGACCAAACTTGTAATTATGAAGATACAAGGGTATAAAGTGTCAATTCTTCAAACTTGGAGGACCAATCTTCATAATTCTTCAAATCTTCAAGGACTTTCTTTGGAAAATTCTTCATTAGGGCTTGGTTCATCGTGCGGCTTCGTTTCCCGTGTTCGTTTTTGACTGATTCTTGTGATCTTTTGTCATTTTCTCAATATCCGTACCTAAAATACACAAGCAACAAACACAAGCATATATTTGGGTATTTTGATGATATTTAATGCATTTTAAGCCCAATTTGGATGATGAGACTATGTATAAAAGCAGTCTCATCACTCCCCCATACTAAACCATTGCCGTGCCCTTACGCAATGCTAGAATAAAGTATCATAGCAACTCCAAAATTCATTTTTATTCACTAGCTATACTACTACTATTACTACTACTTGCGTTTTAGACATCATGTATGATTTTCATCGCAAAATGGGACGTTTAGGTTCATAGAATAAGAACACGTGAATGCTTCGTTAGAAATAATTTCATCGTCCTCGATTTTCACTCCAATTCCATGCTAAGCGTGCAACGAGATCATTGTCATTATAAGTTAGTAATGCTAACACTACTCATATGCCCTAATCACGTACTTATCCTCCCATTATTCCTAAGTTGTATCTCTTATATTTTATTTTGTCTTGAATGTTTCACGAGGATACATTGTTTGACTTATGCGATAATAGAGATTTAGGTCTAAAAATAGAGTCCTAACGGTGTAACTAAGACCATCAAATCAATAACCCCTCCTAATAGACAACGATGTCAAAAAATTAAGTTGACAAGAAGAATCGATAAACACGGTTTTATAACGGTTTTGAACATGAGACTTATTACCAAGACTTTTATACGCCCCCTAACGGAAGGGCCTTATTATCTTTGGTTTACCTCCATCTTTTATTCAACTTCGCCATGAAGCTTTTATTATGACTTCGGTCTTGCCTTGCCTTTTATTATCCGCCTCATCGGTGGTTTTATTAGCCAAAGACGTATATCCTCACGCTAAAGCAAATTTTGGATCTTTAAAGCTTCGAAGATTAAGGCTTGATTCACTTTCAATTTTGCATAGATTTTTCGGCCTTGTGGGGCTTCAAATTGTTTGCTAGATTTAGGTGAGGACTTGAAATCTTATTATTGGGTGAAGCTTTCGATTATTCGGCTGCCAATACTTCAAAACCGTGACGCTGGCGATACCTTAATGTCTTCCCAATTTAATTACACGGAAGCTACTAGAAAAGACTAGAAACCCAACAATCCTAACTAAACCGCTAAGTCAATATTTATTAAGAAAAAAAATATTTACAAGCGAAGGGAGAATAAGCAAACAACGAGAACACATGAGTTTTTGAAAGAATACGAGTACTCTACGTTTAGCATAGTAACTTATAATTAACTCTATCATTTCTCGTCCTCATTTAAGAGACTTAGCCTAATGTGTAGTTAAGGAACCAAAGCTAAGTGCTCAACACGCACGGTCGAGTAAAAAATTACTCTTATTCTCACCATCGGAAAAACTACATTCGTGTCTTAAAACACTTAAAAAATATGAGAAAAATTTAAAATTTGGCCATTTTTAGCCTTATTTTGCAACAAAACGATAAACAAAAAGATAAACTTTGGAAAGCGTGAAGGTTTGGAAAGGAAAGTATCTATTCACCCCCCATACTAAAGTTAAACATTGTCCTCAATGTTTCGAGTCTAGGGGTGCAAACACCCCCATACTAGAGACGTAGTCGAATGCCTAATCTAGCATGGAAAGGGTGTAACCATTAAATTAATAGCCGTTTATGAAGTGTGCTAAAAACCTATGGTAAGAACAATCAAGGATATATCATGGATATTGAGAAATGTCTCCAAAGCAAACGATTGAGTGCTCCCATAAAACGAACACGAGAAGCTCCAATCGTGAAGATCATGATCTAAAAACCACAATTCACAAACAACCACGGAACAAAGGTTGGAAGGGCACAAATCCCCACACGTAAGCTACATTAGAAAGCGATAATATGTACATAGGATAAGCATGGGACTCCCCCACGAGGCACCTCGTTTTTGATTACCGAGTCATGAGCTCGACTCGATCCCCTCAATATTAATTATCATTGGGGAAGGTGACTTGGTCGAGGTAGTTCAAGGATGGAACTTCCCCGCCAAAGTAGTGCTTCAACCTATGTCCATTCACCTTGAAGTTAGGACCATCATCTTGAGCTAGCTCGATGGTCCCATACGGAAACACTTGAGTCACGGTGAATGGACCGGACCAACGGGATTTCAATTTACCGGAAAAGATTTTTAATCTTGAATTAAAAAGCAAAACTTGATCCCCAATGTTAAAAACCCGGTTTTTAATTTTTGAATCATGCAACTTTTTAGTTTTCTCTTTATAAATCAATGAATTTTCATAAGCAATATCCCTCAATTCATCCAATTGCATTTTCTGGTGTTTTCCCGCGGTCTCCATATCATCATTACAATGCTTTAGGGCCCAATAAGCCTTGTGTTCTAATTCGATAGGCAAATGACAATTCTTTCCATACACAAGCTTATAGGGAGTGCACCCAATGGGCGTCTTATGAGCGGTCCTAAAGGCCCATAAAGCATCGTCTAACTTATCCGACCATGATTGTCGGTTTTCCCCAACGGATCTATCCAAGATCCTCTTCAAAGCTCGGTTTGAAACCTCGACTTGCCCACTCGTTTGTGGGTGATAAGCCGTAGAAAGACGATGTGTAACCCCATATTTCCTTAGAACCCTTTCAAATTGGTCGTTACAAAAATGGGTTCCACGATCGCTTATGATAGCACGAGGGGTTCCAAACCAAGAAAACAATTGCTTCAAAAACTTGACTACCACACGAGCATCATTGGTGGGCAAGGCCTTTGCCTCCACCCACTTAGAAAGGTAGTCAACCGCAACAAGAATGTACTTATTACCACAGGATGATGGGAACGGCCCCATAAAGTCTATACCCCAAACGTCAAAGATCTCACATACTTGAATGATATTTTGTGGCATTTCATCTTTTTGTGAGGCTTTTCCTTGTCGTTGGCATGCATCACACGACTTCACAAGATCTTGTGCATCTCGGTAAATAGTAGGCCAAAAGAAGCCGGCATCAAACACCTTCTTAGCCGTGAGATTAGCACCGTGGTGACCACCCGTGGGTCCCTCATGGCAAGCTCTAAGGATGTTAGAAGCTTCGGTGCCAAATACACAACGTCGGATGATTTGATCCGCACAAGTTCGAAACAAGTAAGGGTCGTTCCAAAAGTAGAACTTGACGTCACGAAAGAATTTTCATTTTTGTTGAGTCGTCATGCCCTTAATGATGAAGTTACCCGCATGGTAATTTGCAAAATCCGCAAACCATGGGGTGGAAGAATCAAGCTTAGAATTCACTACACCAAGTGTCTCGAGCGGAAATGTTTCGGTGATTTCCTTGGGCTCGTAAACACTTAGGTGAGGATCTTCCAAACGAGAGAGATGATCGGCCGCTAGATTATCGGCTCCTTTTTTGTCAACGATGGTGTGATCAAATTCTTGAAGGAGGAGAATCCAACGAAGTAATCTAGGCTTAGCATCTTGCTTTGCCATGAGATACTTGATAGCCGAATGGTCCGTATACACTATGCATTTCGTCAAGACGAGATAAGGTCGGAATTTATCAAATGCATACACCACGGCAAGGAACTCCTTTTCCGTTGTAGTGTATTTAATTTGAGCCTCGGTCATCGTCTTGCTAGCATAGTGAATAGGCAAGAAGTGCTTATCATGACGTTGCCCCAAAACGGCCCCAATAGCGTAATCACTAGCGTCACACATAAGCTCAAAGGGGAGGTTCCAATTGGGAGCAACAAGAATGGGAGCTTCGGTAAGTTTCCTCTTAAGGATCTCAAAGGCTCGTACACAATCTTCGTCAAAGACAAAACGTGCCTCTTTTTCAAGAAGATGTGTAATGGGTGGAGAAATCTTCGAAAAATCCTTGATGAATCGTCGATAAAAGCCCGCGTGACCTAGGAAACTCCTAACTCCCTTAACGGTTTTGGGATGAGGTAATTTGGCGATGACGTCTACCTTAGCTTGATCTACCTCAATCCCCGCTTTCGAGACCTTGTGCCCTAAGACGATTCCACTCTTAACCATAAAATGACACTTTTCCCAATTGAGCACAAGGTTGGTTTCCTCACAACGTTTCAACATTCTCTCTAGATTCGACAAACACGAAGTGAAAGAATCACCAAACACGGAAAAGTCATCCATGAAGACTTCCACCGTCTTCTCGATCATATCATGAAAAATAGCCATCATGCACCTTTGAAAGGTTCCCGGTGCATTGCAAAGTCCGAATGGCATTCTACGATAGGCAAACGTTCCATATGGACATGTAAACGTAGTTTTTTCTTGATCACGAGGATCGATGGGAATTTGGAAGTAACCGGAAAAACCATCTAAAAAGCAATATATATCGTTTCCCGCAAGACGCTCCAACATTTGGTCCATGAAGGGCAAGGGAAAATGGTCTTTTCGAGTGGCTTCATTCAACTTTCGATAGTCAATGCACACTCTCCATCCGGTCACGAGTCTAGTGGGAATCAACTCGTTGGCATCGTTTGGCACAACGGTCATCCCTCCCTTTTTAGGGACACAATGAATAGGACTCACCCAAGGGCTATCGGAAATAGGGTAAATCATTCCCGTGTCAAGGAGTTTAAGGACCTCCTTTTTGATGACGTCGTGAATTTTAGGGTTCACCCTCTGACTTTGGATTGTGGGCTTGAAATCCTCCTCCATTAAAATTTTGTGGGTACAAAACTTGGGATCGATTCCCTTAATGTCGGATAACTTCCACGCAATCGCCCCTTTGTGATCCTTTAGAATATCGACAAGTGCGGTTTTTTCATCATTCGAAAGGTCTTTCGCAATAATAACCGGCAACTTGTCGTCCTCCTCCAAATAGACATATTCGAGGTGAGGAGGTAAATCTTTCAACTCAAGGATAGGTGGTTCCTCACGTGAAGATTTGGGCTCGATACTCATAACCTCCTCGGGTGGAGGAAATGGGAAATCGTTGAGAAAATCCTTGATAATCGAGAAGTCCTCATCGTTGTCGAGGTCTTCGTCACAAGTACGTGGAACATTTCATTCTTCCAACGTAAAACCACCACCTTCAAATGGAGTGAAGGTTGGTGTCGAATTATCATGAATTGGATCTAACATAGTGGGATTGCCACTAGTTTCTTCGTCACCAAACCCTAAAACCTCTTGTGAAAATTCCTCGCAAACCACGTCGATCATATCAACGAGGTTTATGGTAGCAACGGAATAAACATGAGAAAGTTGAGAATTTTGAGTTGTGTTTATAACAAGTTCCTCGTCGTTGAAACGTAAGGTGATCTTTCTAGCATGAACATCAATTAAAGCCATAGACGTATCTAAAAACGAACGACCTAAAATAAGAGGAACTTGAGGATCCGTGGGGATATCGACAACGATAAAGTCTACGGGATAGTAGAACTTCCCCACTTTCACAAAAACGTCTTCCGCCAAACCACATGCACGAATCGTGGAATGGTCGGCCAACTCAATAGACATTAGTGAAGGAGTAAGATTAGGAAGATTGAGCGACTTGAAGATTGCAAGTGGCATCAAATTAATGCTAGCACCAAGATCGGCCAAGGCATAGCATTCTTCCATATCTAGAATTGCACAAGGGATCAAAAATTTACCGGGATCACCGACTTTTTGAGGTATGCGATTAAGATAAACCGACGAACAACTAGACAATTGGTGCAATTTCTCCTTGTTGTTCAACATACTCTTAAAGTTAGCGGCAAATCGAGGCATCATGACCAAAGCATCGGCAAAACTCACATTAAGGTGCAACTCACGAAACATTTTCATAAAAAGCTCAAATTGGTAGTTGTCGCGCTCTTGTCGTTTCTCCTTCCTAAGTCTCGATGGGTAAGGCAAGGGTGGTGTGGGTTGGGGCATAGGCATAGCCTTTGGAATCTCGGGTTCCAATGTTGGTAAAGGGTCAACCGTAGGTGTGGCATGAGCGGTACTTTGTGGGCTTGAGATATGCTCCTTTTCGACCACCACCTCGTGTTCTTCCTCAATTTCCTCCACCGTTGGAGTAATTGGTTGAGGAGTCGGTTCTTTAAGTGTCTTACCACTACGTGTGGTAATCACTTTCATCTCTCCCTTCGGGTTTGAAACGGTGTTACTAGGCAAACCACCCGAAGTAGAGGCTTTGTTCCCCATGACGGCTTCTAAAATGGCATTAAGCTTAGCATCTTGACTATTAAACTTCAAATCTTGACTAGCGGCTTTTTGGTCAATTCTTTGTGCAAGCCTAGCATGACTTTGTTCAATCTTATTGTTTTGACCTCTAATTTGATTAGCAAAATCATTTTTCAACTCATTTCTCATGTTAAGATTTTCCTTCACAAAATTAGCTAACTCTTTGGTGTTTTTAGCCGTGTCCCTAGCTTGACTAGCCAATTGCTCTTGTATGTTTTCAAAATCTTATCATTTTCCGTAGCGTAATTCAAAAAGTCCATTGGAAGTTCTTTAGTGTAAACATTTTGAAGACCCTGACTTGTGTTTTGAAAATTACGGTTTTGATTTTGATTTTGCAATTAGCTACTACTTCCTTGATTCCCATAGTTGTTATTACCCTTGTAATTGTTCCTTTGATTGCTTTGGTAACCAACTTGATTGTTTCGATAATTGTTAGCATTTTGATTTGGTGGAAAACCCGGTGGAGTCAATTGATTAGTGCGAGGAACTTGACCGTTTTGGTTATAAGTTCCCGCGGCCGCGAAGGCACTCGAAGTGTTACCACCGTTGGTAATGCACTCGGAATAATCGTGAGCTCCACCACAATACATACAAGAAACCTCAACCGCTTTAATCGTAGCGGGAGTGGGTTGTTCACCAACTTTAAACTCAATTAACAATCCTTTCAACTTATCAAAAATTTTGTTCTCCAAATTAGCCTCGATTTGGCAAGCATCAATGGTATGTGACAATGAAGGCGAAGGTGTAGACGAAGTCTTATGAACACTCGACGTGCTACGAGGACTATAGACCTTAGACCTATTCTCAATGATTAACAATGCTTCCTCAACCGTCTTACACAAAAAATTACCACCCGCGGCGGCATTAAGATAATCACGCTCATGATCGTTCAAGCCATTGCAAAACGTGTCAATTTGATGCAAGTCAGAAAAACCATGATGAGGACATTCGTGCAACATTTCCTTAAACCTATTCCAAGCCGTATAAAAACTCTCATTATACTCTTGCGAAAACTTTGAAATCTCGTTTTTCAAGTGCGTAGTCTTAGAGGGCGGAAAAAATTGGTTCACGAATTTTGAAACGAGATCCTTCCACGTCAATATAGAATTGGGTGGCTCTTTCTCTAACCAAATTTTTGCGGGCCCCGCTAAGGAATACGGAAAAAGCATCATCTTAATCGAGTCGTTTGAGACGTCCTTAAACTTGCATGTGGCGGTGAGACGATTAAATTGGCGAATGTGGTTATGAGGGTTGTCCTTTTCGTCACCTCAAAACTTGTTGTTTTGAATCATGGACAATAAACCCGTCTTAACCTCAAAATTCTCCGCAAGGATAGCGGGAATCACAATCACTTCTCCATAACCCTCGGTGGGTGCTTGAAGCAACTCCATCATAGTTCGATTAGCCATGGGTGCTTCTTTCACTACAATGGGTTCGTCAATAGGAGACTCCTCACTAGTAGGAGTGATGGATTTGTTTCTTCGTTTACGAGCACGTCTTGCTTTAGAGCGAGTTTGCATAAACGTCACGTACAACGAGAAGGCGAGCAAAGAAGATTCTTTTTGGTATTTTTACTTTTTCAATTTTTTTTTGTGGTTTTTGATTGTTTTTACTTTTTTGGATTTTTGGAATGTATTAGGTAGACACAAATCTACAAATCTCCTCCTTAATCAAATCTCTCGATTAAAGAAGCCTCAAGGAATGAAAACGATCACGTGAAGTGAACGCCTTCAATGACTTTAGAATGATGGTGGAACACCAAATCGTTCAAGAGGGTTTAATCAATAGAAACCAAGAAAATATATATGATACGTAAGTAATACTTTGGGCGGCAAAACCCTCGATTAGCTCTCAAAATCAAAATACCCACAAGCAAGCGGAGGAAACGAGGCGGCGCGAAGCACTTAAGAGCCTTTTTCCTTTAGGTCGTGAAATACAACCGCCTTATACCCACCTTATAGTTTGTATTTATCAAAATCGAGCTTCACGAAAGTATTTATCTATTTTTGCCTTTTTCTTTGGTTTGAGATTCGAATACAATGATTGGGTAATGACCTCCCAAGTCAAGGTTGTGATTTCTCACGTATTTGGAGTACTTGTAAATTTATTGTTCTACGTATACAATATAGTAATAGTATTCACAAAAAACGAAAAACCGATAATACGTATTAGTAGAGTGCTACTAATACAAATACTAATTATGGCTATATAGAAACAACAATTGTTCAACCAAAACACAACACGCCTCCCCGGCAGCGGCGCCAAAATGATTATAGTAAAATACGACCTTTAGGAAAAGGAAGTAAAAGTGGTAAGCGTTAAGTGTCGGTTTAGGAAAACAGAGCACTAATGACCAAATGAGTCCAAGTTCGTTTCCCGAGGAGGCAAGTGCGTTGTGTATTGAATTGATTTATGTTTGTGATTATATGATTGAAAAAGGAAGAAAGAAATGAGATTAGAAGAGAAAGACGGTTACGAAAACGAATTAAACTATGACGAAAAAGGCGATAACGTAAAACCGTAAATAGTACAAAAATTAAAATTTTAACCTAAAAATTCCTAAAAATTACTAAAAATCCACAATAATATTCTAAGAGTTTACAAAAAATCCAAACTTGCTAAAACCTTTTAATTAATTAGATAATGACTTTTTAATGCTAATTAAAGCCCTAAAAATCACAATTAATTATTAAAAAGCTCTAAACAAGATCTTATAGTTTGTAAACCTCAAAAATATCCTAATTAAGCTAAAAAGTATTTTTAAAAATTTTAAAACCAAATTAAACTATTTTTAAACACTTAAAAACTATTAAAATCTATTAAAACTTAAATTAATTCTAGAAAATAATTGAAAAGTCCTAAAAATATTTGGAAAGTGATAAAGTTCCTAATTATGTGTCCTTAACCTAGGAAAAATGTAAAAACTAAACAAATCAAACTTCAATTTTTAATAATAAAATAATATTAAAATATTCAAAAAAATTCAAAGTTCATAAAAAAATCAAAAAAATTACCAAAAATCTAGAATAATGTAACTAAGACAAAAATGCAATTAAAATTTTTTGAAACCTATTTAATAATTTTATATTAAATTTTAAAGTTAGCTAAAAACCCTAAAATCCTATGAAATAAAAAATAAGCTAAATTGAAAACTTAAATAGCTGAAAACCTCAAAGATACGATTAAAAACATAAAAACTATTTTTTTAGATTTTTAAATAACCTTTTTCTATTTTTTAATGAATTTTCAAAATTATAACTTAAAATAATCCTAGAAAATTAATTAATAAAGGGAAAAATAAACTTTTTGCACAAAAAAGTATTAAAACCTAATACAAACAATAGAAAAATGATAACTGGTCAAAAACTTAAGGAAATAAGCTGGAAAAAGCTTAATATTAAGCTGCTGATCAAATAAGCTACAAAACAATCAACCCTTAAGTAAATAATGAAATGAGACTTGTGCATAGAAAAGCACTTGGATCACTGGTTAACACGTATAGTCCTCCAACGAGGGGTCCCGTGTTCGAGCCCAGGCCAAGGAGCTTTTTGCAAAAACTTTTTTTTTTTTTTTTTAACTTTTAAAACTCAAACCCAAGTACTTAAATATACTCTAAACAAACTTAAAATCCAAAAACAAGCTATAATCAAGTTGCTAGAAACCAAAACGTGCCCAGATATGGTATGTGTTTCTGATGAACACAAGGTGATTTCTTCACTTGTGTAGAAAAGGTTCAAGAGGACTTGAACTTGGATTTTGGTGTTGTTTTTGGTGGACAAATGGCACCCCTATACTCACTTGAGTATAGGGAGTCAGTATAAACACAAATCAAACAAGTCTAGCACACAAATCACAAAAACAAAGCACACAATCTTACTGATCTAGCATACATTTTCTGATGAACAGCAAAGAGTTTAGTTTACATGCACAAATGTGAAATTTAGAAGTCAATAACTTGTGCTCAGTCCAATCAAATGGCAAATAAACAATCTCAATCCCTTTTATGCACTTATCTCCAACAATTTGCCAAATTTGAACCCAAAATTCACACAAAATCAGTAACAATATGCAGTTTCTTAAATATGCAATGTTTTCAATATTTAGCAAGCAAAAGTGTTCAATTTCCTACCAAACTGAATAATCAAGAGCATATAACACTAACAACTACCTAGTGAGTATATTGAACTAGTTTAAAGCCAAGATTTAACACATTAAACCCTACTTATCCCTTAATCCAAACACCCCTTTAAAAATCTAAAAATCAATATTACAAAGCAAATCAATCCAAAACTTAAGCAAAATGATTCCAACCAATCTAAACATGCATAATAACCTTAAACAAGCAATATTCAACACTTAAACAGACAAAAGAACAACTTCTACACAAAATCATGCAAAATCACATAAACTGAATATTTCTTTGAAAACTGAAAAAGGGTCAAGTAAGCTACCTTGTTGGGCCTACATCCAGGCCCAACAGTGACTGAATAGTTACCTCCAAACAAGATGGGGCTTGTGTGCTGAACTTTGGTGATGGGCTTATAAGGGACTGCTTAACAAAAATGGGTAAAATTGGTTCCTCTTTGAATCTGCTAAGAGAAAAGGGAACAAAGCTGTGTAAAAGCTTAAGGGCTTGCCCCTAGCTTATAGATTAAGCTAGAAGAGAGCCTTAGCTTATGGGTAAGACTATGATAAGCAAAAAAAAATGACCAAACAAATGGATTTTTTAAACTTGGGTACCCACTACACCAGAACAAGCCATGGTGTCTTGGACATACACAAGCTCAAATACTATCAAACTAACACATTTCATCACCATATTATCAGTTTTGTAGGAAAATTTAAGATTTAAAAAAAAACTTGAAATGAAACAGAAACTTTGAAAACTTAAGAAAACTGAAAAGCTTTTTGAAACAAGTGAATCAACAATAAAACTCAACCAAACTTCAGACAATAAAAGTAAAGATGGCTCTTTTCTTCTCATCAACAAGCTTTAACCATTTTTCATTCAATAAAAAACTGGACTTTTACAAAGTTGTGATCAAGGAGAAAAACAAGAACAAGAAATACAACCCACATACGGGTGTATTTATACTAGGCTATAGAACTAACTAGAAGCTGAATAAAATATTACAAAATGTGTAAACCCTAATGGCTTGAAAAGCCCTAAATGCCCTTGAAGTTCTTGGTCAAAATCATCCATGTAATGATGTTGGTGTAGCCAGTTGTCAAAAAATGATCTTGGACGTTGGTTGAAGTCTTTGGGAAGAAGAAATCGTTTTGGAGCGTTGATAGGCTGTCCATGTTTGTCTTGGAGTAGCAGGGGACCATTGGGGTGGGTTCCATGTTGAGGGTGATGGGTTTTTGGGAGATGGGATGGGTTTGATGTTGGGTAAATTGTTAATCTGGAAATTTAGAGGGTAAAACCCTTTGTTTTGAGGGTTTAATAGATTAGGGTTTATAAGTTCATAAGTGTGTGTTGTGTGTGTGTTTAATCAGGATTTAGGGGTTAATTATTTTCAAAAAAGTGTTAAGGAGGGAAGGGAGGTTTGACTGGTGGGTTTGACTGGGGTTAATTAAATAACCCGTGAGTGGAAGGTTGACGTGGAGAGGGGGTTGTTTATGATTGGTGGAGAGTTTAAGGTAGGTGACGTGGAGGATGGGGAGTGGTGGGTTCAACTTAGGTTGTCTGGAAGGTTTGACCCCTCATGTTTCATTCTTTGTTCATGTTGTATTAACAGCCCTTAACGCCTAAATAACAAGTAACAACTTTAGGGCAGTTGTCATTTTTGGCACAAATACTTCCAAACTTGAAACAAGGACTTAAAATGCAATTTCTTCATATTTGAAGGACTGATTTTGGCATTTTCTTCATTCTTCAAGGTTGGACTTGATTGTTGACTTCTTGGAGGACCAATATTGACAATTTAGTTTTGTTGAGGGACTAAATTTGCCAATTCTTCAAAGTTAAGGGTCCTTTTTGTAATTTTGACAAACTTTAGGGACCAAACTTGTAATTATGAAGATACAAGGGTATAAAGTGTCAATTCTTCAAACTTGGAGGACCAATCTTCATAATTCTTCAAATCTTCAAGGACTTTCTTTGGAAAATTCTTCATTAGGGCTTGGTTCATCGTGCGGCTTCGTTTCCCGTGTTCGTTTTTGACTGATTCTTGTGATCTTTTGTCATTTTCTCAATATCCGTACCTAAAATACACAAGCAACAAACACAAGCATATATTTGGGTATTTTGATGATATTTAATGCATTTTAAGCCCAATTTGGACGATGAGACTATGTATAAAAGCAGTCTCATCAGCAACATATGTATCACAGTTTAAGGGGAGGTTTTAGGAACCTTTAGGCTTTTGGGTATTCTTATAATACTCTTATCACAATTCTAGATTGTGTCCATTGGCGAGTATGAGTTAGTTTACTAAATCATGAGGCACTATAGCATGCAAAGTTGAAATACTATGCATGCTGCCAAGACCTTTTTGGCCTAGAATTGGATGTGGTCTGTTGGGAGACTTGGGAATGATTTATAATGGGTTTACCTGGGAGTTACAAGGGATTTTATGAGATAACTTAATTGTTAAGAATTTTGGTTAATAAGGGACACTAGAGGACTGTTATGTCTATCTTGGATAAACAAGTGTGCATAACTGGACAGTGCTTGTCGCCCTATAATAATTTTCAATTTATAGGTTATCTTCATTAGGATAAATTACTTTGCTAAGGTCCTTTTTCATTTTTATTACTTTTGTTTTTGGACGCTGACAAATATTTTTCCAAGCGTTGTTGTGACCAATTTAGACGCTGACATGGCTTTTGCAAACGTTGACAGGAATATAGCCGTTGGACGTTGATGGGTTATTTTTGACCGTTGACACTCATTGGGACCTACCCAGTTGTTATTTTTGACAAATTTTGGGGCCGTAATTTTGGGAGTAGATAACTTTTAATTAATGCACAAGATATCTTATTTTCTTTTCAATATTTTCATAAATATATTTTGAAAATACTTGCCTTATTTTTGACCAATCACATGTGCCTATCTCTCCTATATATTTGGCTCCTATTTTTAAACAGGGTACTCTCATATTCTTGTCTAACACTTTTTCTCCTATAATTCATCTTTGGCCACGTCACAAACAGCTTTCTTCAACAATGGCACCAAAGTTTAAACCAAGTGACTTGGTATTGGGATTTAGGAGTCAACACAACATGATTGCTTATTTGGCGGCTGATGATACATTGTTTCCACAATACACTCAGATGGTGGCGTATTTGAATGCATCTCCACTTAGGTATGCACTTTCGCATGCTCCTCTCATCCCTGTCACTCATATTAAAAAGTTTTGGAACACTGTAAGTTCCTCAACGCTTAATAATGTGACTACATTAACAGCTATTGTTCATGGGCGTACTTGGGTGGTTACTGAAGCCTTGGTTCGCCAGGCTTTGCATCTTACTGATGTAGATGGTATAACCACTCTCCCCATTAATGAAATAGAACAAGGACTTCGGGCTTTGGGGTATCCTTTCCCTGATGAGGGTACTTTAAATAAATATCATAAACAAGAGTTTCCCTCAGCCTGGAAGTACCTCATACATGTCATCCTTCAATGTTTGAGTCCCAAATGTACTGCACATAATGAAATTAACAGATCTGTTGCTAGTGCAATTGTGTGCATTACAAATGGGCAAAAGTTTAATTTTTCAAAACTAATTTTTAATGGCATGTGTAAAAACAAGGGGAGTAAGATGACTTTGGCTTATCCCAGATTTTTGCAAATGGTTTTTGATGGGCAAAATTACTGCACAAGGGATCATGATGATTTTTATGAGATCCCTGTGCAAAAGAAAGCTATTTTTAGCAAGATGAACTCACCCCCTCACCGTGAATTACCCCTCACCCAAGCTATGCTTGCTGTTATTGCAACAACACAACCCCAACCAGACCCACACCACAACTTGACCCAATACCAGAACCTTTGCCTTCACCTCAACACATGGAAATTGACCAAGAATCCTTCAACGCTGACACATTAAATGTTAGCGTTGACACCAGTAATCCAAACGTTGACACCTTTCCTTCACAGACCCAAACACCCCTTAACCTTCAAACTACCACCCAATCCATATCATCTTCTACACCCCCTGAATATAGGTTGCAAAAACGCCCAAGGACTACTAGAGTGTTCTCCTCTAGTGGTCCTAGCCATGTTGTAGAGAGAACCATCACCACAAGTGTGGTTGGTGCTATGGATGAGGCTGGGACTATTGGTACTAGCTTAGATGAAGGCCAAGCCAGTCCTAACATATTTAAGACCTCATCCGTGCCCCATGACTCTACTTTGGGAGGTCAAATACCCATTCTAGAGGAGGGCAGATTGGAACCATACACATTGATGAAATTGACGGCTGTCTGCATTAGCTTGCAAAAGAAAAATGCAGACCTGGTACAAACAAACAGTACACAAGGCCTTGAACTCAAGCAACTGAGGGAGAGGATTGTCATTTTAGAGGATGCTAACACTAGGCGTGGAATGGAGGAATCTTGCAAAGGGGAAGATGAGCAGATCCATGTGAGTGACAAAGGCTCACATGATGGAGAATCTTTGGGTGTTGCTGAAGCCCTTACTGAATTGAAGAAGCAACCAGGTTTTGATACATCCTTGGTTCCTCCTACAAACTTGAACTTGTCTTTTACAGCTATGATGGAGCAGTTCACAAGAGGCGTTGAGACAAGTAAGGGCAGCGTTGACAAGCAAAATTTGAACGCTGACACATCAAGCACTGATAAGAGCAAGTTAGGCGCTGACACACAAAATTTGAGCGTTGACAGACCTGCAGATATGGTTGATGTATTCTAGTCATCAGCTATCATCAAAGAAGTGTCTTCACATGTACCATCATCATCTTTACCCATCATTGATCCATTAGATAAGGGTAAAGGAATTATGATAGAAGTAGAAGTTCTAAAGGATGCAGCACAAGTAGAGTTTGATTCAAGGTTGGCTGCACAACTTGTGGAACAAGAAATGAAGAAGGTTGGTGAATCACCATTTGTTGTTACTTTTGAGGAACAACAAGGAAGTGATGAAGGGGGTTCAGATTCAAGTGTTATGATATTGAACAACCAGAAAGACTTGAATATGGTGATGACTTGGCAAGAGAGAAGCTTAGAGATTAAAATTGCAAGTAGACTTTTGATATGCCAAAAGTTGTTCAGATGTACCATGCTTGGGAGAATAGGATTATGGAGAATCCAGATTTGACAATTTCAGACCAAATTTGGGGATTGGAGATTCTTCTAAGAGTTCAAAGAGACTGCAAGGTAATTCTGAAACATAAGGCTAGCAATGTTTTCTCACTACTGAAGAGGGATAAAAGGGAGCTTTACTACATGTTACTCATATGTCATGGAACTAGATGGACCTTCAAGAAATTGCAGGGATTATCCTTTGAAGAATTGGAGAACAAGGCTTATCCCATATGGGCAAGAGTGCAAGAAATGAATACTCTTAGACTTCTTTTAGATGAAAGGAAAGAAGAACTTGTAGAAGAAATGGAGATTCAGAAGGCAATGATTGTTCCAATGCCTTTGAAGAAGGGAGTTCTACTTGAGTTTCCTAAAGATTTAAATAAAGTGGTTTCTAGTGAAGCTGTTCTTAGAAGGAGCATTAAGCTCTCACCCATGGAAGCTTCAGATATGGTACAAGTGTTACCTCTTGATGCCAGAAATCCTATCATTAGCTATGAAGAAGATGCAAGTGGGTTTTGAAAGATTGGCAGATATGGGAAAGAGGTACACACATTTACTACTCTTATGTCTCTTTTTGCAAGTATGGATAGGGAAGACTTGGCAGACCTTTGGAGGTTATTGCTGGCCAAGTATGAGACTGAAGCACCTACTTCAGTCAATGGAATAAAGCTTTGGTCAACATTCAAGAGAATGTGTGCACCAGAAGAAGAAGATTCTGTTTGGAAGGATCTTGAGGATGATATCAGTGGACTTCAATGGCGTTTGTATTCAGCTGCTGGTGTGTATTATTTGAGTTCTACAAAGTTTGCTGAGTATCTTCTTGTAGATGCTAAGTATCCCATGTCCAAAGAAGTGTTGGAAAAGATGAAGACAACACAGCTGGAGATTGACTATTCAAGTGACGTGGTCAAAGATTTGATTAGGCATGTTTATTACCAATATGATGAGATTTGCAAGATTCCTCCTAGTTCTTAATTTTTATTCAGAAACTTGATTACTAGAGTAGATATCAAGTTTAGGGGAGGATTGTTGGGAATAAAATGTAGCCAGTACACTTGAACGATGACAAGAAGAAAACAAGCGTTGATAAAAAGAAAACAAGCGTTGACAGATCAAGCGTTGACAGGAAGATGTCAAGCGTTGATAGGTTAAAGTCAAGCACTGATAGAAAGATATGGTCTACGCGTATTATGTTTCTAGTTTGTTTCTAGTAAAGATAGGATCAACAATGTTTTTTCTATAATTATCTTTACCTAGAATAGCTGATACGTAGACTCTTGTACAAGGCTTCTTATGTTTATAAAAGAAGACCTTTAGGTTTTGTTTTCATATAAGTTTATATACGTTTAAAACTTTCATTGTAAGCAAGTTTGTTCTAATCAGTCAAGTGAAATTTTGTTTTACAATTGTTTGTGTGTTCTTGTTTGAGTATTAATTCCGCATAATACTTCAATTGTTTTATACACAACAAAGTTTCTCTACGCGTTTACCTTGATTTAATCTCGTTTACACAAGCTAAATCGATCTAAGTTTGGGATCAACATAGGTTGGTTGAGGAGGCTGCCACACTTGATGACAATAATTATTCTGAAGGAAATTTGGATCAAAATCCAAATACCTCAGCTCAGGAAACTCAAAACTTAAGAAGGTCTTCTAGAACTTCTTTTTTTTCTAAAAACTATAATGATTTTGTAAACTCAAATGTTAAGTATGGCCTTGAATTTTTTTGGATATTTTAAACTTAATCAGGAAAATTTATGTTTTGTCACCCAACTTAATAAGAACAGTGAACCAAAAATTTTCTTTGAAGCATCTCAACACCCCCTTCGGGTTGATGCTATGAACACTAAACTTGTTGCTTTACTTGAAAATGATACTTGGAAAATTGTTGAGCTTCCAAAAGGTAGAAAAGCTTTAGGTTGCAAATGGATTTGGAAATTAAAATTTAAGTCAAGTGGTGAGATAGAAAGTTATATGGCTAGGGTTGTTACTCAGGGTTTTGGCCAGAAAGAGGGAATAGACTATAAGGAAACCTTTGCCATGTTGTGAAAATGGTTACCATCATGTGCTTGCTTAATGTAGCACCCCATTTGGATAAATGGACCATTACGTAATAATTATGACGTGTCATCAAAGCATGTCCGGTAAATGTCAAAACATTTAATGACCATAAAAGAATCTGGAAACAAATGTCAGATCCAACATGAGCTCCACACACGAAATGCACAAGTAGAATATAAAGGAAAGGACTAAACAATATCCAGCAAAGCAAAAGTATGTAAATGCATTAAAGAATGAAAGAAGACTAGCGCCTCATTTTATTCACGTACTCTTGAATCCTAGCTTTTCCCTTTAGTACCTGCTGTATTGGGACATGGAAAGAGAAATACGACTGAGCAATACGCTCAGTGTGCGGATATATAACACAGAATGTAAAGCATAAACATAAGCAACTAATAAAATTAAATGAACAGCAGAAGAATAAATGTATTTCCTGGAAAACTTGGTTTAAGTTTATAAGACTGGTTTATATCTCTGAAAAGACTTATGTTTAGTTTATCTTGAAAATCTGTATTTTAAATATGTCGGAGCCCAGATAAGTCATGTTATATAAACGTGCATGAATACTTAGAGGGGTGACCTCATCATGCAATTAGAGGGGTTGCCTCTAATTAATATATAAAATGAGTGGAGGGATCAGCTCCTGTAATAGATGCAAGGCACACACCGCAGTTACCATGAAATCATACTAACTTGTCCTAGGATGCACCCATTCACCCCACATGATAATAGTAACATAGGCCAAGTAACATAAAAGGACACTGCGAGCAATCACTCTCACCGTAGAAGAGTCATAACACTGGTGCCTCAAGTGCTATGGTTATGGAACCCCCATAACTAGGTGAAACTGGCATGCATGTATATAGCTCAGGCAATCTAAAATAATCATAACATGTACTAATGTGATTTATAAGTGTGAAAACACTTATCTTTTTACCACTTAATTACAATAATAACCAAGCCAAAACGTGTATTTTATGTCGCAAATGTCAAAATTATGTGTGGTTTGTGTTTTTGTTGTGATTTAGGACCAAAAGATGAAAAAGGAAGAAAACACGGGGTTTCACGGGCTTTTATCGAAGAAAACGAGAAAAGACGAAGTCAAAAGATCAAGAGTGCAAAAAGAACGGAAGTCCAAGGCCTATTCTAAATATTTATCAAAGAAAAAGTCTAAAGACGGAAGTTTAAGGAAGTCGAAGAACTCAAGTCTAATTATTGAAGAAATTATAAGACAAGTTCAATTTATATCGACAAATCCCGAGACGACGTTGAGAAAGACAAAGAATTAAAAGACGAGAACGAGAAAGAGAAAGAAGGAAGGAAGCAACACATGCACTCCCCACTTCCTATATATACCCTCCTAATGACACATTAGGAGGGTGTTAGTCATTTAGGAGTAGTTAGTTTAGATTAGGAGTAGTTAGTTTAGATTAGGAGTAGTGTAATTTTATTTTCTCTCTCTAGTTTTTCACTTTTTTTCTCTAGTTTTTCTTTAAAGTTTTAAGCTTTTCACTTTAATCTTGTATTTGAATCTTTAATATTCATCTTTAATTTCAAGTTTTACATATTCAATCTCTTTCTACCTTTCTTGATTTTTACTTGTTTGATCCGAAAATTATCTTTAATTTTGTTTAATCTTGATGTTTGATTGATTAAAAAGTTTATCTTTTTATCAATCTTTAAGTTTTTATACAACTTAAGCTTTGAGCTTATCATGCTTATTGGCTTATTTTGTATTTAGCTTATTTACTTTTTTAGTTTTCTTAAAAAGTTTAGTCTTTTTTAAAGTTTGGTTCATAGAGTTTGCTTATTTCGTATTTTAAAAGTTTTCAAATTTGTGCTTATTGAATTGGTTAAGTTTTTGTTAAGTGTCCTTTTTAGAAGTGCTTATTTGATTTTTAGCTTATTGTACTCCATCCGAATACTGTGATTTTCCATCACAATAGGGTTTTGACATTGTGATAGCTTTTTCCGATAGCTTTATTGTGATCGCAATAACCCTAGGGGTTCTACTTTGCGATCGTAGTGTAATATCCCCTTATTCCGATCGGGGATTGCGATTGCCCCTGGCATCGTGGATTGCGATCGGGATTTAAGGTATATTGCGACGAAGTGTTGCCCAAATTTTGACAGCCACATTCAGATAGATTTTGGCACTTTAGTTATTCCGACAGTTTTTATTTTTAGACATTCCGATAATTCTTTTTTTTAAACATTCCGACAGTTTTTTTTAATATTAGTATTCCGATACATTTCTTTGGCTTACATTCCGATAGTTTAAAAAAAAAGAAAAAAAAACATTCTGATACATTATGATGTAAAAACTAACATTCCGATGATCTGCTTTACTAACATTATGAATTGCTTTACTAAAAATATTCCGATACATTATGAATTGCTTTACTAGTATTCCGATAGTTAGCATGCATGATTGCATGCTTTATTTTTCTTTCCCCCAATTTCAGCTAGTAGGCTGGTAGCTTGAGCTAGCTGCCTGCTAGGCTATTCATTTATTATTTTGTTCCGTAATTGTTTAGTTTAATCTAAAATTTGTTCCGATTTTAATTTTGAAAGTTACGTATTTTTAGTTATATTTTTCGTCTAATTTTAAAATTAATATTTTTTCGTAAAGTTCAAGTTTTATCTTTTATTTAGTACCCTCTTTAGGTTTTGCTTGTTTAGCTTTAAAGTACCATTTTAGTTTTATTCTCTCTTTTTTCATTAAGTAAACTTTATTTTCGAGTTGAAAGTTAATTTCTTCGCTTAGTTTTATTTTTATTAATTGTTTTGCTTTAATTCACGTTTTATTATTCATATTGTTTCTTTATTATTAGTTAATTGTTTTTAGTTTATTTTTATTACGTTTCGCTTTTACCTTTTTACTTAGAAATAGATAACCAAACTTTCTTTTTGTTAACCAAAAACGACTGAGTCACACTTTCAACCGGAAATCAATTCGTTAAGACACCGAGAAAACGAACTTTTTAACCTAGCAAAATCATACTTTCAAATGGCGCCGCTGCCGACTCTTTTCGTGAAGATTAACGGTTTTTTGTGAGAGACGCGTTGGATTTTGGGATCCGTTCACTCGTGAACGGTATTTTTCGTGTCAAAAATTTTCAAAATACATAAAAATAAAAAATTTCAAAAATCCAAAAACATTTGAAAAATCATTAAAGCATTTCTTTTTCCTAGAGTTTTGCATCAAAAACATTCCTCTTCACCCTCTATTGTGTTTAATTCTTTTTCTTAACCCCTCTAATTTTTAATTCTTCATGGATTCTTATATCCATTGTGTAGGGTGCGGGAGACGATTATATGGGTGCGACTCATGTCAATGGTGTTCATGCGAGCAATGCGGAAAAGATCTTCCACCCATTTCAACCGATTCACCATTTGGATTTTGTCCATCGTGCAATTCGACTAATTCATCCTTTTCTTCTAATCCACCTACTCTCCCCCCTTGCATATATTGTGGAAGCGATTCTCATTGGCATGTTTCGTGTCCAATTCGATACCCGCCTCATGGCGAGCAAGAACTGGATTACAATTATGACAATGGTAATAGCTATCTACAAGAAGCACCGGGTTTTCCTCAATACCCGTATTGCAAAAATTGTGGGGGCCCTCACGATACTTCTTATTGTCAGCCAATGAATTATTATGAGCCAAACCCGTGTTCTACTTCTTTTCAACCAATGATTTATGATGGACCACATCCGTGCTATAATTCTGGTTTTCACAGATTTGAGCCCCCACAATACACCCTCGATCATCAACCTTCTGTTGGAATGTGTGAAGAAGAACGAGCCAATTTTTTGAATACACTTCAATACGTTCAAAAAGAATTAGCTAGCATACGCGAAGCAAAGGAGGAGGAAAAGCGACAGCAACAAGAACAAGTATCTAATCTTAGTGATTATACTCCTCCTCTTGTGCGTCCATACTACTATTAGGATGATGACGAGGATGATATCTATAATCTCAACCTATCTTCTGAGATTATTACATTCGAGGCTTCCCCATGGACCATTTAATTCGGGGATGAGTAACGCCCGTGACACGGTTAACAAAAACAAGCGCTTTTTGGGAGGCAACCCGATTATCTATCTATCTTTATCTGTTTTTTTTATAATAAGTGTAGGGGGAGACCCTAGTATGTGTTTGTTGTTTTCTTTTTTATCAGGTGCAGGGATTCGAGCTTTCAAAGATCCATTCTTGATGACTTTTGACAAATCGTGATCCCGTGTTCCCGTCTTCCCGGTTCTATCCTAAACTCTTTTGATTCCTTTATTTTATATTCTTCAATATTAAAATAGGAATCACTTTAGTTGTCCTTTCCTTAGCAAGATTTAAACAACGTACACAATGTCCTAAGTGTAGGGGAGTTTACTCCCACATGCTTAACCATTGAGGACAATGTTTATATTAAATGTAGGGGGACTTCTATCGAAGTTAAGTGGGCTTTTCCTTGTATATGTCCTCATTTTAACCGGAAAATTTGATTTTTCGACATTTTTCAAAATTTTTAATTTATTTTGGCCTTGTAATTTTCCTTCGTTATCGTTATTTACTTTCTTTGCTAGAATACATTTTCAATAAAGTGGTTTTAAATTTTTCAAAGTCGTGAATATTTTGACTCAACCCGAGTTTACTTATCTAAGTTCACTCTAGCTAGTATCCTTAACATGTTTAAGTTAAGTTTTGCTAGGCTTTTATATAGGGAACTTTAAAACGCGAAAGTCTTATCTCTCACGGGTTAAGAACAAGAACTTTTCGCAAGTTCCTATAATTGATCCTAGAGAGTCGTTTATCAAGGAAACTTTAAAATGCGAATTCTAAACTTGAAAAAGTCTAAGAGTTTGCAAGATCCTATAGATGACTCAAAAACCTAAAACTGTGATTTAACTGGCTAAGCATCCACGAGTCTCATTCCTTGAAATTTTAAATTGTGGAGAACGAGTGATGATAGAGTCAATTATAAGTTTGGTATTCTTTCGTGAATTTATGTGAGTTTATTATAAGCTTTTTCTCCCATCGCTTGCTAATAAATTTAACTGCAATAAGTAAGGTCGTACGATTTGAAAAGTTACTTAACTTCTAGCACAAGATCGTTTAAAAGTTGCTCGATATTAATTAGAGTTCATAGCCAAGGCATAACTTATTGAAGCGGGATGCGAAGATTGGCGATTCCGAAAAGGCCCAAACAAGGCATGAGGGCTACATCTTGTTGCTAAAGATCCCAAGTGATGTGAAGAATCATTTATCAAAAATCAATATGAAGGATCGAGACACACGGCGAAAAGCAAATACTCCCCTAAAGATCATGGAGAAGTCTATCCAAAAAGGCCCTAACAAGGTATGAGGATAAATAGATCCATGTCATAAAAGGAGGCGTATCATTGTATATCAAAGTCCAAAATACAGATTGGAGAAAAATGAAGAAGTCGTGGTCCAAATATGAAGAATCTCTCAAAAACTTCAAGTGAAGAAATTCCTGTTATGAAGAGAAGACCATAATTTCAAGAATGTCTCTCAAGATTTGAAGTATGAAGTCGCTGCCAAATATCGGTCTGAGAAAGGTCTCAAATCGTGAAGCGAGTTATGCCAAGATATGAACTTTAAGAGGTCCCGAGAAGCAGTTTTAAAAGATTTTGTCCTTTAGCTAACTATTGCTTAAATCGTCCCACTTTATTTTTGGCCAAAATAAACTATCGAAATAAGTCAACGATGCATCCTCGTGATCATTCAAGACAATAATAAAATATAAGAGATACACCTAGGAATAAGGGAGTCTAAGTGAATAATTGGGCCACATGAGTTTGTGATAGTTTGCTAACTTATAATAATAATGATCTCATTTTTAAGCTTGGTATGGGGAACGTGAAACTTGAGGATAATAATCATTCACGTTATTCCAAAACCCTAAGGTATGTTTTTGATCTTTTTACTAGTTTTCTTTCTTTAAATATTTTGTCTCTTTAATAAAAGCCAAGATGGATTGATTATGATGAAAAATGTAAAACTTGCTTTGTAACTAATGCATTGCATGAGGACATTGCAATGGTCAAGTGTAGGGGATTTTATAAGTGTGAAAACACTTATCTTTTTACCACTTAATTACAATAATAACCAATCTAAAACGTGTATTTTATGTCGTAAATGTCGGAATTATGCGTGGTTTGTGTTTTTGTTGTGATTTAGGACCAAAAGATGAAAAAGGAAGAAAACACGGGGTTTCACGGGCTTTTATCAAAGAAAACGAGAAAAGACGAAGTCAAAAGATAAAGAGTGCAAAAAGAACGGAAGTCCAAGGCATATTCTGAAGATTTATCGAAGAAAAAGTCTAAAGACGGAAGTTTAATGAAGTCGAAGAACTCAAGTCTAATTATTGAAGAAATTATAAGACAATTTCAATTTATATCGACAAATCCTGAGACGACGTCGAGAAAGACAAAGAATTAAAATACGAGAACGAGAAAGAGAAAGAAGGAAGGAAGCAACACATGCACTCCCCACTTCCTATATATACCCTCCTAATGACACATTAGGAAGGTGTTAGTCATTCAGGAGTAGTTAGTTTAGATTAGGATTAGTGTAATTTTATTTTCTCTCTCTAGTTTTTCACTTTTTTTCTCTAGTTTTTCTTTAAAGTTTTAAGCTTTTCACTTTAATCTTGTATTTGAATCTTTAATCTTCATCTTTAATTTCAAGTTTTTCATATTCATCTCTTTCTACCTTTATTGATTTTTACTTGTTTGATCGTAAAATTATCTTTAATTTTGTTTAATCTTGATGTTTGATTGATTAAAAAGTTTATCTTTTTATCAATCTTTAAGTTTTTATACAACTTAAGCTTTCAGCTTATCATGCTTATTGGCTTATTTTGTATTTAGCTTATTTACTTTTTTAGTTTTCTTAAAAAGTTTAGTCTTTCTTAAAGTTTGGTTCATAAAGTTTGCTTATTTCGTATTTTAAAAGTTTTCAAATTTGTGCTTATTGAGTTGGTTAAGTTTTTGTTAAGTGTCCTTTTTAGAAGTGCTTATTTGATTTTTAGCTTATTGTACTCCATCCGAATATTGTGATTTTTCCATCACAATAGGGTTTTAACATTGTGATAGCTTTTTCCGATAGCTTTATTGTGATCGCAATAACCTTAAGGGTTCTACTTTGTGATCGTAGTGTAATATCCCCTTATTTCGATCGAGGATTGCGATTGCCCCTGGCATCGTGGATTGCGATCCGGATTTAAGGTATATTGCGACGAAGCGCTGCAGAAATTTTGACAGCCACATTCAGATAGATTTTGGCACTTTAGTTATTCTGACAGTTTTTATTTTTAGACATTCCGATAATTCTTTTTTTTTTAACATTCCGACAGCTTTTTTTTTAATATTAGTATTCCGATACATTTCTTTAGCTTACAATCCGATAGTTTATTTAAAAAAAAGAAAAAAAAAGAAAAAACATTCCGATACATTATGATGTAAAAACTAATATTCCGATGATCTGCTTTACTAACATTATGAATTGCTTTACTAACAATATTCCGATACATTATGAATTGCTTTACTAGTATTCCGATAGTTAGCATGCATCCTTGCATGCTTTATTTTTCTTTACGCCAATTTCAGCTAGTAGGCTGCTAGCTTGAGCTAGCTGCCTGCTAGCTTGTTTATTTATTATTTTGTTCCGTAATTTTTTAGTTTAATCAAAAAGTTGTTCCGATTTTAATTTTGAAAGTTACGTATTTTTAGTTATATTTTTCATCTAATTTTAAAATTAATATTTTTTCGTAAACTTCAAGTTTTATCTTTTATTTAGTATCCGCTTTAGGTTTTGCCTTGTTTAGCTTTAAAGTACCATTTTAGTTTTATTCTCTCCTTTTTCATTAAGTAAACTTTATTTTCGAGTCGAATGTTAATTTCTTCGCTTAGTTTTATTTTTATTAATTGTTTTGCTTTAATTCACGTTTTATTATTCATATTGTTTCGTTATTATTATTTAATTGCTTTTAGTTTATTTTTATTATGTTTCGCTTTTACCTTTTTACTTAGAAATAGATAACCAAACTTTCTTTTTGTTAACCAAAAACGACTGAATTACACTTTCAACCGGAAATCAATTCGTTAAGACACCGAGAAAACAAACTTTTTAACCTAGCAAAATTATACATTCAGTGATTAAGACACTTAAATACTGGGGAAAACAGATGGCTACAAACGGGGAATCCTAATATAGGAAAGAAGTGTCCTTACTGAAGGACGGAATATCCGTACCTTATGTCTAGTAAATGAAGACGAAAACGAACGTAGAAGATCACTCTGACTTCACAATAGCTACATAATGAAGGGACATGAATAAGAATCGGTCTTACTTATACATACTTGTTATTTAGTTCACTTGACGTGTTCATTCTTATTATGCTTGTTCTTGTCTTGTCTTATTATTTCATGTTTTAATCATGTATTTCTTATAGTTTCATGTGTTTTAGATTCATTTGTTTCATATTTTAAGTGTTATAGTACTTGTTATTACATAATGAGTAACTTTCTTAAAATAGCAGGTTTATATTAACATTCCAAAAATAGCAGATTTCCATATATAGTAACTTTCCAAAAATAGTAAGTTTCCTTAAATAGTAAGTTTCTAAAAGTAGAAAGTTTCCATAATTAGTAAGTTTCCAAAAATAGAAAGTTTCCATATTTAGCATGTTTCTATAAATAGCATATTACCATATTTAATGTATTTCCATAAATAGCATGTTACCATATTTAGTGTGTTTCCATATTTACCATGTTGCCATAATTATTATACTTCTATAATTAACATGTTTCCATAATTAATCATATGCTTATTTTATATCATGTATAATTATAGTATAAAGTTTAATAAATAATAAATACTTAGCTTAACTAATTATTATTAATTAATAATGTCATGTCATGTTATTATAAGTTAATATCAATTAATAATATCACATATTTCATGTTATTAAACTTTACAATAAAATATATTTATTAAACCTAAGTTTAATTAGTTAAATCTATGTTCATGAATAATTAAATTATTAATTATTATAACATAAGTTTATTTAAATAAATGCACATACATGTTATATCATAATTTTATTTAAATAAATGTATCCTATATTTTATTTTAATTAAACCATAAATTAATTAATACAATTAATTAATTAAAACATAAAATAACTTATTTGTACATGTCGGTTTAATTACGTGTTCTTGGAAAATTGTCAAGTACCCGAGCCCGAAACCCGAAACCCGAGACCCGAGACCTGATACCCAACAACCGAGTACCACACCCCAAGGTTGCGGCCTCTCGCTGTCGTGACTCGTCCGAGCCACAAACACCTCATCGAGATCCAAGGCTCTCGGCTTGCTGCTGTGCCCAAACCAAACGAACCCCTAGCCCACGATGGGGTTCTCCCTTCTTGCGACGAATACCCACCGAGCCCCCCCCCCCCTCCCTAATGGCCTCGGCTTCCCACTGCTGGGCCAAGAACCCCACCGTAGGTCTTGGTCCTTACGGCTGTTGTGACAATCCTTCAATTTATGGTCGATATTTTATTCTCAAGTATTATTTAAAAACATTATTATAATGTTATATTATGAACTCACTCGTTTTTGGGAAGAACTTTCGGTTTAAATCATAAAGTAGCATCGACTACGTCTAAACCGGAGAACTCCACGTTACGTGCTTACGTTTACATACACCATTTTTGGTGACAGTCCGACATTTCAGGAAAATAAATTTATTCGTGAATATTATATTGGAATTTTATTTTGTTTTGGTTCATAAACTCACAAATATACGGGTTGAAATTAGGGCTTACGTGCATAATTTAACGTCCTTTACGACTAAACCGGAAACCCTAGGATTACGTATTTACGTTTTTGAACTCCGTTTTTTATGAGACAATTTTTATTAGATTCGTTTTATGTCGTTGATTCATATTTTATAAAAACGTTTTTCGTAGAACGACCCGAGGGCAAGTAAATCGAGGAAACTAGAATCGAGGAGTACCCGTAAATTAATAAAGGGATGAAAATACTTGTCCCACCCCCTCACCATGTGGCGACAACCTAAGCCCATTGGGAGCTTGTTGTCAAAACTTTCCATTCACATGAGACACAAGTCTCATCCTACTTGCAAACCACTAAAAAAAACTAGCTAACTCTTTACCACTTTCACACATACATGCAAAACAAGAAAACAACTCCAATCTTGCCGTCCCATATCACCACCATTTGATCAAAAATTCCACCATGAATCTTGTGTTAAACTTGCACAAGATGAAAACCTATAGGAGACTTGTTGATTGGAGGTGATCTTAACAACTAGCAAGGAGATTTCATAAAGATCAAGGGCTGACTTCTCAAGGAGTCTACAAATACTTGGTGATCCTAGAAGTGGTGTTGATATCTCATAAGATTGGGTACCCAAAACCAAGTCTTATTCATCCAAACATCTCAATCTTTCATCTTATTGAGTGGTATAGAGATTGTTTCTTCCTATCTTCTTATTATTTTGAATATGTATTCATGTATTTTCATCAATTATTTATATGTATAAAATGATGAATGATGATCAAAGTATTATGTGGGGATCTTGTGTTGATAAATTTGGTTAAAATGAATAAAAGCTACATGAAAAGATGTTAAAATCATGTCTAAAATTCTAGGCTGTTTAAAACAGTAAATAACCATATGATAACTTGTTAAAATGACTTGGATAATTTAGTATACAGTAAGGTATGTGACTTTTACATATGTGAGAGTTGGCCACTCAATGGAATCCATAAAATGAGTGAGATATGATCAAAACATTATTAAAGTTCAAATCTGTATAGTCTATTTTGGACGAATTATTAGAGACACTTAGAGGTTGATTGTGCAGTAGCTAAAATGGAGTTAAATGTAGCACATATTATGTAGTTTGTTTTGCCCAAAAATGAGCTTCTATCTCCTTGTAGAACTCAAGATATGGTAAAAATGGTGAAAGTGAATTTCATAATCATATTTGTAAAATAAAAGTATATATTATAAAATTAGCACTCAAGTAAAACTAATATAAAATCTATACCTAAAACCCACTAACTTATATATTACTTATAAATAAGTTATATACTTTGATAAATAAATGGGATATTTTATAAAATTGCAAATTGATATGTTTTATAAGTTATAAAACTATACATATAAGTTTTACGTATTTTCAGCTAAAACCGAAAGATTAACGTTTTCGTCAAATAAAACTTAGACGGTCGGACCCGTCTAATGTAAAAATTTTATAACTCATATACTGATGTATAAGTACATTTGACAAGTAAAAATCGATAAAACCCGATCTTTACAACTTATGGACATTAACGGGCCAAAGTAGCCTTATTGGACTATTAACCCAACTAGTTTGGATAAACACTAATGAACTTACTCATTGGGCTTAACCCACTTGGGCCCAACATATGAGTATCGGCCTGATATTAAAAATATAAAATGGGCTAATATAATGTATTGGGCTTTTAATGGGATTCTTGAGCCTCAATGTGTAAACAAGATAAAACTAGTGTAACTAGTCAAATATTTGACTAACACATAACATTATAATGTGTATGAAGATATAAAATCCCACTTGATCATCATCATACTCATGATATCATCATATATATATACATAGCCATTGTTTTAATAAAGTCATTGGACAAGAGTCTAAGACGAGTATTATTTGTCTAGGTTTCCGAGATTAAAGCACGTACCGTACATCCAAATCGCCGATAACCCGCCTTCCCACACCAATGTGAGTTCATAGCCTCGCACTCTTTTAAATGTTTTATGAAATGCTTTATAAAACCGCGAGGGAGATAACATGTTAGTTTTAATAAAATAGGACACCAGTTGTCCCGATTGTTTTCTTATTGATATAGACCCGAATGATTATATGACCCGATGAATGATTATATGACTCAATGATTGAAATGAAATGGATTATTATTGTTAGGTTATGTCACTAAAAGTCCCATTATCATGAATTGTGAACTACCCGGATTTGGTAGATGCTTATGCATATAATAATACTATTTGGGGAAGATCACCCCAGTTCGCGCCTTGACGGTTGATCCCCGTCGTGCCACATCGATTGGTAAGCGAATTTATGTATGTGAAGATTTATATAAGCGTGATTATTGTGACGACACGCTGTTTTAGATGGGCAAATGAATTTCAGGGTAGCTACCCGTAGTTTGTTGTGGTAAGGTAGAAATGTCATGAGACTTATAATAATCCAATATTGAAACTACTGATGTACGAATTGAATTATAATATATTGTTTGACTAGCAATACAGAGTCTTATTACTGATATTATGTTCGTGATTTGGATTTTATATAACGGTTTTTATTAAACTCTATACAACGTTATAAAACATATAGTATGATGTTTTTACGACATTGGTTCGTATAATGGTTTTGAAGGCAATAGCCTATATTATGATTTACAACAAAGATTTGTACAAAATGATTTTCGGTAATAATTATATACCGATGATATATTAATGGTTTTATTAAACTCTATGAATTTACTCGGCTTTTTCGCTGACCTTTTCTTTTAACATGTTTTATCTTAGGTACTTGAAGGTAATTCTCGGGAAGACGACAAGAATTTATGGCCCGCACTTAAATAACAATTTCCAGTCAAATGTTTTGTAAAATTGTATGAAATAATATGACTTGGGACCTATGTAATTTGATATTCATGAATGGAAAATACTTTATTATTAAACGACGTGATTTTTAAGCGTTGTCTATGATTTGAGTAATGTGCTATCCCGTAACACCAACGACTCTTCCGCTGAACTAAAGTATGAATATTTGGGGGTGTTACAATTTGGTACCAGAGCTCTCGTTATAGAGAACGTAAGATTTTTAAAACCATGGTTTTGAATAAAACATTTCAAAATCTTTTAACTATAAACATTTTTCTCAAAATGTCTAAAAATCTTTTGACTATACGGTGCCTAAGAATTCCCGAGTTACCGACAAGGCCAGACTGAGAAGTGTTATTTTAATATATATATATATATAACTTGGATTATATATATATATATGTTGTAATTTGATTACATGATTGTTTGATGATTATTTTAATAATTATACGAGGTATTTATATGACGTAGATTATCACAAGGAACCCTAACTCCCCTAGTAAATCAATCAAAGCTATTCCCGTAGGAATTCTAGTTGTTCTTGATCTAAACCAAGTTGTGGATATTTATTATCCCAACAAAATGGTTGATATTCATAGAAATATTAGTATTAGTTGATTATGATATTAAAGAAGAATTGGCGAGATTAAATCTGATGTCATTGTCATTACGATCTTTCCTTATAGAGTGGAGTTTGACCAAACCTTACCACCTAGAAAGATGTCATCTGATTCGGTGTCACCCAATTCTTAAATTTGAAATCGAAGAGGTGAATGTTGCACTTTAGGCTGTCATTCGAGCCTTTACCCAAAAGCCTCATGCCACTTGTACCTTTCCGAGAAGTCTAATTGAATGTGTGAGTCATTTCATACTAGTGACTCATTTGATAACTATTGATGAAAGAGCTATAGGATTGGAAATTAAGTGTTGTTCATATAGAACTTTTATTGCCCTTTCAAGGTCTAAGAATAAGGTTGAAAGAATTGGAGAATGAGGTAGGATATCGCATTGAGTATGTTTTGGTTAAAACTTGAATGAAGTATAAATTTAACTTGTATAGAATAAGAAATTGTTAATAAGAAGTTGTTGAGTCCTGTGATTGAATTATAAGGTTTTAAATGATTGTTGGTTCGTGTTAAGGGTTGTTCCTAGACCATTGTCCAATGACGAAGATGCCTAGTGTCCAAGAAATAAATCAAAGAAATCTTCTTCTGATATTAGGACCGATGGATCTCTCGGCACATTTGGAACACCTAATGAATCATGTAGATTAGTATTTATTGTAGTATCATTTAGAAATCCCAAACATAACTGAGACATCAGTTGGTAGGATGAGTCCTTGGAATTGTATGACATGGCAACACGTAATGTGTTATGGTACAATTAATGAAAAGACTACCTTTGATTGCTAAATTTTACATGTATCGATGTTATCTATCTTTTATTGCTTCATCCTAATGTTCGCATTAGTGATGCAACCATTGAACGAGTACTCATCTAGATTTGAGTTACGTTGTGGATTATTATTTTTGAGTGCCATCGAGGTCATGAACCTCATGATTAATTGGCTAATCTTATTTCCTATTATATTGTAGTTAGTTCTTGGTGAACAACTTTTCATCACTCTTTTGCATATTGATAGGTGTGTAAACACCCATCCTTTTTACCACTTACAATAATAACCGGGCCAAAACGTGTATTTTATGTCATTTATGTCGGAATTATGCGTGGTTTGTGTTTTTGTTGTGATTTAGGACGAAAAGGTGAAAAGTGGAGAAAACACGGGCATTCACGGGCTTTTATTGAAGAAAAAGATGAAAGACGAAGTCAAGAAGTCAAGAGTACAAAAAGAACGGAAGTCCAAGACCAATTCTGAAGATTTATCGAAGAAAAAGTCAAAAGACGGAAGTTTACTAAAAGCCGAAGAACTCAAGTCTTATTTATTGATGAATTAAAAGACGAGTTTAAAGAAATCCCGAGCCAAAAGTCATTAAAGTCCAAGATTAACAAAAGATTAAGAAGGGAAGGACTTAATGGTGCAATTAAGAAGAAATGAAGGAGGGGAGGAAGCTTTGATAGGTGTGTAAACACCCATCCTTTTACCACTTAATTCTGGCTAAAACGAGACCAAAACGCGTATTTAATATCATTTGTTTGGTATTATGCGTGGTTTTTGTGTTTATTGTGTTTTCAGAGCCAACCGGATGGATATTGGAGATAACATGGGATTGCACGGGTTTTATGGAAGAAACCGACTCAAGACGAAGTCTATTGTCCAAGAGATGCAAAAGATTTGAAGTCACTGGGCCTATTTGAAGATTTATCGAAGAAAAGGACCAAAGATGGAAGATTTACATATGTCGAAGAAACTCAAGTCTATTAAACGAAGAAATTAAAGGACGAGTTGAATTTAATCGACGACAAATCCCGAATCAGAATCGAAAACGTCAACTTTTCTGAAAAGACGAGAAGACAAGAAGAACGGGAGAAAGCCCACTCACCAACCAAAGACAAGGACTATATAAGGACCACTCCTTCACACTTTTTGAGAAGTTTTTGATTCCCAGTTTTCTTTCTTTTCTTCCGTAGAAAGCCAACACCATTAAGGTGTTGGTGATTTTTCATTCTTGTTAAATCTTTAATTTTGTAAGTGTTTAATCTTTCCTTTTGTTTACTTTACATTAATCTATCAATTTAATCATTCCATATCATCTTGTTCATCTTGTTCTTTGATTCAAAGTTAAAGTTCTTATTTGGTTGATTTTGATCTTTAAAAGTTATTGGGTTTTATGTTTTTATTGATGGGATTTGTTGTTTATGGTTAGTAGATAATTCGTGGTTAGTTTTGTTTAAGTTTTGGTAAAAAACTTGGTGGATTTTGGCTAAAATCGTGTTCCCCTGTTTTTCTTCTGTTACCTACTGTTCTTTGTTTCCCAAAGTTCCGAACCAAAGTTCTTGCCAAAAAGTTCCGACCCATATTTAAAAGTTCCGAACCAGTTTTTATGCAAAAAGTTCCGATCCAGATTTTTAGAAAAAGTTCTGAACCAATTTTTTTGAAAAGTTCCGATCCGGATGTTTGAAAACTTCCGAACCAGTTTTTTTGAAAAGTTCCGAACCGGATTTTTATGAAACTTCCAAACCAATTTATAGAAAAACTTCCGAACAGAGTTTGTGGCAAAAAGTTCCGAACCGGAACTTTTAAAAAGTTCCGAACAAAGAAAACTTCCGAACAAAATTCTTCCGAACAGAACAAAGTATTAGTTTCACCTGCATGCTTGCATGCTTAGTTTCTTTTCCCGGCCATTTCAGCAGCTAGCTTGCTAGCTTCCAGCAGCTAGCCTGCTAGCTTGTTTATTTAATAGTATTGTTCCGTAATTGTTTAGTTTTATCTGAAAGTTGTTCCGATTTTATTTTTGAAAGTTACGTATTTTTAGTTGAATTTTTCGTCGATTTTTAGTATTAATATTTTTTCGTAAAGTTTAAGTTTTATCTTTTATTTAGTACCCACTTTAGGTTTTGCCTCGTTTAGCTTTAAAGTACCATTTTAGTTTTATTCTCTCCTTTTTCATTTAGTAAACTTTATTTTCGAGCCGATAGTTAATTTCGTCATTTTGATTTATTTTTATTAATTGTTTCTTTCTAAATCTACGTTTTATTATTTATATTGTTTTGTTTTTATTAGTTAATTGCTTTCAGCTTATTGTTATTAATTTGTGCACTTACCTTTTTAGTAGAATAGAAAACCCAAACCCCCTATTTGTCACCAAGAACAATCTTTCCACATTGAGCTGCAATCAATTCGAGAAGATACCGAGATTAATCCTGAACCCAAGTAAAATCATTGTATCAAATGGCGCCGCTGCCGGCTCTTCTCGTTAAGATTAACAGTTTTTTGTGAGAACTTGGATTTTGGGATCCCTTCGCCATGAACGTTACCTTTTTCATAAAAACTTTCAAAAAAACCTAAAAAATATAAAATTTTCAAAAATACAAAAAAAAAATTAAAAAACCATAAAAACCAAAAATATTTCTTGTTTGCTTTGTTAGTTCTTTTGCAGGTGCATGCGTACACGATCAACGTCTTATCAAGAGCCCGAGCCTCTCGAAGACTTAGACATGGCCGGTGTACAAAACAACAATAATAACCCACCTCAAAACAATAACAATCCACCTCTCAACAACAATAATAACAACAACAATGAGCCTCTACCAGACAATCGCCCGATGATTGAACTTCTGCAAGCACATGTAGATGGCAACAATGATCCAATTGTCATACCCGCGATTGCAGCCAACAACTTTGAGCTCAAATCCGGCTTTATCCAGATGGTCTCTGCTCAACCATTCTTGGGGCGTACCATTGATGATCCACATGACCACATCAAGAGATTCTTGCAACTCACAAATAAGGTCAAATTCAACGGTGTTCCACAAGAGGTAATCCGTTTACAACTTTTTCCTTTTTCTTTAGAGGGACAAGCCCGACTTTGGCCATCTAAGGAACCGCCACAAAGTATTCTGACGTGGACGGATTTGGAGACCAAATTTATCAACTACTTTTTCCCACCCTCTCGTACTACCGCTTTGCGGAATGAAATCATTAATTTTGAACAAAAGTACGATGAGTCTTTTAGTGAATCTTGGGATCGTTTCAAAGATCTTTTAAGAAAATGCCCACAACATGGTTTTACCAAAGTGCACCAAATTAACACTTTTTATAATGGTTTAAGCATGAATGACCAAGATTCACTAAACAGTGCCTCGGGGGGTAATATTTTGGTTAAGACTTCTAATGCCGCTTGGGATATCATTGAGAATAAGTCTCGTGTGCAAACCAAGAGTGTTCGGACCAATGTCGCTAGTGCTAGTACTAGTGACAGCGACTTGACAAAATTACTACGCTTCTTGAATCGCTTGTTACCCACACCGCTAACAACACCAACAGCATCAACGCTAAAAACGCTCAAGACGCTCAAGTCAATGCTGTTAGCCAACCATGCGAAATATGCGGGGGTCCTCACTCTTACACCACTTGTACCGCCACCCAAGACTATCCTTCTGAGAATGTGAATGCAGCATACGGCACCTATCCTCCGGCCGCTTATCAAGCTCGTCCTCAAGGAGACCGCAACTTGCTTAGCTACCGCTCTAGCAACTTTCTTTCCCCACCCGGTTTTCCTCCTACCAACCCAAACCAACAACAAAACCTCAATCGCCCTCCTCAGCAACAACAACAACCTCGTGCACCATACATACCACCTCACAAACAACCATATCCACCTCAAAGAAACAACCAAGTTTACCAACAACCTGCTTCTCAACCATCCGCCTACAATGCTCCTCCCAACCAACCCACCACATTACACCAAGATATTGGAACCTACATGAGGACTAATGATGTGATCGCGGACAATCTCCAGCAGGAAGTGCTCAACTTGAAAGCAGACATGGTGAAACAAGGGAACGATCTACGAGCTGATATGAGAAACACTTTGGCAAGTCAAACGAATGACTTAAGGAACATGATGGCTAGTTTCTTCCAAGGTAATCAATCCTCTTCTTCGGGTACTCTTCCGAGTAACACCGTTGCGAATCCAAGAGGGGAGATGAAAGCAATCACCACTCGCAGTGGCAAAGGTACAAAGGAACCCGAGCTTCCTATACCTCCACCGGTGATTGTGACTAAGGAAAACGAGTCACCTGCTCCTATTCCTCATCCTTCTACTTCCCCAATTTCTCCACCTCTTACTTCTACCCCTCCTCCACCCAAGGATGTGAGTGATCCTTTGATCCCAAAGCCTTCCTCTTCTTTCGATATACCTTATCCATCAAGGTTGAGGAAAGAGAAGCTCAAAAGCAAGGACGATATTCAAGTTTCGAACTTCCTTAAAATGTTTAAACAATTGAATTTCAACATCTCCTTCGCTGAGGCTCTCGCTCACATGCCCAAGTATGCGAAGATGTTCAAAGATCTTCTTAGCGACAAGGAGAAGCTTCTTGATATTGCTAACACCCAACTTAATGAGAATTGCTCTGTAGTGCTCTTAAGGAAATTGCCAACCAAGCTTGGTGATCCGGGTCGCTTCTTAATCCCTTGTAACTTCCCGGGAGTAGAGAATTGCATGGCCCTAGCCGATCTAGGTGCCAGTATTAACTTAATGCCTTTAAGTGTTTGGAAGCAATTATCTCTCCCTGAGCTAGTCCCCACCAAAATGACTTCGGAATTGGCTAACCGTACGGTTGCTTATCCAGTGGGGATAGCCGAAGACGTTTTTGTAGGAGTCGACAAATTCACTTTTCCTGCCGATTTCGTTGTCGTTGACTACGATATGGACCCTCGTGTGCCATTAATTGTTGGTCATCCATTCCTGAGGACCGGTCGCACTCTCATTGATGTTGAAGCTGGTGAGCTTATCATGAGAGTGGGTGACGATAAAATCGTCTTCAACATGGGAAAGCTTTCTAAACAGCCTTATTCATACGAGAGTGTTAATTGTATCGACGTTCTTGATGAGGCTTGTGAAGAACACTTCAAAGATGCTTGTAAAAGTATTCCAACCTCTCTTCCCAATGTTGAGACCGTTTCCTCTATTGATTCATCACTATCTCTATTTGGAGAAAGTGATTTCCTTTGGAAAGATTTGGAAGCCACCATGGGAGATGTAAACTTAGAACATGACGATTCTCCCACCGATTGGGATGAAGATATTCGCCTCATTGAGAACCTCTTTAAAGAAGACAATATTTCTCCACCATCTCCCAAGGATATTGCTATCGATGAACCGACTTTGAATACGCCTCCCATCGAAAATCCTCCGGATTTAGAACTTAAGGAGTTGCCGTCCCATCTCGAGTACGTGTTCCTTGAAGACAAAAACAAGTCGGCTGTCATCATCGCGAAGGACTTGAAAGAAGAAGAAAAATCTCGCCTCATCGCCGTGCTTAAAGATCATAAGAAGGCAATTGCTTGGAAAATTTCCGATATCCGCGGAATTGATCCAAACTTTTGTACTCACAAAGTTCTCATGGAAGATGACTTTAAACCCGCAATCCAGAGCCAAAGAAGGGTTAATCCTTGCATTCATGAGGTCATCAAACAAGAGGTTATCAAACTTCTTGATGCCGGCTTGATTTACCCTATTTCGGATTCGCCATGGGTAAGTCCCGTCCATTGTGTACCCACGAAGGGCGGAATAACCGTTGTTCCCAATGAACACAACGAGTTGATTCCCACTCATCTCGTTACTGGGTGGAGAGTTTGTATTGATTATCGCAAGCTCAATGATGCCACGAGAAAAGATCATTTTCCTCTTCCTTTCATGGATCTAATGCTCGAGCGTCTTGCGGGTAATGACTATTACTGCTTCTTAGACGGTTTCTCTGGGTATTTTCAAATTCCCATCGATCCCAAAGACCAAGAAAAGACCACATTCACTTGTCCCTACGGAACATTTGCTTACAAATGTATGCCTTTCGGTTTATGCAATGCTCCTGGGACGTTCCAAAGGTGTATGATGGCTATCTTCCATGACATAGTGGAAGACACTATGGAAGTATTCATGGATGATTTCTCAGTTTATGGCGATTCTTTCTCTGCTTGCCTTGCCAATTTAGAACGTATGCTTAAGCGGTGTGAAGACACTCGCCTTGTTCTTAATTGGGAAAAATGCAATTTCATGGTAAAAGAGGGCATCGTGCTAGGACACAAGATCTCCAAAGCCGGTCTTGAAGTAGACCGTGCTAAATTCGATGTTATTTCTAAGTTGCCTCCACCTTCAACCGTGAAGGGTGTGAGAAGTTTCCTCGGTCATGCGGGCTTCTACCATCGTTTCATCAAAGATTTTTCTAAAATCGCTCACCCGATGACCCACCTCTTGGAAAAAGATACTCCTTTTATCTTTTCCAATGAGTGTATTGAAGCCTTCAACCTTCTTAAGGATAGGCTAACTAAGGCACCCGTCTTGGTTACCCCTAATTGGGAGCTTCCCTATGAGTTGATGTGAGATGCTAGCGACTTTGCTATTGGTGCGGTTTTGGGCCAAAGAGTGAATAAACACTTCCAACCAATCCATTACGCTAGCAAGACAATGACGGGGGCTCAATTGCATTACACGACAACCGAAAAATAGCTTTTAGCTGTTGTCTATGCTTTTGAAAAATTTCGCCCCTATCTTGTCCTTTCTACCACCATCGTGTATACCGATCATTCCGCGTTGAAGTACTTGTTAACTAAACAAGATTCCAAACCAAGACTTCTTCGCTGGGTTTTGCTACTTCAAGAATTTAAAATCGAAATTCGTGATAAGAAGGGAGCTGAAAACCTAGCCGCGGATCATCTCAGTAGACTTGAGGATCCTTATCAAGGGGATCATCCGAACAAAGAGATCAATGACTCTTTTCCCCTGGAGACCTTAATGTCTATCAACTCGACTTCTGATGAAACCCCGTGGTTTGCGGACATTGCAAACTACTTAGCGGGTGGAATCCTCGTTGAAGGGTTAACATCCCAACAAAAGAAGAAGTTCTTCAAAGACATTAAAACTTACTTTTGGGATGACCCGTATCTATTCAAAAAATGTGCTGATTTGATTATTCGCCGATGTGTTGATGGACCGGCCGCTTTAGACATTCTTGAAGCCTGCCACAAAGGACCCACCGGTGGTCACTTTGGTCCCAACTACACCGCCAAAAAAGTGTTTGACTCGGGATTTTATTGGCCCACCATTTATCGTGATGCTCACGAGATGGTTAAACATTGTGACGCTTGCCAAAAACAAGGCAAGATCACACATAAAGATGAGATGCCTCAGAATTTCATACAAGAATGTGAAATCTTTGATGTTTGGGGTATCGACTTTATGGGGCCATTCCATTCATCTAAAGGAAACAAATACATCCTTGTAGCCGTTGACTACGTTTCAAAGTGGGTTGAAGCCAAAGCTTTACCCACTAATGACGCAAGGGTGGTTTGCAACTTTTTGAAATTGCTATTCGCTAGATTCGGTGTGCCTCGTGCCATTATTAGTGATCACGGGACTCATTTTTGCAATGACCAATTCGCAAGAGTCATGGCTAAGTATGGTGTAAATCATCGTCTTTCCACCGCCTACCACCCACAAACTAATGGCCAGGCTGAAATCTCTAACCGAGGATTAAAGCGAATTCTTGAAAGAACCGTGGGAGAGCATCGTGCCTCATGGGCTGATAAACTTGATGATGCTTTGTGGGCTTTTCGTACCGCATACAAGACTCCGATTGGTTGTACACCATATCGTCTCGTGTACGGGAAAGCATGTCACCTCCCCATTGAGTTGGAGCACAAGGCTTACTGGGCCTTGAAGTGGGCTAATTTTGATATCAACAAAGCCGGTGACCTACGCAAGATCCAACTCAATGAGCTCAATGAACTCCGTAATGAGGCTTATGAAAATTCTTTGATCTATATGGAAAAGACTAAGCTCATTCATGACTCTAACATTAAAAACCGAGAGTTCCAAGTTGGAGACAAAGTTTTACTCTTCAACTCTCGGTTGAAAATCTTTTCGGGCAAGCTGAAATCTAGTTGGTCCGGCCCATTCACCATTGCCCAAATTTTTCCATATGGTACTCTCGAGCTCGCTCAACCTAATGGACCTAATTTTAAGGTGAATGGCCAATGAGTGAAGTTGTACTTTGGTGAGGACATCTCTCATGAGATTATTCCATCCTTCATCACGTTCCCCATGAACTAATTTTGGGTCGAGTCAGGCTCGTGACTCGGTTATAAAAAACAAGCGCTCCTCGGGAGGCAACCCGAGTATCTATCCTTTTCTTTTTAACCTCCTAAGTGTAGGGGGACCTCTATAGGTGCTTTGTGTTTGTGTGGTGATGTGATTACAGGGATGAATGCAATTTTGGAACCTTTGAAGAACCGTGCTCCCGTGCTATCCGAAATCCGGTTCTATCTCTCAACTATCGTGATTCAATTTTCTTCATACTCACATTTGAAATTGATCACGTTAGTCGTCTCTTCCTTAACTTGATTTAACCAACGTGCACAATGTCATAAGTGTAGGGGAGACTTTTCCACATGCTTAAACATTGAGGACAATGTTTATCTTAAGTGTAGGGTGGACTTCTATCGAAGTTTTAAGTGGACTTTTCCATGGAAATGCCTTCATTTAACCGGAAAATCATCTTTTTCAACATTTTTCAATTTTTTTATTAACTTTGGCCATTTAGTAGTAATTTTTAAATTTTTATCGTTGCTTTCATATGTATATATCCCGCAATAAAGTAAAAAATATTAATAAAGTGGTGTAGCTAGTTTTGAAATCTATGACATATTAGGCCCGTTGCGATTATTTTGACTCAACCCGAATAGACTTATCCAAGTTTATTCTAGCTAGTATCCTTAACCATGTAGACCTTAATTGGTTTATTAGGCTAAGCATCCACGAGTCTCATTACTTGAGATTTTAAATTGTGGAGAACGAGAAATGATAGAGTCAATTATAAGTCGGTATTCTTGCACAAGCTCACTTGGTGTAATTATTTGCCTATTCTCCCATCACTTGCTAATAATTTATCTGCAATAAGTAAGGTCGTACGATTTGAAAAGTTACTTAGCTTCTAGCCCAAGATCGTTTAGAAGTTGCTCGGTAATGATAAGAGTTCATAGCCAAGGCATAACTTATGAAGCGGGGCGCGAAGATTGGCGAGTCCGAAAAGGCCCTAACAAGGCATGAGGATTCAATCTTATTGCTAAAGATCCAAGGTGATGTGAAAAGCATTATTCCCAAAATAAATATGAAGGATCAAGACTCACGACAAAAAGCAATCAACTCCCGTAAAGATCATGGAGAAGTCTATCCGAAAAGACCCTAACAAGGTATGAGGATAAATAGATCCAAGTCCGAAAAGGAGGCGGATCGTTGTATCTCAGAATTCCAATTAGCGATTGAAGAAATAATCATGAAGTCGTGGTCAACAAAGTTGGAGTACCCCTCAAAAGTCTCCAAGTGAAGAAACTCTATTAACGATGAGAAGACCATTATCTCAAGCACGTCTCTCAAGATATGAAGTATGAAGTACATGCCAAATATCGGCCCGAGAAAGGTCTCAAATCGTGAACCGAGTTATGCCAACATATGAACTTTTTGATATCCCGAGAAGCAGTTTTTAAGAGATTTTGTCCTTTAGCTAACTATAGATCAAATCGTCCTACTTTGCTTTCAGCCTAAATAAACTATCGAAATAAGTCCAAAAATGCATCTTCATGATCATTCTAAGACAAAAATAAAATATAAGAGATACACCTAGGAATAAGGGAGTTTAAGCATATAATTAAACCATGTGTGTAAGTGTTTGTTTTGCTAACTTATAATAACAATGATCTCGTTTTTAAGCTTAGTTTGGGGAACGTGAAACTTGAGGGTGATAAATCTTCGCAGAACCAAAGCCCTAATGTAAGTCCTTGATCTCTTTGCAAGTTATTTCCACGTAGCTATTTTCGAGTGAAAATGGTTTTCTATCCTTTTGTTTACTTTAATGTTTTAATTTCTCGTAGTACTTTAATTTTTGTTTAGTATGTTAATTAGGCCAAGGTTGATTGATTATGAGAAAAGTGTAAACTTGCTTTGTCACTAAGCATTACATGAGGGCATGACAATGGTTAAGTGTAGGGGATTTGATAGGTGTGTAAACACCCATCCTTTTACCACTTAATTCTGGCTAAAACAAGACCAAAACGCGTATTTAATATCATTTGTTTGTAATTATGCGTGGTTTTTGTGTTTATTGTGTTTTCAGAGCCAACCGGATGGATATTGGAGATAACATGGGATTGCACGGGTTTTATGGAAGAAAAAGACTCAAGACAAAGTCTATTGTCCAAGAGATGCAAAAGATTTGAAGTCACTGGGCCTATTTGAAGATTTATCGAAGAAAAGGACCAAAGATGGAAGATTTACATATGTCGAAGAAACTCAAGTCTATTAACGAAGAAATTAAAGGACGAGTTGAATTTAATCGACGACAAATCCCGAATCAGAATCGAAAACGTCAACTTTTCTGAAAAGACGAGAAGACAAGAAGAACGGGAGAAAGCCCACTCACCAACCAAAGACAAGGACTATATAAGGACCACTCCTTCACACTTTTTGACAAGATTTTGATTCCCAGTTTTCTTTCTTTTCTTCCGTAGAAAGCCAACACCATTAAGGTGTTGGTGATTTTTCATTCTTGTTAAATCTTTAATTTTGTAAGTGTTTAATCTTTCCTTTTGTTTACTTTACATTAATATATCAATTTAATCCTTCCATTTCATCTTGTTCATCTTGTTCTTTGATTCAAAGTTAAACTTCTTATTTGGTTGATTTTGATCTTTAAAAGGTATTGGGTTTTATGTTTTTATTGATGGGATTTGTTGTTTATGGTTAGTAGATGATTCGTGGTTAGTTTTGTTTAAGTTTTGGTAAAAAACTTGGTGGATTTTGGCTAAAATCGTGTTCCCCTGTTTTTCTTCTGTTACCTACTGTTCTTTGTTTCCCAAAGTTCCGAACCAAATTTCTTGCCAAAAAGTTCCGACCCAGATTTAAAAGTTCCGAACCAGTTTTTATGCAAAAAGTTCCGATCCAGATTTTTAGAAAAAGTTCCGAACCAGTTTTTTTGAAAAGTTCCGATCCGGATGTTTGAAAACTTCCGAACCAGTTTTTTTGAAAAGTTCCGAACCGGATTTTTATGAAACATCCGAACCAATTTATAGAAAAACTTCCGAACAGAGTTTGTGGCAAAAAGTTCCGAACCGGAACTTTTAAAAAGTTTCGAACAAAGAAAACTTTCGAACAAAATTCTTCCGAACAGAACAAAGTATTAGTTTCACCCGCATGCTTGCATGCTTAGTTTCTTTTCCCGCCCATTTCAGCAGCTAGCTTGCTAGCTTCCAGCAGCTAGCCTGCTAGCTTGTTTATTTAATAGTATTGTTCCGTAATTGTTTAGTTTTATCTAAAAGTTGTTCCGATTTTATTTTTGAAAGTTACGTATTTTTAGTTGAATTTTGCGCCAATTTTTAGTATTAATATTTTTTCGTAAAGTTTAAGTTTTATCTTTTATTTAGTACCCACTTTAGGTTTTGCCTCGTTTAGCTTTAAAGTACCATTTTAGTTTTATTCTCTCCTTTTCCATTTAGCAAACTTTATTTTCGAGTCGATAGTTAATTTCGTCATTTTGATTTATTTTTATTAGTTGTTTCGTTCTAAATCTACGTTTTATTATTTATATTGTTTTGTTTTTATTAGTTAATTGCTTTCAGCTTATTGTTATTAATTTGTGCACTTACCTTTTTAGTAGAATTGAAAACCCAAACCCCCTATTTGTCACCAAGAACAATCTTTCCACATTGAGCTGCGATCAATTCGAGAAGATACCGAGATTAATCCTGAACCCAAGTAAAATTATTGTATCAAGCTTCCTAAGCATTCCCTAATCCTCCCCTATATATAGTCATTAGATAAATCATTTTCGTTTTGTTGGCTAAGGTGACAATTAGTCTTCCACCTTTTAATTACTTGCTCTTTAAATTCATGTCATTTTAAATACTTGTCTTGCACTTTTAATACCTTTTAATTCCAAGTAAGTGTTCTTTAATTTTCTTGTTTTAATCTCTCATTCTTCCTTTCTTTCTATGCTTTAATCTTTGTTTACATGCTTATTGTGTTGATTATTTGATTAAAGATTATGTTTTTATGCTTTTGATTGTTTTGGATCATTGATTTTTATAGCTTATTTGTGTTTATCTTCAAGTTTCTTAAGCTTTTTTTATAAAAGTTATTTTTATATTAAAGTTTGTTTTCGTAAACTTTGTTTCATTTTGTGTTTTTAAAAGTCTTTAAATTTCAGTTTAGTAGCTTTTTCTTATACGTGTTTGCTTAGGATTTTAGTCTAGTGCTTATTTGAGTAATAGCTTATTTGTCTTGCTTATTTTGTGTTCTTTCCACTGTATTCTGACCATACCGGTCGGAAAAGGGTTTATCATTCCGACCAGCACTCTTGTTGCTTGGTCGGAAAAGGGTTTGAAAACATTCCGATCAGGGTGTTAAGCAACATTCCGATCAGGGTTTGTTTGGGTATTCCGATCAAGATAGGTGACAGCATTCCGATCTAGGTCCATTCCTTATTCCGACGAGATCATCATTCCGATCTAGGGTAAGTGCACATTCCGATCAAGGTGAGTTTGGTATTCCGATCAAACGTTTGGTGACAGCATTCCGATTGGTAATTCCGATCAATATTCCGATCTAAAAGGTGGGCGTATTCCGATCAAAAGGTAGTTTAACATTCCGATCATATTCTGATCGGAATATATTCCGACTAGGGTAATTTTTTTATTTATTTCGTCTTGTTTAATTTTTAAGTTTACATTTTAATACTTTGTCAAATTTGAATTCTTGTCACGCTTTAATTTCAAGTCATTTATTTTCTCGTTAGTTACTTTTCAAAGTTTTAATTTTACGTCATTTACTTTTAAGTCTTCGCACTTTTTAATATACTACAACGACAACTATTTGTTTCCACCAAAGACAGCTGAGTCACATAGTTAACACAGTTTTCAATTCGAAGAGACATACTTAAACGAATCTTTTTACCTGGCCAAAAGCCTTGTATTACATATCACTCATTGTTTTTATAAAGTTAAAACAATATCCCTTGATAAAAATTGAATTTTAATCACCATATGGATTATTTAAAAGGAGACTTATAAATAATCGTTATCGAAATAAAGTTTTTTATGAAACACCTTGGAAAACTTAATTGTTTTCATAACAAAGAACATCTCTGTAAATTCATTTGATTTTTATTTCATGATTAAGCATGAATATATATATTTTAAACATGATGACAAAGTTTTGACGAACTGAGTATTGCATCGTTTATCCTAAAATTGTATATAGTTACGCGTCTACATACAATTTGGAAGGGACCATGTAAGGCTGATTAGTAGTCACCACGAAAATTGTTAATAAACATTACATTTTCTTTGTAATTGTGAAAGATTGAATTTTTATGAGATCTTCAAGAAGTGCAAAATAGGGACATATTGTTAGGGACACCTACATATGTGCCCGTACCATTTATTTTTCTGAATCGAATTTAATCATCTGTGGGTATTGAATTGACAATTGACATCCTGTAAAACACGCATGCTTTTATCATGAATAGTACCCTTAAGATCGTACGTACTAGATTAAAACTTTCCTATTTCAGCATGATTACGATTACGTGTTAGGATTTTACGTATTACGTACGTGTTAGTACACGATAAGTATTTACTACGCACGAACACGCAATAATTATTTGACAATAATTAATCACGAACATGCGATCATGAAATCATGAACGTAATTTAATCACGAGCTAATATTAATTACGTATATATATTTATTACGAACACGAATAAATATATTAAGTCACGGTTAATATTTAACGAGAACACGTAAAACACGAACACTATAACACACCAATATTTTAGACACAGAAAACATTCGGGTTACCCCTTGTGGGCCCCATTACCATGAAATTAGGGAGGGAGGATGGGCTTAGCCCATCAATTTTTACTAAAAAGGAGGTTAAGGACAATTACACTACTCATTTTTTCTATAGAAGAATTTTAAAGAAACCTAAAATCCTCCTCCTCCTTCTTTTTCTCTTTTTGGCCGCCACCTTCAACACACCAAAAGGGGTGTTTGTTGATCTTTGATCTTGGAATTCTTGTTGGTGTTCGTGTTTGTTCATCGTTACTTAGATCCACGCACTTGGTAATTCTTTTAAACCTTTTTCTTTTGATTTAATCTTTTAATTAATTAAGAACATGTTATGTTTTTTATAAAACCTAATTAAATAATAGATCTAACATGAATTTGGGTTTGATTAAAATCAAAAGGGATGTTTAGGGGTGTTTTGTTTTTGGCCGCAGCCTACACCGAACCCGAGAGGGTCTCGGTTTAGCCATTTGACAACCACCGAGACCATATGGTCCCGGTTGGTTGGTGTGGGTCCCACGGCAGCCCCAAGACAAGGGTAACCCCGACTTGGTTCGGGGTATGGTGTCGATGTCATGTTCGGTTCATGGTTCTTAGTCAAGATCCGGTTCATGGTGTATGTTTAGTTTTTATTTTTTATGATCTTATGTTAAAAATTAAATTAATAAAATGACATGATTAATTTAATAACATGACTTAGGTTATTTTAATTATTAATAATCATGAAATTAATTAACCTAAGTATTTTTATATTTTAGACTTATAATTAATTAATTATTTAAAAACCATGGTTATAATTAACTAATTAACATGACTTAGGTTATATTATTAATAAATAATAATACATGTTATAACCTAAGTATTTAACTTTATTTAATTAAAAACATGTTATACTTTAATTAAGTATTTTAACCTATAGTTTAATTACATGAAATAACTATTAAACTATACATTATATCATATGACTTAGAAAATAATCATGAAAACACTTAGGCTTATATATTTAGCTTATTTAACCAGCTTATTTCTAATTATGGAAACTTTCTGTTTTTAGAAACTTAATTAAATAAGGCAGCTAATCTATTTATGAAAACCTTCTATTTTTAGAAACTTATTTATTTCAGGCAGCTAATCTATTTATGGAAACTTATTTAATTAAGGCAGCAAATCTATTTATGGAAACTTTCTATTTTTATAAACTTATCTGTTTTAAGCAGTAATTCTATTTTTGGAAACTTTCTATTTTTGGAAACTTTCTATTTTTGGAAACTTTCTATTTTTGGAAACTTTCTATTTTTGGTAACATTCTATTTTTGGAAACTTCCTATTTTGGAAACTTTTTATTTTTGGAAACTTTCTATTTTTGGAAACTTTCTATTTTAGGAAACCTGCTATTTTTAGAAAGTTACTTATTATTACACAGTAAGTATAATAATACATGAAATACCAGAAATACTTAATCAGATTAAACAGAATATAAGATAAACACAGTTTAAGGCTTTAAACAGTAAAACATGGTAAGAACATATAAAATAAGCTAAGGCATGACATAAAACCAGCTACGTATTTAGTAAATAGATACTTATTCATGTATGTATTTATGTAGCACTAGTGATACGAAAGTAGGATCCCTCTAAGTTCATCTTCTTCGTTCACTGGACATAAGGTACGGATTCTCGTCCTTTCAGTATGGACATTCTTTCCTTATTAGGATTCCCCGTATGCAGCCAACTGTTTTCCCAGTATTTGTTTTATATGTTTTTGAATTGCTTATGTTTAATTAGAATACCTAAAGCCATATACATGCATGACCAGTTTCACCTAGTTATAGAGGTACCATGACCATAACATTAGAGGCACTGATGTTATGACTTCACCACGGCAGAGTGATTGCTCGTGGCGTCCCTTTAGCTTTTGGCCATTTATTTATATTTATCATGTGGGGCGTATGGGTGCATCCTAGTTACATGTTTTCAGTCAGGATTTCATGGTGAATGTGGTGTGTGCCTTGCATCCTTCACAAGGAGCTGATCCCTCCTACCCAAAAACCAGTATATTAAATTAGAGGCAGCCCCTCTAATTTGCATGATGAGGTCACCCCTCCAAGTATTCATGCACGGTGGATTTTCATGACCTATATTGGCTAATGGTAAAATATGTTAAACAGTTTCCATAAGATAAACATAAGGCTTTTCAAACTATAAAACCGGTTATATGAACATGTTCCAGGTTTTCCAGGACTTATACATTTCCGCTGCCATTAAGTCTTTATTATGCTTAGTCATTCATACTATGTCTATATCCGTGCACTGAGCGTTTTGCTCAGCCGTTACTTTCCTTTCCATGTCCCAAAACGGCAGGTACCCTTGGAAAGACTCGATCATTTGGAGGACGTGCATAGGATGGAAGCTGCTAGAGACTTCTTTTCCTTTTTGCCTTCATATGCTTATGCTTGTTTAGTCTTTCATTCATTTCTTTTACTTTATTATGTTTTGGGCTTATGTTTGGGAACCGATGTTTGATTCCGGTTATCCCTATGGTCATGTAATGTTTTATACATTTATCCTTGTATGCTTTAATGACACGCCATAATTATGTGTGACATTCCATTATCAAAATGGGGTGTTACAATTATGGTATCAGAGCCAAGGCTTCGACCTGTAGGCTCTAAAACTCAACCTGTGACTAGTGGGTAGTCACCAGGAGCTTCCTAAGCCAACGTTTGTCATTCTACGTATTGACGTTTTCAGCGCATTGTTGTTTTAACCATGATGTTTTCAGCACCTTGAGGTTTTAACCTTGATGTTTTCATCGATATTGTTTTACTAATATGGATGGACAACCGTAATTCATATTTAGTTATGTGTCATTGTTTCATGCATAATGTTCCTCGTGAACTGTGGCCATGTGGACTGAACCCTAGTAGTTCATAATTAGTCACATAAAAAATTTTATGGTAAGTTTTGACAAACGAGTTTCATTCATTTATGTTTCATGTATCATTGTTGCAGGGATTATGACTAAGTAATGGTTGGTACAAGACTGGCCCTATTTAGTCGCATGTGCTTTTATCGAAACTTTTAATTTTGGGACCGACCCATAGGCGTCCCCTCGCCATGTCTTTTGTTTTAGGACCGACCCATAGGCGTCCCTCGCACATATAAAAGGTTTTTATAAACTTACATTACGCATTCATGCACTGTTTTCATGCATAAAATTTTTCTCATGATTTATTGGCATGAATTTTTTTTGTCCCCTCATAAGTTACTATGTTTTTATGTCAACTATGTTTTCATACTGTCATGGTTAACTTCGGTTTCATGCTGATTATGTTATACACTCCTTTATGATAGTTCGTTTTATGTTCCTTCATGATAATTCCGTCTTCATGTTGATTACGTCTTCATGTTGATTACGTCTTACGCCTCTTTTGTTATATATGCTTTCACGCAAGAAATTGTTGGATTTCATTGAATTCTACTTTCATGATAGTCATGGTTGGTTTTCATTGATCATGCTGTCAGGAAAATCATCGTTGAATTTTGTGTAACCACACTTTAGCGTTTCTCTATGCAACCTGAATGAGGTATATACTGGCATTGCCAGGTTATCATGATGGTTTTCCTAACCGTTTAACAGATATACTTTCTTTAGATCATGATAAATGATCGACCCCATACCGATCATTTCATGTGCACTCCACGTGTACTCCACGTACCGTATTTCATGTGTATTACACGTACCTTAATCCATGTGTATTTCACTTGCCATAATTCACGAGTATTCGCTAGTCGATTCTGAATCACCTCAGGCGTATTTTCAATTGCTGATATTCTACAAGATTGTTGATGTCGCTCATAACTGGGAGATGTTACTAAAGGTTAATGCTGCTGACGTTCGAAGACGCTACGAGATGCGGAAGCTGTTCACAACCTGGAGATCCTACGAGACGAAGACAAAGGTTTCAGAGCAAAGCTATTGGACGAGAAGATACTTCACCATCAGACGGTTTTATCAATCATTGTCCCTAATTCTTAGTTACATGTCACACGTCATTCGGCTGTTATTTCAGCCATATGAGTGCAAACCAGTACTAGCCGGCCACTCAGCTGAATAGTTACATGAATCACGGTCATGAGAATGACCGTCATGGAACTGACAGACAAGACGATAGTAACCACTACTATGACAGAACTATCCTAGAAATCGCAACCGAGGCTCCGGCCGTGGACATGATCAGACATACAAAGGATCATTAGTCCAACCGATCCGCCAAGTCTGGCATAATAACCTAATATTGTAGTTCTATTGAATTACGTCTCGAGACACATGTCAAGACATCAGTCAAGACACATGTCTCACGTATACTTTCTGAAGACACATGTCAAGACACCAGTCAAGACATATGTCATGTTTATAATTCCAAGAAACGAGTCAAGACACATGACTCACGTCCAACTATGGAACATTTCTAAGAAATTCAGGGTACCCTCTGAGGGTATATCCATTTTGTTGTGCCATGTATTAATCAGGCCACAAGAATTTCAATACCATTACCGGTGCATCAGTGAGAACTGTCACGTTGCCGATGTCACTTTCATTTCTTTCACCATATTTCATATATTCATGACCATGAAGGACGCCTTTCGTATTCCCACGTATACGAAGGTTTTCCTTCAGCTTAATGATGAGATCCAAGATGCTAACGCATTTCCTCGGACAGACACGAGATGAATTTTATCCTAATTATGGACTATGAACAGCACACCATGCTATGATTCATAATTATGTACAGTAATGTTCAGGCTCCTGAATACATTCAGCTTGATTTTCCATCAGGAAAATATGTACAAATTATCTATGCTTAGAAGCATGTGCGTTTTTAGCCATGGTCGCTAAAAAGTTCTAGCTTTCAGTAAGACACGACCACTTAAGTCTTTTACGCATAGCCAGTTGATTATTCCAAAATCTTCCTATACATTCCAGAAGAATCTACAAGGAGAAGGATGGTACCATGAGATTATGTGTCGACTACTGTTGATTTAAACAAATCACCATTCATGACCGTTATTCTCCTCCACGTATTGACAACATGTCCAATCGACCTTATAGTGTTAATCACTTTTACAAGATCAAACTCATGATCATGCTGCCAACAGTGACGAGTGAAAGAGCAGGACATGTCCATGACTGCTATTCGTACACGACTCGGTCATGCTAGATTTATGATTTTGAATTAGTCTCATCAATGCTCCAACAGCATTATGGACTTAATAAATTGAGTTTCCATTAACTCCTAAACAAATTCATCAGCGTTTTCATTGAGGATAACCTGATTTCCTCTAAGCCTAGACAAGAACAGGAAGACCATATCTGCACTATGTTGCAAATTCCATGACAAGAGAAATTCTACCCTGGAAATTTTTTCCCAATATCAATTCTGTTTGATTATAGTGACACGCTGGATCACATGGATTTGCATGGTTAATCTTACCATGACTCAGCTTATGCGTAAAGGAGTGAACCCTACACTACATTAGGTGTTATAGAAAATCCTACGCTAGGAGAAGTCTAGATTCAGAAACTCAGAGTTTCGCAAACTCCTATGTATCAAGTCCTACGAAGAAAGATACAGTTATGTTCATATCTAAGTACCTGACATACCAACAGGTTAAGATAGGACACCAACAAATTGGGATGTTTTCATCATCTGAAATTGTGAATTGAAATGAGACAAGATCTCCACAGATTTTGGCTACCAGATTAACGCAAACTCAGAAGAAGCATGATGCTATCTGGGTTATTGCAAACAGTTTGATCAAGTCTACAGAATCCTTACATCTGCAAGGATTGCAGAACCAACAGATTGATCGGACATGTTCCAGACAAGGCTCATCCGAACACTTGGTAATCCCTCAGCTATCGGGTCAGACAAAGATTCGCAATTGTACTCCTAAATTACTTCACGTCTTCATTCTGATTCCACGACTTGCTTTCGCGCTCGCGTTCATGACACTATTCACGTTCATGATCGTATTTTGGCTTACGATTTTACGTTCATTTTTTTCTCATTCTGGGTAGTTTGCAAGAACTTGAGAGACCAGACCCAAGTTTAGTATAACTCTCCATCATCAGATAGACGTTTCACGTCATATTCCACGTCTCACATTATAGCGTTTGGCGTTACCGCCATTATATTCTATGATCACGATATGTTTCACATGTCATGTTCATTCCACGTTCCTCTTATCATGATCAAGATATGTTACACGTATCATGGATCACGATATGTTTACTCATACTACACTCGCCATATCTCCACGTAGCACGTTCAAAAATTTTCACGTATCACGCTCAAAATTTTTCACGTACTACGTTTCTTTATGTCTCGCACATCGTTTCTAATTATCAGTTAAGTCATATTGTCTTGCATCGTAACGTTTTAGTTACCCTAGCACGTTAACTCTTATTTTCCTCGATCGAATTTAGGGGATGTGCCTTCCGTTGATAACCAAGAACTTCTTCGTATTTCAAGTCAAGATCAGGAGGACCAAGATTTATCATTAGTGTCAGGATCTTCTGAAGGAACCGTTCCAAGAGGGAGGCCACTTGGAAACGGACAAGTTCATCCGGACTTTTATCCGTTTTCTCTTATCAACTAGATATGTCCTTTCAGTCACGTCACGTGCATGTCCTTTCAAGACATGTCACGTTCCGCGTTCCTTCTGCCAGGAAAACCGCACGTTCATTTATCTTACATACCCTCTCAGTTTGATTCGGGTATGTTTCTCTTTCAGTTAGGTTATCTATAATTCGGGGACGAATTATTCTTTTTAGGGGGGAAGAGTTGTAAAACCCGGATGCTTTTATCATGAATAGTACCCTTAAGATCGTACGTACTAGATTAAAACTTTCCTATTATAGCATGATTACGATTACGTGTTAGGATTTTACGTATTACGTACGTGTTAGTACATGATAAGTATTTACTACGCACGAACACGCAATAATTATTTGACAATAATTAATCACGAACATGCGATCATGAAATCATGAATGTAATTTAATTACGAGCTAATATTAATTACGTATATATTTATTACGAACACGAATAAATATATTAAGTCACGGTTAATATTTAACGAGAACACGTAAAACACGAACACGTGAACACACGAGAACACACCAATATTTTAGACACGGAAAACATTCGGGTTACCCCTTGTGGGCCCCATTACCACGAAATTAGGGAGGGAGGATGGGCTTAGCCCGTCAATTTTTACTAAAAAGGAGGTTAAGGAAAATTACACTACTCATTTTTTCTACAGAAGAATTTTACAGAAACCTAAAATCCTCCTCCTCCTTCTTTTTCTCTTTTTGGCCGCCACCTTCAACACACCAAAAGGGGTGTTTGTTGATCTTTGATCTTGGAATTCTTGTTGGTGTTCGTGTTTGTTCATCGTTACTTAGATCCACGCACTTGGTAATTCTTTTAAACCTTTTTATTTTGATTTAATCTTTTAATTAATTAAGAACATGTTATGTTTTTTATAAAACCTAATTAAATCATAGATCTAACATGAATTTTGATTTTATTATAATCAAAAGGGATGTTTAGGGGTGTTTTGTTTTTGGCCGCAACCTATACCGAACCCGAGAGGGTCTCGGTTTAGCAATTTGACCACCACCGAGACCATATGGTCTCGGTTGGTTGGTGTGGGTCCCACGGCAGCCACAAGACAAGGGTAACCCCAACTTGGTTCGGGGTATGGTGTCGATGTCATGTCCGGTTCATGGTTCTTAGTCAAGATCCGATTCATGGTGTATGTTTAGTTTTTATTTTTTATGATCTTATGTTAAAAATTAAATTAATAAAATGACATGATTAATTTAATAACATGACTTATGTTATTTTAATTATTAATAATCATGAAATTAATTAACCTAAGTATTTTTATATTTTAGACTTATAATTAATTAATTATTTAAAAACCATGGTTATAATTAATTGATTAACATGACTTAGGTTATATTATTAATAAATAATAATACATGTTATAACCTAAGTATTTAACTTTATTTAATTAAAAACATGTTATACTTTAATTAAATATTTTAACCTATAGTTTAATTTAATTACATGAAATAATTATTAAACTATACATTATATCATATGACTTAGAAAATAATCATGAAAACACTTAGGCTTATATACTTAGCTTATTTAACCAGCTTATTTCTAATTATGGAAACTTTCTATTTTTAGAAACTTAATTAAATAAGGCAGCTAATCTATTTATGGAAACCTTCTATTTTTAAAAACTTATTTATTTCAGGCAGCTAATCTATTTATGAAAACTTATTTAATTAAGGCAGCTAATCTATTTATGGAAACTTTCTATTTTTATAAACTTATCTATTTTAAGCAATAATTCTATTTTTGGAAACTTTCTATTTTTGGAAACTTTCTATTTTTGGAAACTTTCTATTTTTGGATACTTTCTATTTTTGGTAACTTTCTATTTTTGGAAACTTTCTATTTTTGAAAACTTTCTATTTTTGGAAACTTTCTATTTTTGGAAACTTTCTATTTTAGGAAATCTGCTATTTTTGGAAATTTACTTATTATTACATAGTAAGTATAATAATACATGAAATACCAAAAATACTTAATCAGATTAAACAGAATATAAGATAAACACAGTTTAAGGCTTTAAGCAGTAAAACATGGTAAGAACATATAAAATAAGCTAAGACATGACATAAAACCAGCTACGTATTTAGTAAACAGATACTTATTCATGTATGTATTTATGTAGCACTAGTGATACGGAAGTAGGATTCCTCTCAGTTCATCTTCTTCGTTCACTGGACATAAGGTACGGATTCCCGTCCTTTCAGTATGGACATTCTTTCCTTATTAGGATTCCCCGTATGCAGCCAACTATTTTCCCAGTATTTGTTTTATATGTTTTTGAATTGCTTATGTTTAATTATAATACCTAAAGCCATATACATGCATGACCAGTTTCATCTAGTTATGGAGGTACCATAACCATAACATTAGAGGCACTGATGTTATGACTTCACCACGGCGGAGTGATTGCTCGTGGCGTCCCTTAAGCTTTTGTCCATTTATTTATATTTATCATGTGGGGCGTATGGGTGCATCCTAGTTACATGTTTTCAGTCAAGATTTCATGGTGAATGTGGTGTGTGCCTTGCATCCTTCACAAGGAGTTGATCCCTCCTACTCAAAAACCAGTATATTAAATTAGAGGCAGCCCCTCTAATTTGCATGATGAGGTCACCCCTTCAAGTATTCATGCACGGTGGATTTTCATGACCTATATTGGCTAATGGTAAAATATGTTAAACAGTTTTCATAAGATAAACATAAGGCTTTTCAAACTATAAAACCAGTTTTATGAACATGTTCCAGGTTTTCCAGGACTTATACATTTCCGCTGCCATTAAGTCTTTATTATGCTTAGTCATTCATACTATGTCTATATCCGTGCACTGAGCGTTTTGCTCAGCCGTTACATTCCTTTCCATGTCCCAAAACGGCAGGTACCCTTGGAAAGACTCGAGCATTTGGAGGACGTGCATAGGATGGAAGCTGCTAGAGACTTCTTTTCCTTTTTGCCTTCATATACTTATGCTTGTTTAGTCTTTCATTCATTTCTTTTGCTTTATTATGTTTTGGGCTTATGTTTGGGAACCGATGTTTGATTCCGATTATCCCTATGGTCATGTAATGTTTTATACATTTATCCTTGTATGCTTTGATGACATGCCATAATTATGTGTGACATTCCATTATCAAAATGGGGTGTTACAATTATGGTATCAGAGCCAAGGCTTCGACCTGTAGGCTCTAAAACTCGATCTGTGACTAGTGGGTATTCACCAGGAACGTTTGTCATTCTACGTATTGACGTTTTCAGCGCTTTGTTGTTTTAACCATCATGTTTTCAGCACCTTGAGGTTTTAACCTTGATGTTTTCATCGATATTGTTTTACTAATATGGATGGACAACCGTCATTCATATTTAGTTATGTGTCATTGTTTCATACATAATGTTCCTCGTGAACTGTGGCGATGTGGACTGAACCCCAGTAGTTCATAATTAGTCAGATAAAATTTTTTATGATAAGTTTTGACAAACGAGTTTCATTCATTTATGTTTCATGTATCATTGTTGCAAGGATTATGACTAAGTAATGGTTGGTACAGGACTGGCCCTATTTAGTCGCATGTGCTTTTATCGAAACTTTTAATTTTGGGACCGACCCATAGGCGTCCCCTCGCCATGTCTATTGTGACCGACCCATAGGCGTCCCCTCGCACATATAAAAGGTTTTTATAAACTTACATTACGCATTCATGCACTGTTTTCATGCATAAAATTTTTCTCATGATTTATTGGCATGAATTTTTTTTTGTCCCCTCATAAGTTACTATGTTTTTATGTCAAGTATGTTTTCATACTGTCATGGTTAACTTCGGTTTCATGCTGATTATGTTATACACTCCTTTATGATAGATCTTTTTATGTTCCTTCATGATAATTCCGTCTTCATGTTGATTACGTCTTCATGTTGATTACGTCTTACGCCTCTTTTGTTATTTATGCTTTCACGCAAGACATTGTTGAATTTCATTGAATTCTGCTTTCATGATAGTCATGGTTGGTTTTCATTGATCATGCTGTCAGGCAAATCATCGTTGAATTTTGTGTAACCACACTTTAGCGTTTCTCTATGCAACCTGAATGAGGTATATACTGGCATTGCTAGGTTATCATGATGGTTTTCCTAACCGTTTAACCGATATAGTTTCTTTAGATCATGATAAATGATCGACCCCATACCGATCATTTCATGTGCATTCCACGTGTACTCCACGTACCGTATTTCATGTGTATTACACGTACCTTAATCCATGTGTATTTCACTTGCCATACTTCACGAGTATTCGCTAGTCGATTCTGAATCACCTCAGGCGTATTTTCAATTGTTGATATTCTACAAGATTGTTGATGCCGCTCATAACTGGGAGATGTTACTAAAGGTTAATGCTGCTGACGTTCGAAGACGCTACGAGATGCGGAAGCTGTTCACAACCTGGAGATCCTACGAGACGAAGACAAAGGCGTCAGAGCAAAGCTATTGGACGAGAAGATACTTCACCATCAGACGGTTTTATCAATCATTGTCCCTAATTCTTAGTTACATGTCACACGTCATTCGGCTGTTATTTCAGCCATATGAGTGCAAACCGGTACTAGCCGGCCACTCAGCTGAATAGTTACATGAATCACGGTCATGAGAATGACCGTCATGGAACTGACAGACAAGACGATAGTAACCACTACTATGACAGAACTATCCTATAAATCGCAAACGAGGCTCCGGCCGCGGACGTGATCAGACATACAAAGGATCAGTAGTCCAACCGATCCGCCAAGTCTGGCATAATAACCTAATATTGTAGTTCTATTGAATTACGTCTCGAGACACATGTCAAGACATCAGTCAAGACACATGTCTCACGTATACTTTCTGAAGACACATGTCAAGACACCAGTCAAGACATATGTCATGCTTATAATTCCAAGAAACGAGTCAAGACACATGACTCACGTCCAACTATGGAACATTTCTAAGAAATTCAGGGTACCCTCCGAGGGTATATCCATTTTGTTGTGCCATGTATTATCAGTCCACAAGAAATTAAATACCATTACCGGCGCATCAGTGAGAACTGTCACGTTGCCAATGTCACTTTCATTTCTTTCACCATATTTCATATATTCATGACCATGAAGGACGCCTTTCGTATTCCCACGTATACGAAGTTTTACTTCAGCTTAATGATGAGATCCAAGCTGCTAACGCATTTCCTCGGACAGACACGAGATGAATTTTATCCTAATTATGGACTATCAACAGCACACCATGCTACGATTCATAATTATGTAGAGTAATGTTCAGGCTCCTGAATACATTCAGCTTGATTTTCCATCAGGAAAATATGTACAAATTATCTATGCTTACAAGCATGTGCGTTTTTAGCCATGGTCGCTAAAATTTTCTAGCTTTCAGTAAGACACGACCACTTAAGTCTTTTACGCATAGCCAGTTGATTATTCCAAAATCTTCCTATACATTCCAGAAGAATCTACAAGGAGAAGGATGGTACCATGAGATTATGTGTCGACTACCGTTGATTTAAACAAATCACCATTCATGACCGTTATTCTCCTCCACGTACTGACAACATGTCCAATCGACCTTATAGTGTTAATCACTTTTACAAGATCAAACTCATGATCATGCTGCCAACAGTGACGAGTGAAAGAGCAGGACATGTCCATGACTGCTATTCGTACACGACTCGGTCATGCTAGATTTATGATTTTGAATTAGTCTCATCAATGCTCCAACAGCATTATGGACTTAATAAATTGAGTTTCCATGAACTCCTAAACAAATTCATCAGCGTTTTCATTGAGGATAACCTGATTTCCTCTAAGCCTAGACAAGAACAGGAAGACCATATCTGCACTATGTTGCAAATTCCATGACAAGAGAAATTCTACCCTGGAAATTTTTTCCCAATATCAATTCTGTTTGATTATAGTGACACGCTGGATCACATGGATTTGCATGGTTAATCTTACCATGACTCAGCTTATGCGTAAAGGAGTGAACCCTACACTACATTAGGTGTTATAGAAAATCATACGCTAGGAGAAGTCTAGATTCAGAAACTCAGAGTTTCGCAAACTCCAATGTATCAAGTCCTACGAAGCAAGATACAGTTATGTTCATATCTAAGTACCTGACATACCAACAAGTTAAGATAGGACACCAACAAATTGGGATGTTTTCATCATCTGAAATTGTGAATTGAAATGGGACAAGATCTCCACGGATTTTGGCTACCAGATTAACGCAAACTCAGAAGAAGCACGATGCTATCTGGGTTATTGCAAACAGTTTGATCATGTCTACAGAATCCTTACATCCGCAAGGATTGCAGAACCAACAAATTGATCGGACATGTTCCAGCCAAGGCTCATCTGAACACTTGGTAATCCCTCAGCTATTGGGTCAGACAAAGATTCACAATTGTACTCCTAAATTACTTCACGTCTTCATTCTGATTCAACGACTTGCTTTCGCGCTCGTGTTCATGACACTATTCACGTTCATGATCGTATTTTGGCTTACGATTTTACGTTCATTTCTTTTCTCATTCTGGGTAGTTTGCAAGAACTTGAGAGACCAGACCCAAGTTTAGTATAACTCTCCATCATCAGATAGACGTTTCACGTCATATTCCACGTCTCACATTGTAGCGTTTGGCGTTACCGCCATTATATTCTATGATCACGATATGTTTCATATGTCATGTTCATTCCACGTTCCTCATATCATGATCAAGATATGTTACACGTATCATGGATCACGATATGTTTACTCATACTACACTCGCCATATCTCCACGTAACACGTTCAAAAATTTTCACGTATCACGCTCAAAATTTTTCACGTACTACGTTTCTTTATGTCTCGCACATCGTTTCTAATTATCAGTTAAGTCATATTGTCTTGCATCGTAACGTTTCAGTTACCCTAGCACGTTAACTCTTATTTTCCTCGATCGAATTTAGGGGATCTACCTTCCGTTGATAACCAAGAACTTCTTCGTATTTCAAGTCAAGGTCAGGAGGACCAAGATTTATCATTAGTGTCAGGATCTTCTGAAGGAACCGTTCCAAGAGGACGGCCACTTGGAAACGGACAAGTTCATCCGGACTTTTATCCGTTTTTCTCTTATCAACTAGATATGTCCTTTCAGTCACGTCACATGCATGTCCTTTCAAGACATGTCACGTTCCGCGTTCCTTCTGCCAGGAAAACCGTACGTTCATTTATCTTACATACCCTCTCAGTTTGATTCGGGTATGTTTCTCTTTCAGTTAGGTTATCTATAATTCGGGGACGAATTATTCTTTTTAGGGGGGAAGAGTTGTAAAACCCGCATGCTTTTATCATGAATAGTACCCTTAAGATCGTACGTACTAGATTAAAACTTTCCTATTATAGCATGATTACGATTACATGTTAGGATTTTACGTATTACGTACGTGTTAGTACACGATAGGTATTTACTACGCACGAACACGCAATAATTATTTGACAATAATTAATCACGAACATGCGATCATGAAATCATGAACGTAATTTAATCACGAGCTAATATTAATTACGTATATATATTTATTACGAACACGAATAAATATATTAAGTCACAGTTAATATTTAACGAGAACACGTAAAACACGAACACGAGAACACACGAACACGAGAACACACGAGAACACACCAATATTTTAGACACGGAAAACATTCGGGTTACCCCTTGTGGGCCCCATTACCACGAAATTAGGGAGGGAGGATGGGCTTAGCCCATCAATTTTTACTAAAGAGGAGGTTAAGGAAAATTACACTACTCATTTTTTCTACAGAAGAATTTTACAGAAACCTAAAATCCTCCTCCTCCTTCTTTTTCTCTTTTTGGCCGCCACCTTCAACACACCAAAAGGGGTGTTTGTTGATCTTTGATCTTGGAATTCTTGTTGGTGTTCGTGTTTGTTCATCGTTACTTAGATCCACACACTTGGTAATTCTTTTAAACCTTTTTCTTTTGATTTAATCTTTTAATTAATTAAGAACATGTTATGTTTTTTATAAAACCTAATGAAATCATAAATCTAACATGAATTTGGGTTTGATTAAAATCAAAAGGGATGTTTAGGGGTGTTTTGTTTTTTGCCGCAGCCTACACCGAACCCGAGAGGGTCTCGGTTTAGCCATTTGACCACCACCGAGACCATATGGTCCCGGTTGGTTGGTGTGGGTCCCACGGCAGCCCCAAGACAAGGGTAACCCCGACTTGGTTCGGGGTATGGTGTCGATGTCATGTCCGGTTCATGGTTCTTAGTCAAGATCTGGTTCATGGTGTATGTTTAGTTTTTATTTTTTATGATCTTATGTTAAAAATTAAATTAATAAAATGACATGATTAATTTAATAACATGACTTAGGTTATTTTAATTATTAATAATCATGAAATTAATTAACCTAAGTATTTTTATATTTTAGACTTATAATTAATTAATTATTTAAAAACCATGGTTATAATAATTAATTAACATGACTTAGGTTATATTATTAATAAATAATAATACATGTTATAACCTAAGTATTTAACTTTATTTAATTAAAAACATGTTATACTTTAATTAAATATTTTAACCTATAGTTTAATTTAATTACATGAAATAATTATTAAACTATACATTATATCATATGACTTTGAAAATAATCATGAAAACACTTAGGCTTATATACTTAGCTTATTTAACCAGCTTATTTCTAATTATGGAAACTTTCTATTTTTAGAAACATAATTAAATAAGGCAGTTAATCTATTTATGGAAACCTTCTATTTTTAGAAACTTATTTATTTCAGGCAGCTAATCTCTTTATGGAAACTTATTTAATTAAGGCAGCTAATCTATTTATGGAAACTTTCTATTTTTATAAACTTATCTATTTTAAGCAGTAATTCTATTTTTGGAAACTTTCTATTTTTAGAAACTTTCTATTTTTGGAAACTTTCTGTTTTTGGAAACTTTCTATTTTTGGAAACTTTCTATTTTTGGTAACTTTCTATTTTTGGAAACTTTCTATTTTTGGAAACTTTCTATTTTTGGAAACTTTCTATTTTAGGAAACCTGTTATTTTTGGAAAGTTACTTATTATTACACAGTAAGTATAATAATACATGAAATACTAGAAATACTTAATCAGATTAAACAGAATATAAGATAAACACAGTTTAAGTCTTTAAACAATAAAACATGGTAAGAACATATAAAATAAGCTAAGGCATGACATAAAACCAGCTACGTATTTAGTAAACAGATACTTATTCATGTATGTATTTATGTAGCACTAGTGATACGGAAGTAGGATTCCTCTCAGTTCATCTTCTTCGTTCACTGGATATAAGGTACGGATTCCCGTCCTTTCAGTATGGACATTCTTTCCTTATTAGGATTCCCCGTATGCAGCCAATTGTTTTCCCAGTATTTGTTTTATATGTTTTTGAATTGCTTATGTTTAATTAGAATACCTAAAGCCATATACATGCATGACCAGTTTCATCTAGTTATGGAGGTACCATAACCATAACATTAGAGGCACTGATGTTATGACTTCACCACGGCGGAGTGATTACTCGTGGCGTCCCTTCAGCTTTTGGCCATTTATTTATATTTATCATGTGGGGCGTATGGGTGCATCCTAGTTACATGTTTTCAGTCAGGATTTCATGGTGAATGTGGTGTGTGCCTTGCATTCTTCACAAGGAGCTGATCCCTCCTACCCAAAAACCAGTATATTAAATTAGAGGCAGCCCCTCTAATTTGCATGATGAGGTCACCCCTCTAAGTATTCATGCACGGTGGATTTTCATGACCTATATTGGCTAATGGTAAAATATGTTAAACAGTTTTCATAAGATAAACATAAGGCTTTTCAAACTATAAAACCAATTTTATGAACATGTTCCAGGTTTTCCAGGACTTATACATTTCCGCTGCCATTAAGTCTTTATTAGGCTTAGTCATTCATACTATGTCTATATCCGTGCACTGAGCGTTTTGCTCAGTCGTTACTTTCCTTTCCATGTCCCAGAACGGCAGGTACCCTTGGAAAGACTCGAGCATATGGAGGACGTGCATAGGATGGAAGCTGCTAGAGACTTCTTTTCCTTTTTGCCTTCATATACTTATGCTTGTTTAGTCTTTCATTCATTTCTTTTGCATTATTATGTTTTGGGCTTATGTTTGGGAACCGATGTTTGATTCCGGTTATCCCTATGGTCATGTAATGTTTTATACATTTATCATTGTATGTTTTGATGACACGCCATAATTATGTGTGACATTCCATTATCAAAATGGGGTGTTACACATCCCCTTCTTGTTCATTTCCGTAAATGATAAGATTATTTGGAAAAGTATCTAAATATTGAGTATTAATACCCGACTGGGTGTATCGACGTTCCTATCATTTCTTTTGATTAGATTTCATTTGAATGACCTGGGTAACGATCTGAGGAGCTTTCGAATGCGTACTCAAATTATGTAAACATGGGATATATTCATATGTGTTAATGTTTTCGTCTGTATCTGATTTGAAATTCTCTCACGTAGATTATGTGTAGACCTTACTCTTTTAATGTTAGGTATGTCTCCAAATATCCTTGAATTTGTGGAGGGTTATGAGTTATTATTAGTCTTTTGAAAAGTTCACATCTTATGAACGGTAATAAAACTGGAAAGTTGGTAGTGCCAGTAGAATGGATTGATTGATTATGACACGACGACATTGTCTTAATTGATGGGAACCCGTGTAGAATTCCCCTAAAAAGATAAGATGTTGATTATCAAAAGTGATCTAAATAATTCTTGATGCATGACCATATCCTGCATTTAGACTTGAAATTATACCATGAATGGTTATGAACTAGTCATAGATCTTGTAATCTAGAAAGAACTTAAAGTAAATTTAATAAAAGATGTTCCAGTTATTTGAAACTTTCTGAGGTAATTGCTGATGAATTACCTAGACTTTCGCCATCAAGGAAAGTTAAATTTGGATTTGATTATTGATATTGGAGTAAATACGTCTTTTAGGGAAAAGAGCGTAAATAGGGTAAGTACACAAGTAGTTTAGGAAAACCACGAGTTATGACCCAAAGTGGGGATCGTTCTCAAGGAGGCTTGGTGTGTGTGTAATGAAATGATTAACTTTGTGATTATATTGTTATGAGAAAGAAAATAGAAGTGGGATAAGAAGAGATTGACGGTTACGATGACGGATTACACTAAGACGAAAGAGTCGTACACGTAAAACCGTAAAAGCACCAAAATTAAAAGTTTACGCTAAAAATTCCTAAAAATTTTCAATAAATCCTAAATAATGTAATTATAGTTTACAAAAAATCAAAAATCACCAAAACCTTTTATTTAATTAAATAATGATTTTTTAATGCTAATTAAAGCCCTAAAAATAAATTTAATTAACAAAAAGCCCGAAATGAGTTTTATCACTTTGTAAACCTCTAAAATACCCTAACTTAATTTAAAACTATTTTTGAAAATATTAAAATTAATTAAAACTATTTAAAAACAATTAAAAACTATTAAAACTTAAAATAATTCTAGAAAATAATTGAAAGACCCTAAAAATATTTGGAAAGTTGTAAAATTCCTAATTAAGTGTCTAGGAAAAATATAAAAACTTAGAAAATCAGACTTTTATTTTTTAATAATAAAATAATATTAAAATATTAATAAAAATCTAAAAATCCTAAAAAATTCTAAAAAGTTGCAAACTATCTTAATTTAACCTAAGTAACACAGAAATAAAGTTGAAATTACCTAAATACCCTTAATGGGCCTACAAAATGGGCTAAAGTCCAAACAGTCCCTTAATGGGCTTGGTATAGGCCCAATAAGAAAAAGTGGCCCAAATTAGCCCAAAAATCACTACTTGACTCAAAATTTGATTCTGAAAAACTTTTTTCAAAGGCCCAAAAGCTGAAAATGTGAAATAAGGCTTATACCAAACAGCTTAGTCTTAATGGGCTTTTTGGCCCATTAAGCTATAAGCTAATGTCATAAGCTCAAATTAGACACACAAGCTTCTTTTGAGCTAACTAAGACTTCTGTAAAAAGAAATTTGAAATAAGCCAAAGGAATAAGCCTGAAAATGCAAAAAGCAATCTAAAGAAAACGACAAAATAGTCGTTTTTGAGTTCTAGGCTATCCCAAGAGCTGATTCAAATTGCAAAAGCTTTTAAATGACTTAAATAAGCTAATTTAACAAAAAGTTTTCAAATAAGTTGACTCAATAAGCTGGAAAAAGCAAATAAGCACTTATGAAAAAAGTCAAATAAGTTGGTTTTCTAGCAAAAAGTCAAAGTCAAAGTCTAATAAGCTCCAGTTCAATCAAATGGGTCAAATAATGAAGATCTATCACAAAAAATAATTTGTTGCAGGTCTGGATAAGACAAAATGGCTTATTGATAAGTTGAATGAAAAATTGTACTAGCAGGGGCTAGTTTTGGGTTTTGAGAAGTGGAAACTTTTCCATTACTTGACTTGTTGACTTTTTTGTCTTTAGTGACTTTTTTGGAGATTCAGGTTTCACAAAGGCACCCAAATGATCAGTGGATCAAGAGGAGTCAATAACAATCAAAAAAATCACAATCAACAACAACCAAATGATACAGTTAATTCAATTAATCACCAGATCTGACACAGACATGAACACATAAGCAGTTATGAACTTATAAGCTGTTTTAGTAATATTCAGCCAACCAAATTGCACCAAAACAATACACAAGCTATTATAAACTCAAATGAACAAGTCTAAATAGTTTTCATGCAATGGCTCAAAGCCTAAATCAAGATTCAAGCAGATGAAGGTTACTGATGAACACTAAAACATGCAATTTTATACTTTGCTGATGCAATTAACCAACAAGCCAGATTCAACCACTCAAATTTATCACATAGGTTATATAAATGATGTTTAAGCAACTTTTAACCCTAAGCATGCACAAATTCTAGATTTCACCAAAATCTTAGGTAAAAAACAGTTAAAATCAAGTAGTTATAGCACAATGTATGATTTGAGGTTTCAAACCCAATAATTAAACAAGTATAAGTGTGATTCAGTTTACCAAATGACTAATCTAGCATACTAACAACATTAACATGTAAGATTAAGCAGATTCAAGCCAGGAAAACAACAAGAACACAAGTAGAGCAAAAATTCACCAAGAATCCAAAATTTATCACATTTTCAAGGTTTTAAGACAAACCTCATGGGTGTACATCCACACCCACGAATGTTAGAGCTTATGTGCTAGCAAGAACAAGCACAAGCTTCCAACAACAACCCTGCTAAGATTCAACAGAGTTAGAAGCAGAATATCAAAACAGAAAGGTGACCTTTTTTGGAAAATAAACTTGATTAATGCAACTTCTTGTACCCACTCTTGATTATCCCCAAGATATGAGCTTCACAACACCTTAATATCACAATTAGGGTGCTATGATCAGCTTATATCCCAAAAATTCCAAGATGTACCAAGAATCTTAGCAAAATATCAAAATTTAGTCCAATGTGTAATTTCTTACACAAGGTTTACAAAAACGTTTTAAGGTTCAATTTTAGTTAACATATAACATAAACAAGCTTAAAATTAAATGGCCCTTGGTCTTTCTTCAACAAACTCAAACACAATTTCATAAATCAGAAAGTAGGATTTACAGGTTTGTGAACTAAGAAAAACCAAAAGCAAAGTGCAAATGTTGCACCCTAATGCCTTTATATAGGCTACAAGTTATCTAGGAAAGCTGAAAAAACGTAAACCCTAACTATGGAAGTACCCAAATTGCCCTTTGAAGTTTGAACTCTTTGGAGAATCATGTGACTTATCCTTGGCATTTTGTTGTAGCTGGCAGGTTAGAATTTCATCCAAGGGCTATGGTTAAGCATAAAAAGTAAGTTTGAATGTGGGTTGTTGGATTGCTGTCCCATTCTTGTCTTCTTCCTCTTAGACGCGGCAGGGGAGGTCCCATGTAGCATGTGGGGTGATGAGGTGGCCAATGTTAAGGTTGGGATGTGATTAAGACAAGTTTAATCACTAATCTAGAGCTTTGGGTGGTGTAATTTCATCTTACTTAGAAAAACCCAATTTGTGTTCTTTAGGGAATAGTAGTGGTTCTAATCCAGATTTGTGTTTAAAAATCTTGTTAGGCACCTGTTTTTACTAATCAATTGAGATTAGTTATAAAATTGGTGAGTGGATTGTGAGGTGGCACAATGGAAAGAGCTGATTGGTGGAAGGGGTTGAGTGGGACAGGTGGCAAGATGTGAGTGGTCTAGGTATGTTTTATGTCTGGCCATGTTTAACCCCTTATCTTTCTTCTTTCCTTCATTTGCAAATAAACAACCTAAAAATACGAATCCTTTGTTAATGAAGTTTCCTTTTTCACACTTTTGGCCCAAATACGTTTCCAAAGTATTTTTAGGGGTATTTCTTGCCATTTTTTGATTCTTGAAGGACTGATTTGGTATTTTCTTCAAGGATAATGGTCTAAACTTGTATGATTGACATTTTGGAGGACTGAAATTGCCAAATCATGTTTGATGAGGGACCATTTTTGCCAAGTCTTCAAATCAAGGGTCCTTTTGGTAATTTTGATATTTTCAAAGGACCAAATTTGTAAGTCTTGTATCTTGGAGTTCTTCATGGTGTATTTGACTTTGAGAAGGACTAATATTTACATTTTAGCTTTGTTGAGGGGCTAAAATTTCCAATTCTTCAAAGTGGAGGGCCCTTTTGCAATATTGACAAACTTTAGGGACCAAACTTGTAATTATGAGGATACAAGGGTATAAAGTGTCAATTCTTCCATATTGGAGGACCCTTCTTCATAATTCTTCAAGTCTTCAAGGGTTTTCTTTTGAAAATCTTCATTAGGGCTTGGTTCAATGTGCGGCTTCGTTTTCGGTGTTCATTTTTGCATGATTCTTGTGATCTTTTGTCATTTTCTCAATATCCGTACCTAAAACACACAAGCAATAAACACAAGCATATATATGGGTATTTTCATGATATTTAATGCATTTTAAGCCCTTTTTGGACGATGAGACTATGTATAAAAGCAGTTTCATCACTCACCCATACTAACCATTGCCGTGCCCTCACGCAATGATAGAATAAAGTATCGTAGCACCTCCAAAATTCATTTTTATTCACTTTATTAAACGATAAACTAGCTATACTACTACTTTTACTACTACTTGCGTTTTAGACATAATGTATGATTTTCATCGCAAAATGGGATGTTTAGGTTCATAGAACAAGAACACGTGAATGCTTCGTTAGAAATAATTTCATCGTCCTCGATTTTCACCCCAATTCCATGCCAAGCGTGCAACGAGATCATTCTCATTATAAGTTAATAATGATAACACTACTCATATGCGCTAATCACGTACTTATCCTCCCAATTTCCTAAGTTGTATCTCTTATATTTTATTTTGTCTTGAATGTTTCACGAGGATAAATTGTTTGACTTATGCGATAATAGAGATTTAGGTCTAAAAATAGAGTCCTAACGGTGTAACCAAGACCATCAAATCAATAACCCCTCCTAATAGACAACGATGTCAAAAAATTAAGTCAACAAGAAGGATCGATAAACACGGTTTTATAACGGTTTTGAACATGAGACTTATTACCAAGACTTTTATACGCCCCCTAACGGAAGGTCCTTATTATCTTTGGTTTACCTCCATCTTTTATTCAACTTCGCCATGAAGCTTTTATTATGACTTCGGTCTTGCCTTGCCTTTTATCATCCACCTCATCGGTAGTTTTATTAGCCAAAGACGTATATCCTCACGCTAAGGCGAATTTTGGATCTTTAAAGCTTCAATGATTAAGGCTTGATTCACTTTCAATTTTGCATAGATTTTTCGGCCTTGTGGGGCTTCAAATTGTTTGCTTGATTAGGTGAGCACTTGAAATCTTATTATTGGGTGAAGCTTTTGATTATTTGGGTTGCCAATACTTCAAAACATTGACGCTGGCGATAACTTAATGTCTTTCCAATTTAATTACACGGAAGCTACTAGAAAAGACTAGAAACCCAACAATCAAGACTAAACCGCTAAGTCAATATTTATTAAGCAAAAAATATTTACATGCGAAGGGAGAATAAGCAAACAACGAGAACACATGAGTTTTTGAAAGAATACGAGTACTCTACGTTTAGCATAGTAACTTATAATTAACCCTATCATTTCTCGTCCTCATTTAAGAGACTTAGCCTAATGTGAAGTAAAGGAATCAAAGCTAAGTGCTCAACACGCACGGTCGAGTCAAAAATTACTCTTATTCTCGCCATCGGAAAACCTACATTCGTGTCTTCAAACACTTATAAAATATGGGAAAATTTTTAAAATTTGGCTATTTTTAGCCTTATTTTGCAAGAAAACGATAAACAAAAAGTTAAACTTTGGAAAGCGTGAAGGTTTGGCAAGGCAAGTATCTATTCACCCCCCCCCCCATACTAAAGTTAAACATTTTCCTCATTGTTTCGAGTCTACGGGTGCAAACACCCCCATACTAGAGACGTAGTCGAATGCCTAATCTAGCATGGAAAGGGTGTAACCGTTAAATTTAAAGCCGTTTATGAAGTGTGCTAAAAACCTAAGGTTAGAACATCAAAGGATATATCATGGATATTGAGAAAGTATTCAAAGCAAACGATCTTGTGCTCCCATAAAACGAACACGAGAGGCTCCAATCGTGAAGATAATGATCATCTAAAATACACAATTCACAAACAACCACGGAACAATGGTTGGAAGGGCATAAATCCCCACACGTTACTACATTAGAAAGCGATAATATGTACATAGGATAAGCATGGGACTCCCCCACGAGGCACCTCGTTTTTTGATTACCGAGTCATGAGCTCGACTCGATCCCCTCAATACTAATTATCATTGGGGAAGGTGATTTGCTCAAGGTAGTTCAAGGATGAAACTTCCCCGCCAAAGTAGTGCTTCAACCTATGTCCATTCACCTTGAAATTGGGGCCATCATTTTGAGCTAGCTCGATGGTCCCATATGGAAAAACTTGAGTCACGGTGATTGGACCGGACCAACCGGATTTCAACTTACCGGAAAAGATTTTCAAACGAGAATTAAAAAGCAAAACTTGATCCCCAATGTTAAAAACCCGGTTTTTAATTTTAGAATCATGCAACTTTTTAGTCTTTTCTTTATAAATCAATGAATTTTCATAAGCAATATCCCTTAATTCATCCAATTCATTTAATTCCATTTTCCGGTGTTTTCCCGCGGTCTCCATGTCGTCATTACAATGCTTTAGGGCCCAATAAGCCTTGTGTTCCAATTCAATTGGCAAGTGACAATTCTTCCCATACACAAGCTTATAGGGAGTGCACCCAATGGGCATCTTATGAGCGGTCCTAAAGGCCCATAAAGCATCGTCCAACTTATCCGACCAAGATTATCGGTTTTCCCCAACGGATCTCTCCAAGATCCTTTTCAACGCTCAGTTTGAAACCTCGACTTGCCCACTCGTTTGTGGGTGATAAGCCATAGAAAGCCGATGTGTAACCCCATATTTCCTTAGGACCCTTTCGAATTGGTCGTTACAAAAATGGGTTCCACGATCGCTTATGATCGCACGAGGGGTTCCAAACCGAGAAAACAAGCTTTTCAAAAACTTGACTACCACACGAGCATCATTGGTGGGCAAAGCCTTAGCCTCCACCCACTTAGATAGGTAGTCAACCGCGACAAGGATGTACTTATTACCACGAGATGATGGGAACGGCCCCATAAAGTCGATGCCCCAAACGTCAAAGATCTCACACACTTGGATGATATTTTGTGGGATTTCATATTTTTGTGAGGCTTTTCCTTGTCGTTGGCATGAGTCACATGACTTCACAAGTTCATGTGCATCTCGGTAAATAGTAGGCCAAAAGAAGACGGCATCAAACACCTTCTTAGCCGTGAGATTAGCACCATGGTGACCACCCGTGGGTCCCTCATGACAAGCTCTAAGGATATTAGAAGCTTTGGTACCAAAGACGCAACGTCGAATGATTTGATCCGCACAAGTTCGAAACAAGTAAGGGTCGTTCCAAAAGTAGAACTTGACGTCACGAAAGAACTTCCGTTTTTCTTGTGTCGTCATACCCTTGATGATGAAGTTGCCCGCATGGTAATTTGCAAAGTCTGCAAACCATGGGGTGGAAGAATCAAGCTTAGAATTCACTACACCATGTGTCTCGAGCGGAAATGTTTCGGTGATTTCCTTGGGCTCGTAAACACTTTTGTGAGGATCTTCCAAACGAGAAAGATGATCGGCCGCTAGATTCTCGGCTCCTTTTTTGTCAACAATTTTGTGATCAAATTCTTGAAGGAGGAGAATCCAACGAAGTAATCTTGGCTTTGCATCTCGTTTAGCCATAAGATACTTGATAGCCGAATGATCCGTATACACTATGCATTTCGTCAAGACGAGATAAGGTCGAAGTTTCTCAAATGCATACACCACGGCAAGGAACTCCTTTTCCGTTTTAGTGTATTTAAGTTGAGCCTCGGTCATCGTCTTGCTAGCATAGTGAATAGGCAAGAAGTGCTTTTCATGACATTGCCCGAATACGGCCCCAATAGCGTAGTCACTAGCATCACACATGAGCTCAAAGGGGAGGTTCCAATTGGGAGCAACAAGAATGGAAGCTTCGGTAAGTTTCCTCTTAAGGATTTCAAAGGCTCGTACACAATCTTCGTCAAAGACAAAACGTGCCTCTTTTTCAAGAAGATGTGTAATAGGTCGAGAGATCTTTGAAAAATCCTTGATGAATCGACGATAAAAGCCCGCGTGGCCGAGGAAACTCCTAACTCCCTTAACGGTTTTAGGATGAGGTAATTTGGCGATGACGTCTACCTTAGCTTGATCTACCTCAATTACCGCTTTCGAGACCTTGTGCCCTAAGACGATTCTACTTTTAACCGTAAAATAACACTTTTCCCAATTGAGCACAAGGTTGGTTTCCTCACAACGTTTCAACATTCTCTCGAGATTCGACAAACACGAAGTGAACGAATTACCAAACACGGAAAAGTCATCCATGAAGACTTCCATCGTCTTCTCGATCATATCATGAAAAATAGCCATCATGCACCTTTGAAAGGTTCCCGGTGCATTACAAAGTCCGAATGGCATTCTACGATAGGCAAACGTTCCATATGGACACGTAAATGTAGTTTTTTCTTGATCACGAGGATCGATGGGGATTTGGAAGTAACCGGAAAAACCATCTAAAAAGCAATAGAAATCGTTTCCCGCAAGACGCTCCAACATTTGGTCCGTGAAGGGCAAGGGAAAATGGTCTTTTCGAGTGGCTTCATTCAACTTACGATAGTCAATGCACACTCTCCATCCGGTCACGAGTCTAGTGGGAATTAACTCGTTGGCATCGCTTGGCACAACAGTCATTCCTCCCTTTTTAGGGACACAATGAATAGGACTCACCCAAGGGCTATCGGAAATAGGGTAAATCATTCCCGCGTCAAGGAGTTTTAGGACTTCCTTTTTGATGACGTCATGAATTTTGGGGTTCACCCTTCTTTGACATTGGATTGCGGGCTTGTAATCCTCCTCCATTAAGATTTTGTGGGTATAAAATTTGGGATCGATCCCCTTAATGTCGGATAACTTCCACGCAATTGCCCCTTTGTGATCCTTTAGAACATCGACAAGTGCGGTTTTTTCATCATCCGAAAGTTCCTTCGCAATAATAACCGGCAACTTGTCGCCCTCCTCCAAATAGACATATTCGAGATGAGGAGGTAAATCTTTCAAATCGAGGATAGGTGGTTCCTCAATTGAAGATTTGGGCTCGATACTCATAACCTCCTCGGGTGGAGGAAATGGGAAATCGTTAAGAAAATCCTTGATAATCGAGAAGTCCTCATCGTTGTCGAGGTCTTCGTTACAAGTACGTGGAACATCGAATTCTTCCAACGTAAAACCACCACCTTCAAATGGAGTGAAGGTTGGTGTCGAGTTATCAAGGATGGGATCTAACATAGTGGGATTGCCACTATTTTCATCATCACCAAAACCTAGAACTTCTTGTGAAAATTCCTCGCAAACCACGTCAATCATATCAACGAGGTTTATTGTTGCAACGGAATAAACATGATAAATTTGAGAGTTTTGAGTTGCGTTTATAACAAGTTCCTCGTCGTTGAAACGTAAGGTGATCTTTCTAGCATGAACATCGATCAAATCCATAGACGTATCTAAAAACGAACGACCTAAAATGAGAGGAACTTGAGAATCCGTGGGAATATCCACAACGATAAAGTCTACCGGATAATAGAACTTTCCCACTTTCACAAAAACATCTTCCGCCAATCCACATGCGGGAATCGTGGAATGGTCGGCCAACTCGATAGACATTAGTGAAGGAGTAAGATTAGGAAGATTGAGCGACTTGAAGATTGCAAGTGGCATCAAGTTAATGCTAGCACCAAGATCGGCCAAGGCAAAGCATTCTTCCATATCTTGGATTGCACAAGGGATCAAGAATTTACCGGGATCACCGACTTTTTGAGGTATGCGATTAAGATAAACCGACGAAGAACTAGACAATTAGTGCAATTTCTCCTTGTTGTTCAACATACTCTTAAAGTTAGCGGCAAATCGAGGCATCATGACCAAAGCATCGGCGAAACTAACATTAAAGTGCAAATCACGAAACATTTTCATAAAAAGCTCAAATTGATAATTGTCGCGCTCTTGACGTTTCTACTTTCTAAGTCTCGATGGATAGGGCAAAGGTGGTGTGGGTTGAGGCATAGGCATAGCCTTTGGAATATCGGGTTCCAAGGTTGGTAATGGGTCAACCGTAGGTGTGGCATGAGCGGTACTTCGTGGGATTGGGACATGCTCCTTTTGGACCACCACTTCGGGTTCTTCCTCAATTGCTTCCTCCGTAGGAGCAATTGGTTGAGGAGTCGGTTCCTTAAGTGTCTTACCACTACGTGTGGTAATTACTTTCATCTCACCCTTAGGGTTTGACACGGTGTTGCTAGGAAGACTACTCGAAGACGGTTTACACATAATTGCCTCAAACATAGATGAAATTTTATCTTCAAACATTGATTGCCTCTTCTCGGCTTTAATCATCTCTTGTTTAATCTCATGTTGCCCTTGTTCCATTTTTTGTTGGTTTTGTTGTAACCTTGTTACATTTACTTCCATCTTGTTGGTATGGATTTTAAGCTCATTTGCTAACTCATTTTTCAACTCTTTCTTCAAGTCGTTCTTAAACTCGGATCTTAGGCTAATGATTTCTCTTTGAATGTTGTCAAACCTAGCATCGTTCCCATTAGCATATTCAAAAAATTCATTTGGAAGATCTTTCAAAGTTTGCAAACTTTTGTTGTTGTTTTGAAAATCATTTTGATTTTTGTTTGAAACTTGATTATTAGCCCCTTGATTACCATAGTTTCCCTTGTTGTAATTGTTTTTGAAACCAACTTGATTGTTGCAATAGTTTTTGTTAGCATTTTGATTTGAACCAAAACCCGGTGGAGTCAATTGATTAGAGCGGGTAACTTGACCGTTTTGGTTGTAAGTTCCCGTGGCCGCGTAGGCACTCAAAGTGTTACCACCGTTGGTAATGCACTCGGAGAAATCATGACCTCCACCACAATACATGCATGAAACCTCAACCGCTTTAGCCGTAGCGGGAGAACTTGGTTCTCCAACTTTGAACTCTTTCAAATGACCTTTAAGCTTATCAAAGATTTTGTTTTCCAAGTTCGCCTCAATTTGACAAGCATCGATGGTAGTAGACAAAGAAGGTGAAGCCGAAGACGAAGCCTTACGAACACTAGACGTGCTATGAGGACTATACACCTTAGATCTATTCTCAATTATCACCAAAGCTTCCTCGACCGTTTTACACAAAAAATTACCACCCGCGGCGGCATTAAGATAATCCCTTTCATGATCATTAAGTCCATTGTGAAACGTGTCAATTTGATGCAAGTCGGAAAAACCGTGATGAGGACATTCATGTAACATTTCCTTAAACCTATTCCAAGCCGTTGAAAAACTTTCATTAAACTTTTGTGAAAATTTTGAAATCTCGTTTTTCAAATGCGTAGTCTTAGAGGGCGGAAAAAATTGGTTCACAAACTTAGACACGAGATCCTTCCACGTCAATATAGAATTGGGTGGCTCTTTCTCTAACCAAATTTTTGCGGGCCCCGCTAAGGAATACGGAAAAATCATCATCTTAATCGAGTCATTAGAGACGTCCTTAAACTTGCAAGTGGCGGTAAGACGATTGAATAGGCAGATATGGTTGTGTGGATTGTCCTTCTCATCACCACGGAATTTGTTGTTTTGGATCATCGACAACAAACCCGTTTTCACTTCAAAATTCTCCGCTAGGATAGCGGGAATCACAATAGTCTCTCCATAACCCTCGGTGGGTGCTTGAAGTAACTCCATCATAGTACGATTCGCCATGGTTGGTTCTTCTCTTACAATGGGTTCAACAATAGGCGACTCCTCACTAGAAGATGTTTGGTTTCCTTCCTTTTTACGACGTTTACGTGCACGTCTTGTTTTGGAGCGAATTTGCATAAATGTCACGTACAACGAGCGGATGAGCAAAGAAGATTATTTTTGGTGTTTTGTATTTTTCCAATGTTTTTGTGGTTTTTGATTGTTTTTACTTTTTTGGATTTTTGTGATTGTATTAAGTAGAAAAAAATCTACAAATCTCCTCCTTAATCAAATCTCTTGATTAAAGAAGCCTCAAGGAATGAAAACGATCAAGTGAAGTGAACGCCTTCGATGACTTTAGAACGTTGGTGGAACACCAAAACGTTCAAGAGGGTTTAATCAATGAAACCAAGAAAGTGTATATGATACTTAGTAATACTTTGGGCGGCAAAACCCTCGATTAGCTCTCAAAATCAAATACTCACAAGCAAGCGGGGAAACGCGGCGGCGCGAAGCACTTAAGAGCCTTTTTCCTTAGGATATATTTTATAATATCCGCCTTATACCTACCTTATAGTTTGTATTTTTCAAAATTGAGCTTCAAGAAAGTATTTATCTATTTTTGCCTTTTTCTTTGGTTTGAGATTCAAATACAATGATTGCGTAATGACCTCCCAAGTCAAGGTTGTGATTTCTCACTTTTGGAGTACTTGTGAATTTATTGTTCTACGTATACAATATAGTAATAGTATTCACACAAAAAACGAAAAACCGATAATACGTATTAGTAGAGTGCTACTAATACAATAGATATTATGGATATATATAAAAACAAGAATTGCCAAATCAAAACACAACACGCCTCCCCAGCAGCGGCGCCAAAATGATATTGGAGTAAATACGTCTTTTAGGAAAAAGAGCGTAAATAGGGTAAGTACACAAGTAGTTTAGGAAAACCACGAGTTATGATCCAAAGTGGGGATCGTTCTCAAGGAGGCTTGGTGTGTGTGTAATGAAATGATTAACTTTGTGAATATAGTGTTATGAGAAAGAAAATAGAAGTGGGATTAGAAGAGATTGACGGTTACGATGATGGATTACACTAAGACGAAAGAGTCGTACACGTAAAACCGTAAAAGCACCAAAATTAAAAAATTACTCTAAAAATTCCTAAAAAATTGCAATAAATCCTAAATAATGTAATTAGAGTTTAAAAAAAATCAAAAATCACCCAAACCTTTTATTTAATTAAATAATGATTTTTTAATGCTAATTAAAGCCCTAAAAATAAATTTAATTAATAAAAAGCCCAAAATGAGTTTTATCACTTTGTAAACCTCTAAAATACCCTAACTTAATTTAAAACTATTTTTGAAAATTTAAAATTTAATTAAAAATATTTAAAAACAATTAAAAACTATTAAAACTTAAAATAATTCTAGAAAATAACTGAAAGACCCTAAAAATATTTGGAAAGTTTTAAAAATCCTAATTAAGTGTCTAGAGTCTAGGAAAAATATAAAAACTTAGAAAATCAGACTTTTATTTTTTAATAATAAAATAATATTAAAATATTAATAAAAATCCAAAAATCCTAAAAAATTCTAAAAAGTTGCAAACTAGCTTAATTTAACCTAAGTAACACAGAAATGAAGTTGAAATTACCTAAATACCCTTAATGGGCCTACAAAATGGGCTAAAGTCCAAACAGTCCCTTAATGGGCTTGGTATAGGCCCAATAAGAAAAAGTGGCCCAAATTAGCCCAAAAATCACTACTTGACTCAAAATTTGATTCTGAAAAACTTTTTTCAAAGGCCCAAAAGCTGAAAATGTGAAATAAGCAAGCTTATACCAAACAGCTTAGTCTTAATGGGCTTTTTGGCGCATTAAGCTATAAGCTAATGCCATAAGCTCAAATTAGACACACAAGCTTCTTTTGAGCTAACTAAGACTTCTGTAAAAAGAAATTTGAAGTAAGCCAAAGGAATAAGCCTGGAAATGCAAAAAGCAATCTACAGAAAACGACAAAATAGTCGTTTTTGAGTTCTAGGCTATCCCAAGAGCTGATTCAAATTGCAAAAGCTTTTAAATGACTTAAATAAGCTAATTCAACAAAAAGTTTTCAAATAAGTTGACTCAATAAGCTGGAAAAAGCAAATAACCACTTATGAAAAAGTCAAATAAGTTGGTTTTCAAGCAAAAAGTCAAAGTCAAAGTCTAATAAGATCCAGTTCAATCAAATAGGTCAAATAATGAAGATCTATCACAAAAAATAAGTTGTTGCAGGTCTGGATAAGCCAAAATGGCTTATTGATAAGTTGAATGAAAAAATGTACTAGCCGGGGCTAGTTTTGGGTATTGAGCAGTGGAAACTTTTCCACTGCTTGACTTGTTGACTTTTTTGTCTTTAGTGACTTTTTTGGAGATTCAGGTTTCACAAAGGCACCCAAATGATCAGTGGATCAAGAGGAGTCAATAACAATAAAAAAATCACAATCAATAACAGCCAAATGATAAAGTTAATTCTATCAATCACCAGATCTGACACAGACATGAACACATAAGTAGTTATGAACTTATAAGCTGTTTTAGCAATATTCAGCCAACCAAATTGCACCAAAAGCATACACAAGTTATTATAAACTCAAATGAACAAGTCTAAACAGTTTTCATGCAATGGCTCAAAGCCTAAATCAAGATTCAAGCAGATGAAGGTTACTGATGAACACTAAAACATGCAGTTTTATACTTTGCTGATGCAATTGACCAACAAGCCAGATTCAACCACTCAAATCTATCACATAGGTTATATAAATGATGTTTAAGCAACTTTTAACCCTAAGCATGCACAAATTCTATATTTCACCAAAATCTTAGGTCAAAAACAGTTAAAATCAAGTAGTTATAGCATAATGTATGATTTGAGGTTTCAAACCCAATAACTTGCAGTAAAATGCACTCAACCAAGTGTATATCAGATACAAAGCACAAACACAAACTTCTATCCACACAATAGCAACTTATGATTCCAAGCAGGTAACCCCAAACACCCCTTTATCTTTTTAATCCAATAATTAAACAAGTATAAGTGTGATTCAGTTTACCAAATGACTAATCTAGCATACTAACAACATTAACATGAAAGATTAAGCAGATTCAAGCCAGGAAAACAATAATAACACAAGTAGAGCACAAATTCACCAAGAATCCAAAATTTATAAGATTTTCAAGGTTTTAAGACAAACCTCATGGATGTACATCCACACCCACGAATATTAGAGCTTATGTGCTAGCAAGAACAAGCAAAAGCTTCCAACAACAACCCTGCTAAGATTCAACAGAGTTAGAAGCAGAATATTAAAACAGAAAGGTGACCTTTTTTGGAAAATAAACTTGATTAATGCAACTTCTTGTACCCACTCTTGATTATCCCCAAGATATGAGCTTCACAACACCTTAATATCACAATTAGGGTGCTATGATCAGCTTATATCCCAAAAATTCCAAGATGTACCAAGAATCTTAGCAAAATATCAAATATTAGTCCAATGTGTAATTTCTTACACAAGGTTTACAAAAACGTTTTAAGGTTCAATTTTAGTTAACATATAACATAAACAAGCTTAAAATTAAATGGCCCTTGGTCTTTCTTCAACAAACTCAAACACAATTTCATAAATCAGAAAGAGGATTTACAGGTTTGTGAACTAGGAAAAACCAAAAGCAAAGTGCAAATGTTGCAGCCTAATGCCTTTATATAGGCTACAAGTTATCTAGGAAAGCTGAAAAAACGTAAACCCTAACTATGGAAGTCCTCAAATTTCCCTTTGAAGTTTGAACTCTTTGGTGAATCTTGTGACTTATCCTTGGCGTTTTGTTGTAGCTGGCAGGTTAGAATTTCATCCAAGGGCTATGGTTAAGCTTAAAAAGTAAGCTTGAATGTGGGTTGTTGGATTGCTGTCCCATTCTTGTCTTCTTCCTCTTAGACGCAGCTGGGGAGGTCCCATGTAGCATGTGGGGTGATGAGGTGGCCAATGTTAAGGTTGGGATGTGATTAAGACAAGTTTAATGACTAATCTAGGGCTTTGGGTGGTGTAATTTCATCTTACTTAGAAAAACCCAATTTGTGTTCTTGAGGGAATAGTAGTGATTTTAATCCTGATTTGTGTTTAAAAAATCTTGTTAGGCGCCTGTTTTTACTAATCAGTTGAGATTAGTTATAGAATTGGTAAGTGGATTGTGAGGTGGCACAATGGGAAGAGCTGATTGGTTGAAGGGGTTGAGTGGGACAGGTGGCAAGATGTGAGTGGTGTAGGTATGTTTTATGTCTGGCCATGTTTAACCCCTTATCTTTCTTCTTTCCTTCATTTTCAAATAAACAGCCCAAAAATACAAATCCTTTGTTAATGAAGTTTCCTTTTTCACACTTTTGCCCCAAATACTTTTCCAAAGTATTTTTAGGGGTATTTCTTGCCATTTTTTGATTCTTGAAGGACTGATTTGGTATTTTCTTCAAGGATAATGGTCTAAACTTGTATGATTGACATTTTGGAGGACTGAAATTGCCAAATCATGTTTGATGAGGGACCGTTTTTGCCAAGTCTTCAAAGTCAAGGGTCCTTTTGGTAATTTTGATATTTTCAAAGGACCAAATTTGTAAGTCTTGTATCTTGGAGTTCTTCATGGTGTATTTGACTTTGAGAAGGACTAATATTGACATTTTAGCTTTGTTGACGGGCTAAAATTGCCAATTCTTCAAAGTGGAGGGCCCTTTTTGCAATATTGACAAAATTTAGGGACCAAACTTGTAATTATGAGGATACAAGGGTATAAAGTGTCAATTCTTCCATATTGGAGGACCCTTCTTCATAATTCTTCAAGTCTTTAAGGGTTTTCTTGGGAAAATCTTCATTAGGGCTTGGTTCAATGTGCGGCTTCGTTTTCGGTGTTCGTTTTTGCATGATTCTTGTGATCTTTTGTCATTTTCTCAATATCCGTACCTAAAATATACAAGCAACAAACACAAGCATATATATGGGTATTTTCATGATATTTAATGCATTTTAAGCCTTTTTTGGACGATGAGATTATGTATAAAAGCAGTCTCATCAATTATATTCCCGGTGCTATACCTGTAGCAGGTGCACTATACTTCAGCACCATCTAAATTAAAAGAATTACCGTACAACTAAGAGAGTTGCCGGAGAAGGCTTTTATTCTACTGAGCTCGTCGTCATGAAGAGCTATGGTGTTATCATTCCTTATATTTATAGATTAACGTGAACTGAATAAATTGACGATCAAAATTTATATCCATTTCCCAAGATGGAAGATTTGTTCAATCACTTACAAGGTTCTAGCGTATATTCAAAAATTTGATCCACGACATGGTTATCATCATTTTCGCGTCCGCGAAAAAGATTATCTATTCCAATCACTACATCCCGAACGCGTAATGAACATTATGAGTTTCATGTTATGTCGTTTGGATTGACCAATGCACATATAGCATCCATAAATTTGGTGAATCACGTGTGTAGGCTGTAATTTGATAAACTTGTGCTTGTGAATCATTAACGACCATTTGTTTGTTTCTAAGAATAAGGAGTTAATAATCATTTATAGACTGCCATGTGTTGGCCGAGCAATGAAAACCTATACCTTGAGTATTTAACATACGATTAAAGGCTTAATACTTTACATTATTTGACCATGCGATTAATAGATAATGGAATCTATATTGACTCTTCAAAGATTAGAGCAATTTAAGGCTTTGGGTTATACCAAAAATAAAGTGCAAAAACGTTTTGACATATATTTTATCAAAGGATTATTACGGGATTGTTCCCTCATACCCAAATTATTTAACTAAACTCCCTTAGAAGTAAATGTTTGTGTATACCTCAAGACAACCTGAGAGGGATTGAGGAAACCATTTAAACCATGACTTGGAATTTGAAACGACAATTTTTGCTTTCCAACTAAGAAAATTTTGACCAAAGTATAAACAAAGATTTTTCAAACATTTACGGATCTTATTAATTATTTTCGATAAATAAAAAAAAATCATGTTAATTAAATTCAAATTTATTTTGAATCTTTTTGTATAACTGGACGAACTGAGAAATTTAAAAACTTTTACGTTTAGGTTTCATAAAAATTAAATATTTATTATTTAATTACTTGTAATATTTATCGACGCTTTACACGTCAGATTGAGCAAAATTGATGAAGATAATAGTTGAGACGAAACTAAAACTTAGAAAATATGAAGAAAGAATTTCTGAGTGATTATGGCCATGATATTTAATTCGTTGGGGAAGGTGAATGTAGATACTGACACATTATGTAGAAAGGGTAAAAAATCAATTAGGATGTGTTCCTTAATAATGACTATGCAAAATAATTTGCCCGAGCAATTTAGAAATAACTAAGGCTTGTAAGAAGGATAATATAGATAATAAAAAGGGGTTCGCGGTTAATGTGAACCATTAGAAATGAGAGCCGATGGCGTTAAATGTTTAAAAGGGCACTTGTGGTTGCCTAAATATGGAGATTTAAGATTTAGTCATGTTGGAATCTCATAAGATTAAGTGTTCTATTCATGCTATTTCTGGTTAAATGTATCTTATCTGTAGAAGTTGTACTGATGGCAAATTATAAAGGCAGACATCGCCTCATAAATTAGTAAACGTCTAACTATTGCAAAGGTCATCATATGAATTTGATTCGATTTGGGTCATCGTTGACAGACTGACCAAATCTACAAAAATATCATTCCCGTTAATGATAGAATCTCGATGAAGAAATTGACTCTTTGTATTTAAAGGAGTTGTGTAAACATGGTGTGTCTGTATCGATCATCTCTATCAAGATACTCGCTTCGCATCAAATTTCTAGAGATTTGCTCAGAAGTCATTGGGAAAGAACCTTGATGAGAGTACTGTTTACCACCCTAATTGAAGGGACGAGGTAAAGTAACGATACAAAACACTAGAAATCTTGTTTTATGTTTGAACGATTGACCTTTGGTAATGAATAGGATAATCATCGTCCTTTGGAGATATTATCATTGATAATTATCGTATTAGGATCAAGAACGAATCTTGTTAGGATCTATATATATATATAAGAACATCTATAGGTGAGTGTTGGGATAAAGATACCCGACATACACCCATTGTGAGTTGGACATGTCTTTTAGGTTTAAGGTTGCCTATGCCGACAAACCTAACCTTACAAAATACCCGACCCGCGAGACCTGTAATGATTGTTGAAATTAGGATCTGATTATTGACTGCCAGTACTGGGCAGGAGGTTATGTGAATATGAAGGGTAGATCTTGAAGTGCCGGATGGGTAGCAAAGCTATGCCAAAAATTTTCACCATGGAGAAGTGAATTGATGATCTAAAAGATCATGGGAAATAAGTCCCCGTTGTACGGGACCATTGAGATAATGTAAAAAGTTGGTTTGAAAGGCATATAAGTTGGATCTACCCTAGGACTTCAAGGGCTGCGTGAATTATGTTTCGTATATCGAACTTGATAAAATGTCTATCAAGTGAAAATCTGATTACTTCTTAATAAAGTTTAGATCGGCGAAAAGTTGCATTCATCAAAAACCCGTGAACATCATGGATAGAGAAAGTAAGTCAACATTTAGCCTGATCGTATTCCCGTAGTTATATTTGATGAAACTCGTGTATTGTAATGAATTACACTTGGGAGAAAAGACCGAATGTGGAGGAAATACCCACGTGCATCTAACTCTATAAGAAGCGAGTAGTAAGATAAATTGATCTTTGAGGACAAAGATCCTGTTTAGGGGTAAATGCTGTGACAATTCGTCAATTTATGGTCGATATTTTATTCTCAAGTATTATTTAAAAACATTATTTTAATGTTATATTATGAACTCACTCGTTTTTGGGAAGAAATTTGGGTTTACATCTTAAAGTAGCATCGACTACGTCTAAACCGGAGGACTCCACGTTACGTGCTTACGTTTACATACACCGTTTTTGGTGACAGTCCGACATTTCAGGAAAATAAATTTATTCTTGAATATTATTTTGGAATTTTATTTTGTGTTGGTTCATAAACTCATAAATTTATGGGTTGAAATTAGGGCTTACATGCATAATTTAACGTCCTTTACGACTAAACCGGAAACCCTAGGATTACGTATTTACGTTTTTGAACTCCGTTTTTTATGAGACAATTTTATTAGATTCGTTTTATGCTGTTGATTCATAATTTATAAAAGCATTTTTCGTAAAACGACCCGAGGGCACGTAAATCAAGGAAACTAGAATCGAGGAGTACACGTAAATTAATAAGGGGATGAAACAAGTTATACTTGTCCCACCCCCTCACCATGTGGCGGCAACCTAAGCCCATGGGGAGCTTGTTGTCAAAACTTTCCATTCACATGAGACACATGTCTCATCCTACTTGCAAACCACTAAACAAAAACTAGCTAACTCTTTACCACTTTCACACATACATGCAAAACAAGAAAACAACTCCAATCTCTCTCTCTACTCTCTCCTATGCCGTCCCATATCACCACCAACACCACCATTTGATCAAAAATTCCACCATGAATCTTGTGTTAAACTTGCACAAGATGAAAACCTATAGGAGACTTGTTGATTGGAGGTGATCTTAACAACTAGCAAGGAGATTTCATGAAGATCAAAGGCTGATTTGTCAAGGATTCTACAAATACTTGGTTATCCTAGAAGTGGTGTTGATATCTCATAAGATTGGGTACCCAAAACCAAGTCTTATTCATCCAAAAATCTCAATCTTTCATCTTATTGAGTGGTATAGAGATTGTTTCTTCCTATCTTCTTATTATTTTGAATATGTATTCATGTATTTTCTTCAATTATGTATATGTATATGATGATGAATGATGATCAAAGTATTATGTGGGGATCTTGTGTTGATAAATTTGGTTAAAATGATTAAAAGCTACATGAAAAGATGTTAAAATCATGTCTAAAATTGTAGGATGTGTAAAACAGTAAAGAACCATATGATAACTTGTTAAAATGACTTGGATAATTTAATATACAGTAAGGTATGTGACTTTTACATATGTGAGAGTTGGCCACTCAATGGAATCCATAAAATGAGTGAGATATGATCAAAATATTATTAAAGTTCAAATATGTATAGTCTTTTTTGGAAGAATTATTAGAGACACTTAGAGGTTGATTGAGCAGTATCTAAATTGGAGTTAACTGTAGCACATATTATGTAGTTTGTGCTGCCCAAAAATGAGCTTCTATCTCCTTGTATAACTCAAGATATGGTAAAAATGGTGAAAGTGAGTTTCATAATCAGATTTGTAAAATAAAAGTATATATTATAAAATTAGCACTCAAGTAAAACTAATATAAAATCTATATCTAAAACCCGCTAACTTATATATTACTTATAAATAAGTTATATACTTTGATAAATAAATGGGACATTTTATAAAATTGCAAATTGATATGTTTTATAAGTTATAAAACAATACATATAAGTTTTACGTATTTTCGGCTAAAACCGAAAGATTAATGTTTTCGTTAAATAAAAATTAGACGGTCGGACCTGTCTAATATAAAATTTTTATAACTGATATACTGATGTATAAGTACATTTGACAAGTTAAAATCGATAAAACCCGAGCTTTATAACTTATGGACATTAATGGGCCAAAGTAGCCTTATTGGACTATTAACCCAACTAGTTTGGATAAACACTAATGGACTTACTAATTGGGCTTAACCCACTTGGGCCCAACATATTAGTTTGGACTGGTATTAAAAGTATAAAATGGGCTAATATAATGTATTGGGTGTATAATGGACTTATTGGGCCTCAATGTGTAAATAAGTTAAAACTAGTGTAACTAGTCAAAAATTTGACTAACACATAACATTATAATGTGTATGAAGATATAAAATCGCACTTGATCATCATCATACTCATGATATCATCATATATATACATAGCCATTGTTTTTATAAAGTCATTGGACAAGAGTCTAAGACGAGTATTATTTTTCTAGGTTTCTGTGATTAAAGCACGTACCGTACATCCAAATCGCCGATAACCCGCCTTCCCACACCAATGTGAGTTAATAGCCTCACACTCTTTTAAATGTTTTATGAAATGCTTTATAAACCCGCGAGGGAGATAACATGTTAGTTTTAATAAAATAGGACACCAGTTGTCCCGATTGTTTGCTTATTGATATAGACCCGAATGATTATATGACCCGATGAATGATTATATGACTCAATGATTGAATTGAAATGGATTATTATAGTTAGGTTATGTCACTAAAAGTCTCATTAGCATGAATTGTGAACTACCTGGATTTGGTAAACGCGTATGCATATAATAGTACTATTTGGGGAAGATCACCCCAGTTCGCGCCTTGACGGTTGATCCCCGTCGTGCCACATTGATTGGTAAGCGAATTTATGTATGAAAAGATTTATATAAGCGTGATTGACGACACGCTGTTTTAGATGGGCAAATGAGTTTCGGGTTAGCTACCCGTTGTTTGTTGTAGTAAGGTAGCAATGTTATGCGGCTTATAATAATCCAATATTGAAACTACTGATGTACGAATTGAATTATAATATATTGCTTGACTAGCAATACAGAGTCTTATTACGGATATTATGTTCGTGATTTGGATTTTATATAACGGTTTTTATTAAACTCTATACAACGTTATAAAACGTATAGTATGATGTTTTTACGACATTGGTTCGTATAATGGTTTTGAAGGTAAAAGCCTATATTATGATTTACGACAAAGATTTGTACAAAATGATTTTCGGTAATAATTATATACCGATGATATATTAATTGTTTTATTAAACTCTATGAATTCACTCGGCGTTTTCGCTGACCTTTTCTTTTAACATGTTTTATCTCAGGTACTTGAAGGTAATTCTTGGGAAGACGACAAGAATTTATGGCCCGTACTTATATAACAATTTCCATTCAAATGTTTTGTAAAATTGTATGAAATAATATGACTTGGGACCTATGTAATTTGATATTAATGAATGGAAAATGCTTTATTATTAAATGACGCGATTTTTAAGCGTTGTCTATGATTTGAGTAATGTGCTATCCCGTAACACCAACGACTCTTCCGCTGAACTAAAGTATGAATATTTGGGGGTGTTACAGCTGTCAACACCACACAACCACCGTCAACCCACTGGTTGCGAATGGTGGTTTAAATCAAACGCCGACCCCTTGGGGTTGCAGCTGTTGGTCACGCGACACCAACGAGACCCCTTGTGGTCTCGGTTGGCTGCGATCGAGACAAACAAACGCCACATACCATTATTTATTTTTATTTTTGCAAGATCTATGATTTATTTACATGTTCAAGCATTGTTTTTAATGATCATACATAAATTAAATGAAAACAAAGAAGGATTTGAGTGATACCAAATGCGCGTGACAAAAGGGAATGAACACGAAAATGTTACCCTTATCAAAACAAAATCAAAACGATCGTCCGTGTGGTTTTCTTATGTTGCCGCGGCCAAGAAAGAACAAGAAAAAGGAGGAACTGATTTAGGATTTTAAATTCTATGTGATTATGTTTTATGAAAATCATTATTTTATGTAAATAAGGATTTAGTTTTTGGATTGGTCCTTTGGCCTTTTTCTTGCTTGTTTGGACGCCGGCCTATAACACACACATAACAATCCATTTATTTTTCATGACTTAAAATATTATCATGTGTGTTCGTTAAATGTTCGTGTTTTGTAACTTGTATACTTTAAGTATTATACGTGAATACTTATCGCGCATTTATAATCGTGTTTACATACATAATACATATGATAATTAATTAATATACATATTGTTCGTATTAAATATTCATGATCCAGGGCGTATATTAATTAATTATAAAATTTAAATTTAACCGTAATTTCATGCATTTAAAGATCTTAGGATTTTTAAAGCTGGTTTTACAACTCTTCCCCTCTAAAAGAATAGTTCTTCCTCGAATTAGAGATACGATAAGCTGATGAGATAATAAACGCTGAAATGACATAAACCTGGAAAAACATGTAAGCTGAAAATGACATACCCGAGTCAGAACTAGAAATGAGGGTAAGAAGTCCATATAGACTCCTCCGTTTCCCAGGTGGCTTCCCGCGCGGAATGATCCCTCCAAAGGATATTAAATAATGGAATCGTCTTTCTCCTCATGACTCATTCTTGGCGATCGAGAACTTTATCGGGTTCCTCGATATATGATAGATGCTCATGAATCTGCTCAAAGGGATATGAAACTTTATGCAATGGACGGTAGTTGTAACCTCTGAGTAAGGATACATGGAATACATAATGCACATGAGATAGCTGGGGAGGTAAAGCTAGACGATATGATACTTCACTGACATGTTCAAGGATTTCAAACGGTCCGATGAAACGAGGACTGAGCTTGACCTTGAGTCCAAAACGCTTGACACCACGTGCTGTTGATCCTTTCAGGAAAACATGGTCACCGATATTAAACGCTAGATCTCTATGATGTTCATCACCATAGCTCTTGTGTCGAGCACGAGCTTCCTGTAGCTACTCCTTGGCGATGGCAACCTTCTCATTGGTCACCTCTATCATTTCTGGTCCTTCAAGGATTCTTTCTCCAACTTGATCCCAAAAGATTGGAGCACGACACTTCCTGCCATAGAGCATCTCAAAAGGTGTACACTTAATACTTACATGCCAACTGTTATTGTAGGCAAACTCTACCTAACAAATGTTGTCGTCCCAACTTCCTGACCATTCCAATGCACAAGCCCGCAGCATGTCTTCTAATGTCTGAATGGTACGCTCTGATTGACCATCGTCTGAGGATGAAAAGTTGTGCTAAGCTTAAGTTTAGTGCCCCAAGCTTTCTACATACCTTTCTAGAATTTTGATGTGAAACGAGGATCTCGGGTCTGATATGATGTCTGAAGGAGTTCCATGTAGTGGTATGATATCCTTAAGGAATATATCTACCAATTTGCTAACTGAGAAGTCCTTGCGAATTTGAAGAAAATGAGCTCACTTGGTCAAACGATCTACTATGACCCATATAGCATCATGTTTGTTCTAAGTAAGCGGATGTCCGGTGACGAAATCCATGGAGATTTTGTCCCACTTCCATGAGGGGATCTCTAACGGTTGCAGTAAACCACTAGCCCGCTGATCCTCAATCTTAACCAGCTGGACGGTTAGACACTTGGATACGAAAGTAGCAACATCCTGCTTCATGCCACTCCACCAGAAATGTTGTTTAATGTCATGATACATTTTGGTGGATCATGGATGAATAGTGTGACAATCTAACATTTTCAGGTAGTGAATTATTTTCTCGTATACTATTTTGAAACTTATTTTTGTGTTGGTTGATGAAATCACAATTTACGGATTTAAATTTGGGCTTACGTGCATAATTTAGCGTCCTTTACGACTAAACCGGAAACCTTAGGATTACGTATTTACGTTTTTGAACTCCATTTTTGATGAGACAATTTTTATTAGATTCGTTTTGTGTCGTTGATTTATAATTTATAAAAACGTTTTTCGTAAAACGACACGAGGGCACGCAAATCGAGGAAACTAGAATCCAGGAATACCCGTAAATTAGCGGGATGGGACAAAACAAGTTTATCCCACCCCACTAACACATGGGACGACCAAAAGAGGACACCACATCCTTGATGTGGCATCCTTACACTTAACTAGCTTACACTTGTTAAGCATAAGCTTAACAAGTAAGCTACTCATCCCACCAAAACCTCAAAACCATCTTAGCTAAACCATTTACTTCCATTTCACATGTAAAACAACTCACACATACTCTCTCTCTCTCTCTCTCTACACTTGCCGTCCCACTTCACCATCCAACACCACCATTTGATCTTTTCTAGCCACAAATCTCATGTTATCTAGCCATATTATGGAGAAACCTTGAAGCCTTGATTGATTGGTGGCCATATTAACAACAAAGAAGGTGATTTGCTTGTGTCCTAGGGCTAATTTCTCAACAAACTATCTTGGTGGTTGATGATCTTGGAGATATATTTGGTGTTCATCAAGTTGTTGTCATCCAAAAACAAGATATAATCTTGGTTGGTAAAGAAGATCATCCTTTTCATTTCTTTTGTTATTTTTGTAAAGATCAAATGTATTTTCTTTCTTATTGTATATGTATATGATGAATATATGATGATAAAAATGTTGTGTGGGGATCAAGTGTTGATAAATATGATTAAAAAGATGAAAAGCCATAAGAAACAATGCTAAAATCTTGCTTAAATTGTTGGCTGTATAAAAAAAGTAAGTAACCAAGTTATAAACTGATAAAATTGCATGCTGGAATCCATTTACAGTAAGTGTTAGATGTCATACACATGTGAGAGTTGGCCATGTAATGGAATCATCAAAATGAGTGAGATATGATCAAAACAAGATGAGTGTGCCAATCTGAATAGTCTGTTTTGTAGGGACAATTAAGGATAGTTAGACATAGAATGAGCAGTAGCTATAACTAACCTATTTGTAGAAAGTAATATGAAGTTTATGCCATCCAAAAATGAGCTTCTATCTCCTTATAGAACTCAAGATATGATAAAAATGGTGAAAATAAAACTAAAAATCAGATTTTGAAGAATTAATGTTTAATAGTATTATATAAGCACTCAAACTAATATAGTATAAAATGTGAATTAAAACCCACGAACTTATAAATTTCATTTATATAAATATGTATAAGGTTAAATAAATGGAAACTTTATAAAAATGGTAGTTGAATAAGATTTATAAGTTATAAAAACTATAAACATGATTTTTACGACTTTTTCGGCTATTACCGTAAAATTAACGTTTTTCGCCAATTCAAACTTAGACGATCATTCCCGTCTAATGTAAAGTTTTTAAAAGTCATATACTGATATACAAGTACGTAATACAAGTAAAAACCGATAAAACCCGAACTATATGACATACGAACATTAACGAGCTAAGTTAGCATATTTGGACTAATAATTTAACTAAATAAGTTAAGAACTTATAATAATTACTTATTGGGGTTAACTTATTTGGGCCCAACATGTAAACTATAAATACTGATAATACAAGTATAAAATGGATTAATACAAGTAATGAACTTATAATAGGCTTGTAAATAGGTAAAACTAGTAAACTAGTAAAAAGTTACCAATACAAAAACACTAAAATGAGTAAATAAGAATATATAAACCCACTTGATCATCATCATATGTACAAAATCATCATATGTATATTTTTTATTTTGATAAAGTCATTGGACAAAAGTCTAAGACCGATTATTATTTATATAGGTTTCCGTGACCGAAGCACGCCCGTAGCCGATAATCCGCCTTTCATTATCAACGTAAGTTCATAGCCTCGCACTCTTTTAAATGTTTTATAAAATGATTTGTAAACCCGCGAGGGATATAACATGCTAGTTTTTGATAAAATAGAACACAAGTAGTCCCGATGGTATGCTTAATGATATGGACCCGAATGATGCGATGACCCAATAAAAGAGATAAAAAGGATTATTAGTAGTTAGGTTATGTCACTCAAAGTCCCATTAGCATGAATTGTGAACTACCGGGATTTGGTAGACGCTTATGCATATGATAGTACTATTTGGGGACGATCACCCCAATTCGCACCTTGACGGTTGATCCCCGTCGTACCACATTGATTCGTAAGCGAATTTATGTATGAGAAGATTTACATAGCGTGATTTTTGTGACGACACGCTAACTTAGATGGGCAAATTGTTTGTCGGGTTCGCGGCCCGTTGTTGTGATAGTAAGGTAACAATGTAATGCGGCTAATAATAATCCATAATGTAATCTAAATATCTGACATGATACGATGCTAATAACGATAAAAATATTACCTATAATGGTAATATTGAGGCTACGGTCTCATGGACGGTTTAAGATGTATGCTTTTATTTATATATTGCCTGACTAGAAATACGAGGACTTACTTCTGATATTATACTTGTGTTCTGATTTTTACGATTGTTTTATATAACGGTTTTATTAAACTCTATGAATTCACTCGGCATTCGCTGATATGATTTTTGCATGTTTTTATCTCAGGTGCTTGAAGGTAATCTGGATGGAGATCGACTCTGATGGCCCACATAATAATAAATTTGTTCATTTGATCTATGTTTTGTAAACTACCTGTATAATTTGGGACCTGTTGAATACTTTAAAACTTTTTAGCGAATGAATGTATGTTAAACGTTGTACAACCATTTTTATGTGTTGTCTATGATTGAAGTTATTGTGCTATCCCGTAACACTCTAAAAGACCCTTCCGTTGTACCGATACGAAATTTGAGAGCGTTACAAATAGAGAATGGAGAGCTGTGAGCTTCTGTCAAAAGAGCTTCTCGGAGTGTCTGGTCATCCGGAACACATAGCTTAGTTCCTTGCCATAAGATGCATTCTTAGTCTACACGGAATTCTTTCTGCCGATCAAGATTCTGAATGATAGCCCAAATTTCACCATCGTCTTTCTGAGCTGCCTTAATCCGAGAAACTAAGTCTTGCTCAATTCTCAGATTAGCTCAGTACCCATGCTGTCCACGTATTAAGATTTCCATGTCAAATCGTTCCAAGTCACGTATTATTTCCTCTTGTATCTTGATGCCATTAATCATACCCAACTTCCTATTGAGAGCATCTGCCACTACATTTGCCTTGCCAGGATGATACTGATGATTTATGTCGTAGTCGTTGAGTAGTTCCAACCATCTTCTCTGCCTCATGTTAAGTTACCTCTAAGTAAATATGTACTTGAGACTCTTGTGAACAGTGAAGATATCACATGATTCACCATATAAGTAGTGTCTCCAGATTTTGAGTGCAAAGACTACTATTGCTAGCTCCAAGTCATGTGTAGGATAATTCTCCTCATAAGGCTTTAGCTGACGTGATGCGTATGCAATCACCTTCCCATGTTGCATGAGTACACAGCTTAATCCTTTACCCGAAGCATTGTTGTAGATCTGAAATCCACTTGTACCAGACGAGAGAGTAAGAATAGCTGCATATACAAATTGCTTCTTGAGTTCTTCAAAGCTCTTCTCCCACTCATCAGTCCAAACGAATTTCTCTCCTTTCAGCATCAACTTGGTCAAAGGTAAGGCTAGTCTTGAAAAATTCTCCACGAATTTGCGATAATAACCAGCTAAGCCTAGGAAACTACGAACCTCAGTTGCAGACGTCGGTCTTGGCCATTTAGTGATAGATTCAACCTTCACATGATCCATATTAATCCCTTCTGCGGAGACAATGTGACCTAAGAATGCCACCTTGTTTATCCAAAATTCACACTTAGAAAATTTGGCATACAACTATTTCTAACGAAGGATCTGTAGCACAATACGTAGATGTTCTTCATGTTCTTCCTTAGATTTAGAGAAGATGAGGATGTCATCGATGAAGAGGATAACAAAATTGTCTAAGTACTCGTGGAAGACGCGGTTCATAAGGACCATAAAAACCGCAGGAGCATTAGTGAGTCTGAAAGGCATGACAACGAACTCATAATGGCCATATCTTGTGCGAAAAGCAGTCTTGCGTATATCCTGCTCTTTTACTTGCAGCAGATGATAACCGGATCTCAGATCAATCTTGGAGGAATGCTTGGCACCTTGTAGTTGGTCAAACAGATCATCGATTCTCGATAATGGATAACGGTTCCTAATCGTGATCTTATTCAGCTCACGATAGTCAATGCATAAACGCATGCTGCCATCCTTTTTCTTGAAAAGAAGTACCGGTGCACCCCAGGGTGATACACTCGGACGGATGAAACCTCGCTCCAATAATTCCTGCAGCTGATCTTTTAACTCCTTGATCTCTATGGGAGCCATACGATAAGGAGCCTTAGAGATTGGTTGAGCTCCTGGGATGAGCTCGATGTTAAACTCTACTTCACGGATAGGTGGTATACCCAGAAGTTCTTCTGGAAATACATTGGGGAATTCTGAAACAATTGGTTGATCTTGGATTGACGGAACTTCGGCAGTAATATCCTGGATTGAAGCTAAGAATCCCTCACAACCATGAGATAGTAATGCACGAGCTTCTAATGTAGAGATGATTTGTATAGACTTTCCTGGTATGAAGACATTGTGAATGTACTCTGGTGCTTGAACATCACCGAAGATAACCCGATAGGTATGCCAATCGATAGTAGAATGATTATTGGATAACCAATCGATGCCAAAGATGAGATCAAGCTCGCACACATCCAAAGGAAGTGCGTCTACTGAGCGAATCTTATCATCGAATTTTAGTGGAAGATCTCTATACACTTGGGTAATTCGTACAGAGTCTCGCATGGGCATAGATATCCATAAGATATTCTCTAATGGCATAGGGATTTTTTTAAGACTAGTGGCATATTTAGTGGATATGACTGAATGAGTAGCACCAATATCGAATAAAACACACACAACATGACCTTCCATAAAGAGGATGCTAGTGATAGTACCTGAGGACTTATTAGCTTGTCCCTTGAGGTAGTGTAGACACGCCCCGAGGCTGGTGGCTTAGGAAGAGCAACACTAGAGTACCAGCAGTATCTCCCTTCTTGTAGTCCTTCAACTTGTGTCCTGGTAATCCACACTTGAAACAGATGCCAGCTGACTTACAGCATGGTCCGGGATGTCTACGACTACAAGTCGTGCAGATGGGGTAGGTGTAACCTCCCGGAGGTACCCTTGCTACCTAAGAGCCTGTTTAAGAAATATGTGTGATACATGATTACTCGGCATAAACATGACTGCAATGAAGTTTAAATGATAGTTTACCAGATGAAGACGAGTTGTTGGACTGTTGACCCTTAGCATTTTGGTCGCGTCCACACGCAGAGTTCCTGTTTATAATGCTGACATGTTAGTATGTAAAACATACAACAACTTAACATAGAAAAGTTTAAAAATTCAGGGACCTGTTGTTGTTGGACTGGCTGTTGTTGTTACGGTAATTGTCATTACCGTTCTTCCTGTCAGATCCATAGCGATCGTTAGATTGACCGTGCCCCTTGTTGGCATTCTGCTGAGTGGCCGGTTGGGACCGGTCTCCACCCTTCTGCCTGAAGATACAATTGGATAGGAAAAGGTATTAATGAACATAAAGATTGAAATGAAATGATAACGCTTGATGATTGAAATTTATACCTCTTCATAGGATGAGCTTGTTCCTTGAAGTCATCTCGCTCATTTAGCATTTCCAAGCTACGTGTTGCATCATTAACTTGTGCCACATTATTGTAGGTAGCACTAAGTAAACAAGCTGCTGTAGAGGCGTGCAGAGGCTAGCGAAAGTGCTTAGCTTGTTCTTCCGCAGTACCCGCAGCAGCACCTAAGAATTCAGCCAACCTATGAAACCTCTGCATAAAATCAATGCTAGTCTCTCCGGTTCTCTGACGAATGGAGTGATAGTCCCTCTTGAGTCCCTCATGTTCAGATGTCAGAAAGAAATGCCCATAAATCAGAGTCTTGAACTGCTCCCAAGTCAATGCAACTAGCCAAACATCACCTCCATTTGCTAACTTGTATGCCCTCCACCAATGCAGGGCATCTCGTTCAAACTTATAGCAAGCCAACCTTGCCTTGTAAACACCATATCATCGATAAATTTCTTCATATGCGCAATCCAGTCTTCCGCATCAGATGATGTCTCAGCTTTCTCAAAAGATCTAGGTTTCTGTTTGCTAAACCTCTAAAGCCAAGTGTGTAAAGTAACCGGTGGAGGAGGAGGATTGTTCTGATTGGGAATGTTCTGGTATTCATTCTGAACCTGGTTCCTGATTTGAGGAAGCATTGCCCGTAGAGAGCTGCTTGGACAGCTGCTGCTAGCTTTTGTTCACGTGTCATGACTATCTAACAGTTTAAAAGAAACACGAAATGATTAATCTGATTAGAACATATGATAAACATAAGAAAATGATGCATGAAATAGTTTATGAAAACATAGCCAATGAAAATGACATTAGTTTGAATGAACGCCTATGGGTCGGTTCGTAAAACAAAATTGACATAATGAGGATGAACGCCTATGGGTTGGTTCATCAAAATAAAATGACATGAGCTAATATGAACGCCTATGGGTCGGTTCACCAAGCAAAATAATGCGAATAAAAGCACATGCGACTAAATATGGCCAGTCCTGTACCAACCATTACTTAGTCAAAATTCCTACAACAATGATACATGAAATGAATGCATGAAAACAAACTGTCAGTTTTAGGAAGATGTTGATGACTACACACTAGTCACAGGTCAAGTTTTAAGATCATACAGGTCGAAACCTTGGCTCTGATACCATAATTGTAACATCCCATTTGGATAAATAGGCCATTACGTAATAATTATGGCGTGTCATCAAAGCATGCAAGGTAAATGTCTAAACATTAAATGACCATAAAAGAATCCAGAAATAAACATCTGATCCAACATAAGCTCCACATACGAAATGCACAAGTAGAATATAAAGGAAAGGACTAAACAATGTCCAGCAAAGCAAAAGTATGTAAATGCATTAAAGAATGAAAGTATACTGGCGCCTCATTCCCTGCACGTACTCTTGAATCCTAGCTTTGCCCTTTAGTACCTACTGTATTGGGACATGGAAGAGAAATACGGCTGAGGAATACGCTTAGTGTGCGGATATATAACATAGAATGTAAAGCATAAAGATAAGCAAGTAATGAAATGAAATGAATAGCAACGGAATTAATGTATGTCCTGGAAAAACTACTTTAAATTCATAAGACTGGTTTATATTTCTGAAAAGACTTATGTTTAGTTTATCTTGAAAATCTGGATTTTAAATATGCCCGGTGCCCATATAGGTCATGTTATATCAACGTGCATGAATACTTAGAGGGGTGACCTCATCATGCAATTAAAGGGGCTGCCTCTAATTAATATATAAAATAAATGGAGGGATCAACTCCTGTAACGGATGCAAAACACACATCGCAATTACCATGAAATCATACTAACTTGTCCTAGGATGCACACATTCGCCCCACATGATAATAGTAACATAGGCCAAGTAACGTAAAGGGACGCGGCGAGCAATCACTATCATCGCATAAGAGTCATAACATCGGTGCCTTTAGTGCTATGGTTATAGAACCCCCATAACTAGGTAAAACTGGCATCCATGTATATAGCTCAAGTAATCTAAAATAATCTTAGCATGTACTAATGTGTTTAAGACACTTAACTACTGGGGAAAATAGATGGCTGCAAACGGGGAATCCTAATATAGGAAAGAAGTGTCCTTACTGAAGGATGGAATATCAGTACCTTATGTCTAGTAAATGAAGACGAAAACGAACGTAGAAGATCACTCCGACTTCACAATAGCTACATAATGAAGGGACATGAATAAGAATCGGTCTTACTTATACATACTTGTTATTTAGTTTACTTGACGTGTTCATACTTATTATACTTGTTCTTTTCTTGTCTTATTATTTCATGTTTTAATCATGTATTTCTTATAGTTTCATGTGTTTTTAGTCATGTGTTTCATGTTTTATGTGTTATGGCACTTGTTATAACATAATGAGTAACTTTCTAAAAATAGCAGGTTGCTATATATAGTAACTTTCCAAAAATAGCAGGTTTCCATATATAGTAACATTCCAAAAGTAGTAAGTTTCCTTAAATAGTAAGTTTCTAAAAATAGAAAGTTTTCATAATTAGTAAGTTTTCATATTTAGCATGTTTCTATAAATAGCAAGTTACCATATTTAATCTATTTCCATAAATAGAATGTTACCATATTTAGTGTGTTTCCACATATATCATGTTGCCATAATTAGTATACTTCCATAATTAACATGTTTCTATAATTAATCAAAAGCTTATTTTATATCATGTATAATTATACTACTCTCTCCGTCTGATATTAAGTGTCCACAATAGTATCTTAATTTGTCTCATATTAAGTGTCTAATGCAATAAATGAAAGAATCTTTAAAACTAAATTTTCACTTGTACCCTTTAAATGTGTGGCCCATATTTAAGTTGTTGTTTTTTATTATTAACTTTTTGCATTAAATAGGAGTGTCATTGTCATTTAGATTACTAATAAATGTAAGAATCTACTACACCTAAAACTTTATGATTTTAGAATATGGACATTTAATATAGGGTGGAGGGAGTATAAAGTTTAATAAATAATAAATACTTAGCTTAACTTATTATTATTAATTAATAATGTCATATCATGTTATTATAAGTTAATATCAATTAATAATATCACATATTTCATGTTATTAAACTTTACTATAAAAGATATTAATTAATTAACTTAAGTTTTAATTAATTAAATCTATGTTCATGAATAATTAAATTATTAATTATTATAAGATAAGTTTATTTAAATAAATGTACATACATGTTACATAATAATTTTATTTAAATAAACATATCCTAAGTTTCATTTTAATTAAACCATAAATTAATTAATACAGTTAATTAATTAAAACATAACATAACTTATTTTTACATGTCGGTTTAATTACGTGTTCTTGAAAAAGTGTCAAGTACCTGAGCCTGAAACCCGAGACCCGACAACCGAGCACTACAGCCCGAAGGCTGTGGCCTTTGCTGTCTTGACTCGTCCGAGCCACAAACACCTCACCAAGAGCCATGGCTCTCGGCTTGCTGCTGTGCCCGAACCAAACGAACCCCCAGCCCACGCTGGGGTTCCCTCCTGCTTGTGACTAATACCCACTGAGCCCCCCCCCCCCCCCCCCCCAATGTCCTCGGTTACCCACTGTTGGGCTAAGAACCCCACCGTGGGTCTTGGTACTTGCAGCTGTCAACACCACACCACCACCTTCAACCCACTGGTTGCGGCTGGTGGTTTTAATCCAACGCCGACCCCCTTGGGGTTGCGGCTGTTGGTCACGCGACACCACCGAGACCCCTTGTGGTATCGGTTGGCTGCGATCGCGACAAACAAACCGCCCAAACCATTATTTGTTTTTATTCTTGCTAGATCTATGATTTATTTACATGTTCATGCATTGTTTTTAATGATCATACATAAATTAAATGAAAACAAGGAAGGATTTGAGTGATACCAAATGCGCGTGACAAAAGGGAATGAACACGAAAATGTTACCCTTATCAAAACAAAATCAAAATGATCGTCCTTGTGGTTTTGTTGTGTTGTCGCGGCCAAGAAAGAACAAACAGAAAGAGGAAGTGTTTTAGGGTTTTAAATTATCTATGATTATGTTATATGAAAGTCCTTATTTTATGTAAATAAGGATTTAGTTATTGGATTAGGCCTTTGGCCCTTTTCTTGCTTGTTTGGATGCCGGCCTACAACACACACATAACAATCCATTTATTTTTCGTGACTTAAAATATTATCATGTGTGTTCGTTAGATGTTCGTGTTTTATAACTTGTATACTTTAAGTATTATACGTGAATACTTATCGTGCATTTATAATCGTGTTTACATACATAATACATACGATAATGAATTAATATACATATTGTTCGTATTAAATATTCATGATTCATGACGTATATTAATTTATTATAAAATTTAAATTTAACCGTAATTTCGTGCATTTAATGATCTTAGGATTTTTAAAGCGGGGTTTACACTTAATTTAGCTATTACTTAGTGTTCGTATGTTTTTCAACTTGACATTAACTGTAGAACAATGATAATCTTTATGAATCAAGAGGGTTGATGTTTTTCTAGAGAGAGAAAGTTAGAGAGAGAAGTGAAAGAAACTTGTATATTGAAATGAAAGAAATAAACAACCAACACCTCTTTCCATGGTGGAAAGAGGTTTAAATACCCCAAGTCCTTAATGGACTTGGGCTTCCGGCCCATGAACATGCTCATTGGTCGGGCTATTTAATAAATGAAACTAAACATAACTACGAGCCTATAACTACATTGTTGGAGTGACCGAGACTTTCTAAATGCGTAAAACGTATTTCCAACAATCTCCCCCAAAGGGAGGTCACTCCAAATTTACAAAGTCCTAATCTAGCATGTTAGATCTTGTTCTTGAGCTCGTAGTCTTCTTTTCTTTCTTTTTCTTTTCTTTTGTGAATATGTGTTGAATGATATCAGCCTTTTGCTTGGAACACGTTCTTTTGGCCTTTCACGTGCAGTCTTTATTTTCTTGTGAGGTTCGCCTCTTTGTGACTTCATGTCCCACACACTTATCCTTTGTTGAATTATTGAAAGTTTCAGAGTCGATACAGCGGAAGACTTTCAGGTCATACTTTCTTGAATTTACAGGAGTATTTGATGCAGAAGGAATACGCATGTGAAGACGTCTTCAACAGGTACACCGCAACGCCACCGTCTTCAACAGGTACACAGCAACGCCACCGTCTTCAACAGGTATACAGCAACGCCACCGTCTTCAACAGGTACACAGCAACGACACGAATAAAATGGCTTTGACATTTTATTCTAATTTGGTAGCGTTTTACCTCCGGTCGGTGAAGACCGTTGGACGATATTAGATATCGTACCCATGATGGATAGTTTCAATTAAGTAACTTCCTGACAGGATTTCGCGGGTAAACCCGTTCTCTTTATTCGACCGTCCAAAGCTGACTGCGAACATAAAGAGTGAATCATTTGGATTAGAAATCCTTATGATTGAATCCGTCAATTCATGAAACCTGGAACAAGTGAATTTCAATTAAGATATTCACCATCGTTTCTTTCCAGTTGTCACAAACTTGATTCAGATTGAATCTTGCTTGTCACCTACCAAGTGCTGTTTGATGTTAACACTAGAAGGATTTCCACTCGTCACTGTGAACACTAAAGAGTGTCACTCTGAATGTTCTGGCAAGATCATACGATAATGCGTAGAGGCCTGGAACGAGTTTAAGTTCAATTAAGAATTAAACTACTGTTTCTTTCCAGTTGTCACAAGATTAGTTCGTAAATAACCGCACGTATCACCTACCATGAGCTTGTTTGATGTTGGCTCAAGCAGGATTTCCATCTTCACTGTAATACTTGCGTATCACTCGGATGTTCTGGCAATATAACAAGAATACTGCGTAGGACTCATAAAAGATCTCTTACTTTTTACAGTGTGTGAAGAAGCAAGGAATAAATGGAAAGTGTCCTAATGAGACTTTTGATGATCTCGTGGCTCTAGACTCGATAGTGTGTTTTGATTTAGTGATCGATGGCTGGAGAGGAGAGCCACCTATTCAATATCAGTCTATTCGGAGTGAATAAACCAATAGATAACGTGTTGATCTCCGTGTGATTAAAACAAATACCTTTTGAGAGATATTTGAGTTAGCTGGGGAGCGTTGTGCATTGCATCACTGGGTCCATGATGGCTTTCTTCAATATCGAGAATCATTAACTAATGATCTCAATAGCATATGTATTGACCTGGTTTCTGCCAAAAGTTGTAAGGAGGGCTTCTTTCTTTACACCCTTTATCTTTACAATTCTTTTTCATTCTTCAACCCCTTCAATGCTTACCAATACGTCATTACTAGCACCTTGTTGTGATTGTTCCAGTGCTAACTTAAGTACTTGGTCGGCATTCAGCTACGTTCACATTCATTCTCCATCTTTCCTAGGACTTCTAGTTCTATCTAAGGAGTTGTCCTTGGGAAGATTCCATCGGTTCTGATGAATCATTGGACTAATACCTATACCTACCACCCTTTTGTCACCACATCCTTCGTGAGTTAAGTTTGTTTTGGGTTGATATAGCCACCATGAAAAATCCTTGAAAATCACTTAAAGCACTTGTGATATTAAAATCAAAGATTTTGTGTCGTAAGTGTTTTAACCATCAAAAACGCTCCCCCTTAACTTGTGCATTACACATGTTAAGTTGGTTTATCTTTTAAGTCTTTTTCATTGTTTTAGCCAAATATCATTAAGTCTCCTTAATCCCATTTCCTCCCCTTTCCATAATGTTAACCATCAATATTTTGGATATGAATGGATTAACCGGTCTTTGGGTAATAAAATGAAATTAGATGTTAGCCAAAGAACATATTAATGCTCCCACTCAAATTAATGAGGGTAAGTTGTAGTGCTTGAGTATGATTTGTTTGAAAGATTTAGAATCTCGAGAGAAATTCTTGAAAATATCATACTTTCACACTACAACAAGCCACAAAAGCTGATAAAGCAAAGAGATAACATATTCACAATTATAGACATATGGAGTTGACCTGTTATAAGACGAACCAAAATTAATTGGTTCGTTCCGTGAACCAATGGTGAGCTCCATATGGTCGTCCACCGACAAATCGTTCTATGCTTCGTAGCAACCGGCGCTTCCTGAGAAGTTCTTCAATCTTCTTGATTGCGTACTTTGATCCCCTGATGCACTGGCTTGTCCAGGTGTAGGTGACTGCTGGAAGCGGTTGTTTGGCATTGAGAACCGTCAGATCATCTCGAACTTGCTTGAGCATGCCATCGCTGAATTTGTGCATTTCAGAGAATCGCATATACTGCATGATGCCGGTCTCATTTGGGTAGAAGATGGCTGCTTCCGGTGTGGTTGTCCCCATGTATACCTTCTTGTTCTTATGGAAATTGCTGAGTGGAGTCGTATGGGGACGTTCAAGGTTTAGCTTCTTCTGATAACTTTCTACACCAAGTTGAAAGTCTTCCACCCGGTTCTGAATGACGATTTTCCTAGCATATTGGCGAAAGTTGGAACTCAAGGCAATGACATCTCAGGTGATAAGTGGTCAACTTTTTCTTGAACCAATAGCAGCAGGAGATCTTCGATGTCTTCAAGTTGAAGGTACTGACGATCACTTTCATCAATTCGGTATTCTTTCTCATCAGTACGTTTGAAGATGATTACGTTCAAGTAATCATAGCCGAAGACCGTCTGAGTGGTTGCTCCTTGAATACTTTTGATCCTGTGTGTTGATACAATGGGAGAACCTCTCTTAGGACGGTGGAAATGGTTGTAGGCAAGTCTTTTCTTCGCATTCCAGTGAGAAATGCCAAGTGTTGCATAAGTTTCATAGAACTGGAGCACTTTCTTTCTCAATATGGTTCCAGGTACTTTATCCTATATCCATGGAACATTCTCCAAGTTAATCGCCTTAACCATGGTGAGTGACGTGGCATATTTCTTTGCTCCATTCTCCAGGTATTCAAGGTCGTGAGACACAAAGTGTTCTATTGGGATTGTTGTAGAACCGGCAATGACCGTTGGTGTAAGAGGTCGCAATACAGGAGTTTGAATTCCTTTAGTTTTCGCTCTCATTGCTTTGGTAAGCTCATTGAAATGATATTCTGCTTCATTATGGCTGATCTTCAAAGTATCAAAGAAGTCCACGTTTGCAGCTGCCATTTTGATCAAATCTGGAGTCATTGTCGATTGCCCATGAGAATACCGTAGAAAGGCCGAGAAATCGATAGGGTTATTGAGGAATTGAGTCATCTCCATTTCAGTTGCAGTGGCAAAAGGATGTTGTGGTGCTGCATTTGTTAGCCAAAGTTGCTCCTGTACCGTGTCATCAATGACTAAAGATTCAGCAAACGTCGTTCTGGTACATGTAGATCTTCAACTTCCATATCACTGTTGTGCGGATCTTCAAAATTTGTGGAAGGTTGATCTTGCATTACCGGTATATCACCGTGAGGTTCTTCTTTGAGCATTGGCTGTGTGGGTTCTTCTGCTTGCATATATTCTACGGATTCATTGTGAGAATCAGTAGTAAGAGCTGGTGCAGTAGATATACTTGTATCGAGTTGCTGAGTTTCTGGTACAGTAGACTCTATTGTCTTTTCAGCGGTTTCAGCAATGTTTTCTACAGCTATCTCTAAACCCTTCTCAGTAGCTTTGTCACTGTCGTCCTTATTAGGCTCTTCGGCATTAGTACCTGTTTCGTCATTCTGATCACCCTTGGTGGTTCCATTACCGTCGTCATTATCATCATCGTCATACTCATCGTCACCTGTATCGTCGTCCTTATCTTCATCGTCATCCTTATCCTCTTCTTCTTCATCCTTTTCTTCCTCCTCATCTCCGTCCTTATCTTCTTCCTCATTTTGTTCATTGTCACCATTATCCTCCTCATCGTTACCCTCATCTTCTTCCTCCTCTAGTTCGTCTGCATCGTCAGACTCAGAGTCGGTAGTGTCTGCAGGTTTCTCTTCAAGAATTGCTTTGTTGAGATATTGCAGAACTTTGCGTTTGTATTTCGATTTATGAGCTCCCATATCTAGCAGACGTGTCTGTAGCAATGTCATTAGTTGAAGAGTAGATAAACCGTTACCGACAAGATGTGGTAGTTGTTGATCAACATAAGACTTGACTTCGCGCCGAATGATCGTGGTCATCTGCTCGTCAATTGACCCGAGAAAAGCAGCATTTTCTTTATCCCGGGTTTTCTTCTCTTTAAGAAATGATTTATGTTTTGCTTTAAGTCTAGACACTCTTTCTATTAGTTTCTGAAGTGTAGGCTCATCATGTTGTGGTTCCTTGGGAGGATTGGTGATCCTTTCAGTCAATGTAGCTATTTTTGTAGCTTGAGCCTCCAGCTGTTGTTGAAGAGACTGGATCAGTGGATCATTGACTGTAAGGAAGGGATTGGATGTGGATGATACTTGTGGTTCTTCTAGTGGAGGTGTAACCATAACTGTTAACGTGGTGGTGGATGATACTGGTTGTTGAAGGATAGGTGTTGATGTAGATACAGTGATTGGGGCGGTGGTTGATACAAGTTGTGCAGCTGCGGATGACGGTGTAGATTCAGTGTAACACCCCACTTGGAAAATGGACCATTACGTGTACTTATGGCGTGTCATCAAAGCATGCAAGGTAATGTATTAAACATTAAATGACCAAACGGAAAATACCGAAATCAAACATCGGTAGTCCAACATAAGCTCCAAAGTAAAAAGGCTAAGTACTGAAGAAAAGGGACGAAACAATGTCCAACAACCAAAGAGAAGTAATGTAATGTATGCATAAAATAAAGGAGTCTGGATAGCTCCCATCCAATGCACGTACTCTCTTAGCAGTCCTAAGATCGTCCCTGTGTACCTGCCGTTTGGAAACATGAAAGGAAACTACGGCTGAGCATAACGCTCAGTGGACGGATATAGCATGAATAAGATGTACTGAAAGTAAATGGAATGGAAGACTACAATGACACTATAACTGATATGACATGAGCTACAATTCTGCAAAAACTTTGATAAACCTTTTCATATATACTGAAACTGAAATATAACTTATTAATTCTGAAAACATGCATTTTCTGTATTTTAATTTGCCAAGAGCTTATATAGGTCATGTATTAAATCAACTGCTGCATGAATACATGGAGGGGTGTCCTCGTCATGCTATAGAGGGGTGACCTCTAAATAACTGTGCTGGGTGGAGGGATCAGCTCCAATGTGAAGGATGTAGAGCACACACCACATTCACCTGCTAACTGTGAACTATAGCCTAGGATGCATCCATACGCCCCACTAATAATACTGATAAAATGGCCAAGCTGAGCTGAGTGGAACGATGCAGGATATCACTCTCCTGCATGTGAGTCACGACACCGGTGCCTCTAGTGCCGTGGTTACGGTACCTCCGTAACTAGTACATAAACTAATCATGCTTGTATATAAGGCTCAGGCAATTTATTTTATTATAAACATAATTTCTGATAACTTTAAACATATACTGGGGAAAACATTTGGCTGCAGACGGGGAATCCTAATCATGCATAAGAAAGGAAGTCCTTACTGAAAGGACGGGAATCCGTACCTTTAGTCCAGTAACTGACTGAATGGAAGACTGAACGAATACTACTCGGGCTTCACGCGTGCTACATAATTAAAAGACGCGAATAAGTTAACTGATATCCGTTATCAAATTTTACTGGTCTTGTTGGTTTCTTATTTATTTATTCAGATATTCTATATGTATGATTACGGCTAAATCTGACCATTAAAATAAAATAATTTATTTTAATGTATTAATGTTATACTAATAGCTACGTACAACGTTTATCTAACTGTAAATAATTCTATATTAAGTATTTTTCTAAAGATAGAAGTTCCTTAAGTTTAGAAAGTTCTTAAATAATTTAATTCGTTTTCTAAAATATACCCTTTTAAAATATTAACGAAAATAATTTACTTTAATACACATAAAATATGTATATATTAAATAATTATAAAACACTTAAATTAAATTAAAAAGGTATAACATAAAAAAAATATCTATTTTATCATTTATAAAAACGTCCCGAGCTTACCGACTAACAACTAAACCTATACACCAAATCTGTCCGAAACAAATTAGTGACAGAATTTCGTGTCACCAAAAACTGTCGCTAAAGCTGTTTATTTAAAAACTGTTTAAACCCTAACAGTTTTGCGACAGAACAATCTGTCGCTAAACTGTCGCTAAAGTTAATTAACTTTCTTGTTTTTCTGTCTATTTTTTTTTCCACTGCTCTAAGTGCCTCGTTCCCACTGTTTACCAAACGCCGGATCAAAAAAAAAAAAGGGAGTTCCGACTATTCATCCTAAACAACCAAGGTAATTTTAGCCTCTCCTTTCTTACGAAATCACGTGTCTCGGGGGTGGTGGCTTGGTTACAGCCGCAGCAGAAAGAACCCGAGACCTAGAGTCTCGGGAGGGTGTTGTTTTCCCACAGCCGCGAAAAAAAAAGAAAATAAAGGGGGCGTCGGGTTGGTTACATCAGGGAACCGAGACCATAGGGTCTCGGTGTGTGTGCTGCACGACCCAACCGAGACCACTGCCGGTCTCGGTAGTCTTTTCTTGCCAAACCCGAGCCAAAGATTCAATAAGGGTGCGTTTGGTTGTAAAATAGAACAAGCGGGGGGAAACTGTTTGGTAAACAGTGGGAACGAGGCACTTAGAGCAGTGGAAAAAAAAATAGACAGAAAAACAAGAAAGTTAATTAACTTTAGCGACAGTTTAGCGACAGATTGTTCTGTCGCAAAACTGTTAGGGTTTAAACAGTTTTTAAATAAACAGCTTTAGCGACAGTTTTTGGTGACACGAAATTCTGTCACTAATTTGTTTCGGACAGATTTGGTGTATAGGTTTAGTTGTTAGTCGGTAAGCTCGGGACGTTTTTATAAATGATAAAATAGATATTTTTTTTATGTTATACCTTTTTAATTTAATTTAAGTGTTTTATAATTATTTAATGTATACATATTTTATGTGTATTAAAGTAAATTATTTTCGTTAATATTTTAAAAGGGTATATTTTAGAAAACGAATTAAATTATTTAAGAACTTTCTAAACTTAAGGAACTTCTATCTTTAGAAAAATACTTAATATAGAATTATTTACCGTTAGATAAACGTTGTACGTAGCTATTAGTATAACATTAATACATTAAAATAAATTATTTTATTTTAATGGTCAGATTTAGCCGTAATCATACATATAGAATATCTGAATAAATAAATAAGAAACCAACAAGACCAGTAAAATTTGATAACGGATATCAGTTAACTTATTCGCGTCTTTTAATTATGTAGCACGCGTGAAGCCCGAGTAGTATTCGTTCAGTCTTCCATTCAGTCAGTTACTGGACTAAAGGTACGGATTCCCGTCCTTTCAGTAAGGACTTCCTTTCTTATGCATGATTAGGATTCCCCGTCTGCAGCCAAATGTTTTCCCCAGTATATGTTTAAAGTTATCAGAAATTATGTTTATAATAAAATAAATTGCCTGAGCCTTATATACAAGCATGATTAGTTTATGTACTAGTTACGGAGGTACCGTAACCACGGCACTAGAGGCACCGGTGTCGTGACTCACATGCAGGAGAGTGATATCCTGCATCGTTCCACTCAGCTCAGCTTGGCCATTTTATCAGTATTATTAGTGGGGCGTATGGATGCATCCTAGGCTATAGTTCACAGTTAGCAGGTGAATGTGGTGTGTGCTCTACATCCTTCACATTGGAGCGGATCCCTCCACCCAGCACAGTTATTTAGAGGTCACCCCTCTATAGCATGACGAGGACACCCCTCCATGTATTCATGCAGCAGTTGATTTAATACATGACCTATATAAGCTCTTGGCAAATTAAAATACAGAAAATGCATGTTTTCAGAATTAATAAGTTATATTTCAGTTTCAGTATATATGAAAAGGTTTATCAAAGTTTTTGCAGAATTGTAGCTCATGTCATATCAGTTATAGTGTCATTGTAGTCTTCCATTCCATTTACTTTCAGTACATCTTATTCATGCTATATCCGTCCACTGAGCGTTATGCTCAGCCGTAGTTTCCTTTCATGTTTCCAAACGGCAGGTACACAGGGACGATCTTAGGACTGCTAAGAGAGTACGTGCATTGGATGGGAGCTATCCAGACTCCTTTATTTTATGCATACATTACATTACTTCTCTTTGGTTGTTGGACATTGTTTCGTCCCTTTTCTTCAGTACTTAGCCTTTTTACTTTGGAGCTTATGTTGGACTACCGATGTTTAATTCCGGTATTTTCCGTTTGGTCATTTAATGTTTAATACATTACCTTGCATGCTTTGATGACACGCCATAAGTACACGTAATGGTCCATTTTCCAAGTGGGGTGTTACATTCAGTGGTGATGATGGTGGTTGATACTGGTTGTGCAGCGGGTGCCGGGGTGATAGCTGGTGTAATGACCTCACTGATGACCGGGGTTGATAATGGTGGAGTGGTGGTGGATGTAACAGTAGTAATGGGAACATCCACCATTGATTCGTTTGTTGACGGATCAGTGTTTGTTACCTCAACGCCCTCCCCTTCCAGATTAAGATATTTTAAAACGTCATCAGAACCATAAGTAGACTTACTTTGAAATTGAGTCTCTGGTATGAGAGTTGCATGAGCATCTTCGTTTAACACCATGTGAGTTGATTCTGGTAAAGAAGTGGTAATATTGGCGTCTCGATACATCATACTTGTATCTGTGTCTGCACTACTCTCACGTTCTTCACTTGGCTCACGAATTTCAAGGTGGTAGTTACCAGCATCTTCATAAGTATCTTCGTCGAGAGGATCTTCATAAAATGCCAAGTCAGCATCAGGATTGCCGAATTCTGCTAAGTCCTCAAACATTCTTGAACCTGATCCTGTGGAAAAAGCTTCCTGTCTGCTTTGTTGAAGAACAATACGCAGTCGTTTGGCTTAAGAAATTTGTTGTTGAGCAGGTTCTTTGGAAGCAACACTTGCTTCTTTACCCTTGGTCTGCTTTGCTTTCTTTGTCTTGCGAAGTGGTATTTCTTCCTGTTCTTCCTCTGTTTGGGTCATTTCAGCATCTTCAGCATCTTCATCAACTAAATGCTCTTTCCCTGTGCCTTTGTCTTGTGATGAAACAGTCGATTTGCGCTTGGAAATTCTTTTCTTTCGTTTTCCTTTTTGGGTCTCTGCTTGTTTTTCGGAAGGATCTGCATTTGCACGTATAAACTGTGCTTCAATATCTTTAAGCATCTCTCTGTAGTGATCACTTTCCCTTATATCGTCATTCATCATGATTGTTGGCACTTCAGCTGGCCTGAGTTTATATTTTGTGAATTGATTATCCGCAGTCATAGTATCTAACACATCGTCATCATCTTGAGTATGATAGAAGAAGTTCCCGCGATGATCAATATCTGGGTCACTCTTCATGAAGTGATTGATAATGAGTTTTGTGAACCTTGGGAATGGAAGATGCACCGCTTTTCTCTTGGAACTTGTGAATTGATGACAAAATTCTTCCCAAAGTTGTAAAGCATAATCCACTTTAGATCCGGTGTAGAGACCCCAAAAGATAACTGCCTGAGCGGGTCGCATTGCGTCTGATCCGCGAATCTTGGAAGTAAGGCACTTCACTAAAGTGATGACAATTGCTTTCCAAGGTTGTCCAATATGTGATGTGTTAAACTGAGAAAGAAAACCAATTTCACCCTCATAGTTCAATTCTCGGATTACTCTAAGTAGTTCTTCTGCATCTGGATCAGGCACAAAGTATTCCCCTTTTGCAAGCTTTGGAAGCTTAAATAGTTGCCTAAACTGACGCATATCAAATGTCAAGGCTTTGTTGTTCAGAGTAAAGGAGATTATCTTCTTTGACAATTGCTTTGCTTGTGTGATTGAGGCAGTTGCCCAAAATTCATGCATGTATACTTCAGGAACCGATGCAGTGACACGTAATGCATCCTTTATTGGTGAACAATCTAGGATGTCTGTTGCGATTTTGAATGCCGCCAAAGAAGGATCAAAATCGTCTCTCAAACGAAAATTGTTTGGTGCATGTTGCATTCGAGCATTAAGTGGAACAAGGATAAGATCTAATTGTTTTTGTTCTTCTTCGGTTATCGACATTTTCCTTCTTTTAGATAAATACAAGCACACTTGATATATACACATATATATCTCATAAACATGTAAATTCTAAGCATGGGATATAAATCACAACAAATTATCACCACATATGTTTGAGTAGCAAAAACAAGCATAGATCATATGGACCAAGGTCATACATTCAGAATCACATAACGAGATATAAAAGGCAAGGACATGGAAAAACTAAGTCCGTTATAGTGCCACACATATCTTAAAACTTAGCAAATGTCCATTGTAATAATGCGTCATTTTATACCCATCGTAGTGAACTCATTGTATTAAGTCCATCGAACTATATCCATCGTGCCAACCCATCGCACTCTACCCATCGCATTCTACCCATCGCATCATACTCATCGCATCATACTCATCGCATCCTATCCATCGCATCCTACCCCATCGCATCCTATCCATCACACCCTACCCCATCGCATCCTATCCATCGCATCCTACCCCATCGCATCCTACCCCATCGCATCCTACCCATCGCATTGGAGCCATCGTAACAGACCCATCGCAACGATCCATCTTAACAGACCATCGCAACGATCCATCGCAACGGACCATCACAACGATCTATCGCAACGGACCATCGCAACGATCCATCGCAACGAACCATCGCAACGATCCATCGCAATAGAGCATCACAACAGGCCCATCGTAATGAGCCATCGCAGCGAGTGGATAAGGTAAAGCCATCGCAATCAATGCGATGAGAATGGATCGTAGCCATTGATCGCATTCTTGGTGATAGGACCGAGGTTAATCTTAAGTGAGAGATTACGGGACAAGGACGATGATATAAGCCAACCTGTTAATATCCAATGTTTATCTAGGCATTATGAACACATCCCAACACTAAAAACTCGTTTTTATCAACAATCAAGAAACCCTATATTGGTTCAGATTCCTATGGATATGTGTCTGAGTTAATGATTATAGCATGAGATATAAACATCTAATAAACATAAGCAAATGAATATAGTTATACCTAGATCAGAGATAAACAAAGGCACGATAAGATGGGTATGAAGCTATAACAATGGCGGACGAGTCTATGTTTTGAGTTTATGTGAAGACAGATAAACTAGTGGGGGGGGGGTGGGGGTGGGATATGTATTTGACTGTGGTCAAACCAATTTGTAATAAATTGAAATTTGGTCCCCCCTTAGTTGCAATTTTGCAATTTGTGTTCCCCCAAGGTGTATAATGTTTAACCAAGACATGTAGAAACATGTGAAATAGCTAACACCTAAACCTGTAAGGTCTTATCTTAGAAGGCAAACACGACATCAAACTCCTAAAGCTTAATTTCAAACAGGAAATACCTCAAGCCACATAAAATAACAAAGCATATAGAATTGAGAATGGCTGGTTTTATAGTTTCTGAAAATCCTTTTTGAAGATGCATTTTAATTCCAAAAGCAATATAATATTTGCTCCCCCTTAAACATAGACCCGTTTTCTATTTAAAGAGCTGTAGTCATTGTTTTTAGAAGAACAAATATACGAGAAGACTTTTTTCCAGTTTAGTGATTTTAAGAACGATTCTGGTGGCAATAAGATTTCTCTTATTTAGACAAAATAAGTGCACTGATACGTACACAAATTTGTGTTAGACCAAGTTATAAAGTAAACTTGGCCCCTTACAAGGTTTTAAAGTAAACCTTGCCCGAGAAACTTAATTCCCGTTGTGAGCCAACGTTTTCAAAAGAAATACGTGACTTTAATGCGAAAAAACGGGTTGCAGTCAGAAATTACTACAAGCCATAATGGGCATGTTTTAAAACTTGTACAACTTTTATACGGACTCTATTTATGGCGCCGTGTCAATATTAATCAACATTTCTAAAGCCGTAAATATTACCGTACTAAAAGACATGTCCGATTTGAAAACGAAAATTTTTTTTGGATTTTCTTGATTTTATATTTTTTATGGATTTTCTATGTTTTATATTTTTTATGGTTTTTCTATGTTTTATATTTTGTATTTTTCTTTTGTTGGTTTAAATATATACGATAATATACAAAATCACGATCAAAGGATACTCGAGAATAGTTTACCACTACTATTCTGCGGATTCTTCTGCGAACTCCTTAAGTGTCGCTGGTGAGAATGATTTCATGTCTAGTTTTTCGATCAAAAACTCGATACGTCCTCGATCTAAGGCCTTTGTGAATATATCTGCCAGCTGATACTCAGTGTTGACGAAGTATAGTTCGATCACTCCATTTTCCACTTGCTCCTTGATGAAGTGGTAGCGGATGTCAATGTGCTTTGCTCGAGAGTGTTGAACGTAGTTGCAGCATAGGGCGATTGCACTTTTGTTATCACAGTACATCGGGATTTTGTTGAATCCAAGACCGTAGTCAGTCAATTGTGACCTCATCCAAAGAACTTGAGCACAACAACCAGACATAGCAATGTATTCAGCCTCTGTACTTGATATCGCAGCGCTTTTCTGCCTTTTTGATGCCCAACTAACAAGTCTATCTCCAAGAAGTTGCACACTGCCAGAAGTGCTACGTCTGGTATCTTAACACCCGACATAATCTGCATCTGCATATGAAATTAGTGCAATAGAGGAATCCTTCGGATACCACAGACCACGATGAAGTGTTCCTTTTAGATACCGAAAGATCCTTTTCACAACATGTAAGTGCTTTTTGGTAGGCCGAGCCTGATACCGGGCACACATGCCTATAGCAAATTGTAAATTAGGCCTGCTAGCAATTAGATAGAGAAGGGTGCCGATCATTCCACGGTAAAGTTTAGGATCGACAGCTATCCCTTCCTTATCTTCATCTAATTTGGATCTCTCCACCATTGGAGTATCCACGGGGTCACAATTTTCAAAGTGATATTTCTTTAAGGATTCAAGAGCAAATTTGGATTGATTAATGAAGATGCCTCTGGGATTCTGAGAAATTTGCAATCCTAAGAAAAATGAAATTTTTCCCATCATCGACATCTTAAAGCATGTGGACATAATTTTCTCAAAACGGTCAGACAAACGTTGATTAGTAGCAGCAAATATTATATCATCAACATAAATTTGTACCAGTATCATGTCGTTGTCCTCCTTGAGAATGAATAATGTTGGGTCCACTTTGCCTTTGGAGAAGCCTTTAGAGATGAGATACGACGATAAGAGATCGTACCACGCGCGTGGAGCTTGTTTCAACCCGTAAAGAGCCTTCTTGAGCTTGTACACGTGATTAGGATACTCTGAATTGACGAATCCATTCGGCTGGCTTACATAGACATCTTCCCTTAATTCACCATTGAGAAATGCCGTCTTAACATCCATTTGGTAGACGATCATATTCATGTGAGCAGCATAAGCAAGGAATAGTCTAATTGCCTCCAATCGTGCAACAAGAGCAAAGGATTCTTCAAAATCGATACCCAAAGCTTGTTTGTAACCTCTAGCAACCAACCTAGCTTTGTTTTTCAACACACTACCTAACTCATCGAGCTTAACCTTGTATACCCACAACAATGTCAAGATTTCAACGTTGCTGGGTAACGGAACTAATTCCCACACTTCAAGACGTTGGAATTCATTAAGTTCCTCTTGCATGGCTTCAATCCATGATGATTTGGTCATGGCTTGTTGCCAGTTTTTAGGTTCAGTGTCTGAAAGAAATGCATCAAAATAGCAATATAATGCATGTTCTTAGAGTTGATGGCGTGTTAAGACTGGTCGATCGATGTCACCAATAATATTGCGGATTGGGTGATCCTTTGTCCATTTAGTGTTGTGAGTTTCAATCCGTGGTGGTCGGGAGTGAACGATTGCAGGAGCTTCCTCTGAGGTAGACGCACCGGTAGGGTCTTCAGGTATATGTGAACCAAAGAAGGGAAGCTTTTGTAAGTGAGCATATTCCAGATCGTGATCATATAGGTCCTCTTCAACATCATTAGGAACGAGTGGGGGGTGATGATTCAGGTGTTGTTTGAGAATTGGTGGGGGATGGGACATCTTGTTCAAGAGTAACAGTAGATGCCTCGGATAGATTTCCATTATCTTGAGCAACATCTACGGGAATCGGAGCTACTGCTGCAGGTGTTGGAGAATCATTACTCTGTGGATCGAAGAATTCATCAAACATAGGTTGAAATAACTTATCCCACTCGGACCTTGTTGGTGGTATAAATGATGGAGAAGTAGGATTGTTGGGAATTAATCCGGAACTGATTGTACCGGTTCCCATCTCGTGTAATGCGGGTTCAGAGATGTGTTGCTCAGAAGCCATCGCTGTCAGCTCATCAAAATCGACATCCAAAGTTTCTACTATCTTGCCAATACGACGGTTATAAATTCGGTAAGCTTTCTTTGCAAGCGAGTAACCAATGAAAATTCCAGTATCAGCCTTCGGTTGAAGTTTTCCCAGATTCTCACTATTTGTATTTGGATAGAAAAGTGCACCAAACACATGAAGATATGAAATATCGGGTTTGTGTCCATGAAGTAGCTCATATGGAGTTTTACCATGACGTTTGCGAATGATGGAGCGGTTTTGGGTATAACATGTGGTTGCCACTGCTTCAGCCTATAAGAATAAAGGAGCATTCGCATAAATCAACATAGTTCGAGCAGCTTCCATAAGTGTACGGTTACGTCTTTCAACGACACCATTTTGTTGTGGAGTGCGAGCCACAGATGTTTCATGAGAAATACCAACCTTTTCATAATAATTTCGAAGAGTCTGATTAACGAACTCAGTGCCGTTATCAGTCCGAATGCGGCGAACAGTAGCATTACGACGTACTTGGATCATCTTTAAGAAAGTAATGATATACTCTGGTGCTTGATCCTTGGATGCTAAGAACTTTACCCATGTAAACCTTGAGAAATCATCCACTATGACGAGGATGTATTTTCTACCACTCACACTAGCCGTACGCATTGGCCCGCAAACATCCATGTGCAAAAGATACAGTGGTTCTTGGTTGGTATCTTCTGCTTTAGGTTTGTAAGATTTATTGGTGCTTTTCCCCAATGAACACGCAGAACATAAGTGATCCTTGTCGAACTTAAGTTTTGGAAGACCACGAACAAGTTCGTTTCTAGCCAAATGGTTAATAGCATCAAAGTTAAGATGAGATAACCGTCGATGCCACAACCATGACTTGGTCTTAGATGCTTTGAAGAGTAGACAAACAGGAGAGGCGGCCATCATGTTTTGAATAGACAAGGTATAGAGATTATCCCCTCGAGAACCCTTTAACAAATCATTTCCTGCAAGATCGCGAATAAAGCAAGTATGTTGTCGAAAGGCCACTTCAAGGTTTGAATCGCAAAATTGTCCTACTGAGAATAGATTGTGACCAAGTCCCTCTACATAATAAACCCTTGAAATCGTGACATTCCCAATCTGATATTCACCATAACCCATAATCTTTGCAATATGGTCGTTGCCGAATTTAACCGTTCCTAGAAACTTGCTGACGAAATTTCTGAGCATCGAGCGGTCTCCATTCATATGTTTGGAGCACCCCGAGTCCAAATACCAAAGAATAATTTGGACGACCTGAAAATATTACCAAACACAGACGATGTATCGGATTCTAATTGTTCTTCTGAGTTAGCAGGTACAGATACAATTATCTTAGATTTGCTATCAGACGAAACTTTAGGCTTCCAGATTTTCTTACTAGTTGTTGGCTTAGATTCTAGTTGTCTTGTATTCTGAGGTACTTTTTGACTGGGGACATTACCACTGGTAGGCACAATAGTGGGGGCAGACCTAGTTAAAGGGCGCTTTTTCCATTTCTTAGTGCTAGTGTTCCTATTTAAAGGACGCTTAGACCTAACTTCCGTGAATGTGATCCTAGTTAAAGGGCACTTAGTTCCATTAGCAGTAAAGGTCCTACCAGTGGGTTTCCATTGCCACCCAACTTGGGTGAATTTCTTCCCTGTTGGAATCCATTCAAGATTTTTCTTAATAGCATACATTTCATTCACGTGATCAACAAGGCATAAATCATGATGCTGAGAAAACATGCATTCATTACAATTCCAACATTTCGCATTAGAATTCACATTTTTCTTAGGTTTCCACTCATAATGAGGACCTTTTGTCTTAGCTACATGATTCTTTTTATTTAAAACTGAAATAACATTCCTAGGGTGCACTTCTACTTTCTTCTTCTCAGTCCTATTAGTGGAAGGCTTGATCCTATCTTTCTTGTCTTGAGATCCTTTAGCCTTAGTGGACACAGTTACTCCTGTAGAAGTCAAGGGAACATTAGTTACAGATTTTGACTTAGCCTTGATGGGTGTGTTTAAAACAGGCTTAGCTTCTGGGGTCTTATTGAATGGAGTAATGGCAATGGTGGTTTGTTGTTTAGATGGTACAGATATCGGTTGCCCAATGTACTCTAAGTTTGCTAAACAATCCTGAACGCGATCCACATATAATAAAAGCTCATATACACTATGTCTTGTGGGATCACGTTCACGTATTTCATCAACAATCTCTCTAGCTAGATCAGCATGTTCTAAGGCATTTTTCATATATGTGGCAAACTTAGTGGGACTTTTCTTAAATTTTGGATCCCGATATAGCACACGTGGGTTGGGTTTGGGAGCACTAGAGGTCGAGGCAGAGACAGTAGCTGGATTATCAACACTTTCTCGTCCTTTGAGTTGAAGTGTCTCCTTTAATTCTGCTAGAACCATGTTTTTGTCTATGAGCTGAATTTTTAGGTCAGAGGTTTCCTCACATTTCTTGTTCAGTTTGTCAATTAAAGACTTTTGCTCTGTCGCATTAAACGCGAGGTGTTCTTCTATTGAACCATAAATTTGTGAGTCTCCTTGCCTTACTTGTTCATGCTCTCCTAGTATAGAATTAATTCTATTTTCTAGGACATGATTTTTAGTCTCTGCAGCCTCTAGTTCCGTTTTTGTTTCTAGTAATTCTCTCTTAATTCTCATCATCTCTTCTTCTAAATTCTGAACCATCTGAATCATCTTGTCACTTGTCTCAACGGAGTTTCCACCATCATTTAGTTTTGAAAGAGTTTCATTTTTAGATTGATTCTCAATTTCAAGAGATATAGAATGTTGTTGAAGCTCATTAAAACTTTTTGAGAGTGTATTATACAAATCTTGAAGCTTTAAAAATTCAGCGTTGGATTCATGACAAGAATGATTTTCTACAGTATTCACATGTTCAACAGTATTCACAGATCATGCACATCATCACAAATATTCACAGTAGATGAAATTTCATGAGTATATTTAACAGTAACAACTTGCATCACTTCGAGAGACACCATATGTTCTAAAAAGCGGTCATATTCTGATAAAATCTTTTCCTTTTCAATTAAGTGTTGTTCATAAGCATCATCCATTTTATTGAAAACTTTTTGAACTTCACCAATTTCAAAACTTAAATTACACGCTAGATCATAGACTCCTTGTTTAATATGGTCCACAAACAGAACGATCTCTTTTTCAATCACCATTTTCATGTGTTCGAACGCCCATTCTCCAGCGGTTTGAGCCGTTGAAGTCGTACATTCCAAAATGACCTTGTCAAAATCGGTAAGGTATTGCCCAATCTCTTCCAAGCTGAGCTTTACCGTACTAACCGGTGGAAGATTCTTAGGAATTTCCTTTGGTTTGTCCGAGTTGACAAGTGTAGGAATTATACTAAGGCATTCTGTAGTTAGCATGAAAGTGGATGTTTGGAGAGTTCTCTTTTTCATATTAAAACGAATTCTAAGATCTATTGTGGCATTTTTTGCATTCATTAAAGCATAATCATATTCAGGATATGTAGAAAGTAATTTTAACTGCTTTTCATCATATGGTGTCATACTCTCAGAATCATGAGAGAACACAATCGGATCTAATACCAATCCTAACTTTGTTGCATCATAAAGTCGTGGGTTGTGGTTAAGTGCTTGCTTTACATAACCCGGGTTAGGTGGTAAGTCTATGAGACGCGATAGGTTGAACTCTTTAAATGATGCATGAAACAAGTGTACTATATGCGAAGCAGCATATTGTTTTAAAAGCTTAAGTTCCGTTTCTTTTATTCTTTCAGACGTCTTAATTTCCATTTCAAGCTGTTTGGACTCAAGAAATTCAAAATCCGTTTGAAGTTGTTGAAAATTAGTAACGACTGACTCTTTTTCTTTAAGCTCATTCGAAAGATTTGCTCTTATACTTTCAATTTCTAGCAGATTGTCCATTTGAACTTTCCTAAACCTATCAAATTCAGGATTGGTTAAGGTAGTGGACACAGGAGTCATTTCCAAAGTTTTAACCTTGTCCTTATGCAAAGCAAGCTCGGCAGATAAAGTCTGATTAGCATTAAGGGTTTCAAGGACCACATTATTCATTTGCCTAAGCAAAGATGCAGGGACCATAACCAAATTAGGTTGAGCAGACGAATTGATAGTCGTAAGAGCTCCCGGTTGTGGTTCACTCAAAGTCTGAGGACTTACAATGTTATTTCTATCATTGTTTGTCTCGTCGATTGAGTTACTAACCACCGGAGGCTGTTCCGAATACTCAGACATTTGCTCAACTTGATAAGGTACAATACTAGTATCTGTAGCAGTATTTGGTACCTCAGAAATGGTATCAGCTCCATAGATTGAAAGGTTTGCCATAAGAGCTGCTTTGGCGGTGTTAAGATCATCACAATTAGAGTCATATGCATCCAAATCATCACATTGATATGCAGCATTGTTGGTGATGACTGTTGTGAGACCATCAGTTTCCGCTACTCCCGGATCTGCAAGGAATGTCAATTCTTCTTCATCAAGCTCACGACCTTGGGCTTGAGCATTCACCAGGTAAATCTTCTCCTTATACCATGTGTCGTCCCTTCTCCTCTTAGGCTGCTTGCATTCTCGGGCCATGTGCCCTTCCCCTTTGCAGTTGTAACAAATAACCACCTTCATTTTACCAGTGTTGTTTGCCCTTGTAGCAGTAGTAGTGGATGAACATGCACCAGCAGTAGTCGAATTTGATCTCCCTTAAAGTGGTTGCACCATGACCCTTCTGTCCTGAATTGTTGCCTGTTGTCGAGAGTTAGACGAGTTCCTTAACTGATTGTTAGTTGTTGCTGAACCTCGGTAACCTCGTTTGTTCAAAGTTTGACTTAAATATGCAGACATCAGAGCAAGGATTTCAGTAGGGCTATCTCCTTGTCTAAATTCAGGGACAGGGATGTGATCTTCACAGTAGAATGCTGATGCTGGTTGAGCAACAAACTGATTGGTTGGAGCACTTACTTGATGTGAGTAATGAGGTTGAGGAGCCTCGAGTTGTGGATAGGTACTAGCAAGGTTGGTGGGAGGTTGATACGGTGAATACTGGTGTGAAGCATAAGGTGATGGGTGTGAGTCTCCTTGTGATGATGATGTTGCTGGTTGGTGATAAGATGTTGGCGGCGGTGGCAGAATCGAGTACTGTAGAAAGCTTGGTGTTTGATACACAGGTTGATATGAAGATTTGTGTCCTAAAGCAAGCTGAGAGTTGTGGTATGACAGTGTAGGATGGTTTGCCAATAATGCCATTGGTTCATGATAAGGTCCTTGAGAAATTCGGTTTTTGATCACATGCTTCTCATGTTGTTGTAAGAAAGCATAGAGTTGATCTAAATTGGACTTGTGTAGATCACGAATCATTTTGACATCAGTCACATATTGACTCCATTCAGGGGTAGTGTGTTCAAAAACTTGGTGTTTAACTGAAACTGTTCAATCCTTAGATTATAGACATTCATGTCATTCATCAAAGTGGTAAAATGCCAATAAAAATCATGAAGTGTCTCCCCTGGAAGGTATGTGAACCTATCAAACAAATCATACAGTTGACACTCTCGTTCTTGCTTAGTGAGAGATGTCCCTTGTAGCAAAACCGCAAGTCGATCCCAAAGATTCTTTTCTACGGTATGTTCACTCACCATTCGAAAGATATCGGGTGGAAGGGCTTGAAGAATTGTCTGAACAGCCCTTTCATCGGCATCTGCAATGATTTTATTAGCATCGGTTAACTCATGATACTCCCTTGGTCTTGTCACATTGTTGACGGTAACCTCTCCCCAATCTAATGGTCCTTTATCAATTGATTGAAGCATAAGTCGACCATTTTATTTGCCCATGATATATGTTCTCATACGGCCTTGCCATGCTTCAAATAGATCTTTGATGAGCAAAGGCGGGCGAGTATCGGTACCCGAAATGATTGATATATCGGTGAGTGAAGTCATAGTTGGCATAAATGAATGTGAATTCATTTTGTGATCCCTTGAAAAAAGATCATCAAGTATGATCGAGCAATGAAATAAGATTATGTGTTTTAATGTTGTGTAACTAAAGATATTAAGATGTTTTGAGTGTGTGTTTTTGCTAATGTCTCCAAATAATCAACAAAGATGGAAAATCCTCTAAGTGTTGAAAAACAATGGCTGATCGTACTCTAATCGGACTCCCAAATCGTGTTGCGATCGTACTCCCCTGTCCTAGTAGGCTATCGTACTCTCCTATCCAAGTAAGCTATCGTACTCCCCTACCCTAGCCTGATCGTACCCTGATCGTAGTTAGACTGATCGCACCCTGATCGTATTGAGACTAATCGTAGCGAACGTGATCTTACCCGGATCGTAGCGACCTGATCGTACTATGGAGCGTGCTGATGGATCGTACTAAGCAATTGATGCGTGATCGTGATGGTGGATCGTACCTATAGATCGTACTACTAGATCGCACTGATGGATCGTACTAAGCAAGTGGTTCTTGATCGTGATGGTGGATCGTACCTATAGATCGTACTACTAGATCGCAATGGTGGATCGTAGCGTGGATCTAAGTTATGATCGCAACAATGGATCGTGACTAAGGATCGCAAGTAGAAACCCCCAGGGTTTATGCAAACACAAAGTCAGATCGTATCCCTAAAAAACAGTCTGAGACTTAAGATCACCAAGAAAGAAATGATTTTTACCTTGAAAAACGTGATTCTAACCAAACGAATCTCACCAAATCGTTACTAGAACTATTTAGAAGATATGTAGATCACTTGGAATCAAAGAACACGAAACAATTTTGTAACTTTTGGAAAAATCAATCAAAAACACATGAACACACTTAAAAAAAGTATGAACAACACAAAACCAATCTTTATTTCATCCCATGGCTCTTGATACCAATTGTAGAACAATGATAATCTTTATGAATCAAGAGGGTTGATGTTTTTCTAGAGAGAGAAAGTTAGAGAGAGAAGTGAAAGAAACTTGTATATTGAAATGAAAGAAAGTACCAACCAACACCTCTTTCCATGGTGGAAAGAGGTTTAAATACCCCAATTCCTTAATGGACATGGGCTTCCGTCCCATGAACATGCTCATGGGTCGGGCTATTTAATAAATGAAACTAAACATAACTACGAGCCTATAACTACATTGTTGGAGTGACCGAGACTTTCTAAATGCGTAAAACGTATTTCCAACATTAACAATGCTTTTTTATATGGTGACTTAGAAGAAAATGTGTATATGAAACCACCCCAAGGTATCTACCCTGGTGGTGATAATCTTGTGTGCAGACTTAAAAAATCTTTGTATATCCTTAAACAAGTACCTAGACAGTAGAATGCTAAACTTACATCTATTCTTTTCTAAAATGGATTCGACCAAAGCAAATTTGACTATTCTCTTTAAACTAAGTCTAAGGATGGTGTGTTTCTGGCTTTACTTCTGTATGTTGATGATATCATCATTACTGAAAACAATGTGTCTGAGATTGAAAAGTTTAAAGTTTTTTTTTAAAAGTAAGTTCCTGGGCATTGAAGTTGTTGATACTGAATATGGTATTTTCTTAAATCAAAGAAAATATGTTCTTGCCTTTCTTTTTTAGTATGGCATGCTTGCTTGTAAACCTGCTAAGACTCCTTTGTTGTCTAAGAGTGTCATTTCTAATGAGCCAGCTGAAAGTGATCCCCTTCTTGATTATCAGAAACTTATGGGACAACTGATTTACTTGACTAATACTAGACCTGATATCTCTTATGTTGTGCGTTTCTTGCGTCAGTTCATGCACTCTCCTCTGGAATCTCATCTTAAGATTGCTTTAAATGTGTTAAGATACCTAAAGAGTTCTCTAGGTTCGGGCATTCACTTTAAAAGACAATCTGGTATGTATCTTAAAGCTTTTTCTAATGCTGATTGGGCTAAATGCATTGTTACTAAAAAATCTGTAACTGGATATTGTGTTTTCATAAATAATAATCTTGTTTCCTGGAAGAGTAAAAAGCAAAATACTCACTCAAAATCATCTAAAGAAGCAGAGTATAGAGCTCTTGATTTTGTAACCAGTGAAGTCATTTGGATTCATAAAATCCTAAAATATTTACAATGTGAATATCTTTTACTTGTAACACGTTACTGTGACAGTAATTCAGCTATTAAGATAGTTGTCAATCCTGTTTTTTCATTAAATAACTAAACGCTTAGAATTTTACTTACATTTTTTAAGAGAAAAAAATCTTGAATGGTGTTGTGAAAACTTTGAAAGTGGGATCTGTAAATCATATTTGTAGATATCCTTACTAGAGGATTGGATATAGTTCAGTATTGTGACCTTGTGAAAAAACAGGGCATGATTAACATGTATGGGTTATCACATTGAGAGGGATGTTAAAATCAGGACCTAACTTGTTAACCCTTTTTAGCCAAAGGGACTACTTTGGTTTGTTTTATGTTTCAGTTATTATCCTAAGGACTTGCAATGGAAGCCTCTATAAAGAATGGGGACTACTATTGCCATGTCTTCAAAGTCCTCTAGCCTACATCCGAGCCTAATGAGAAGCCCACATCCAAGCCCATGTCTAACGTCTCCTTTGTGTTTATTACTCCAACCACACACATACTTAACCATACATGGGTTTTCATCTGCGTGCTTTTCTTTGTAAACTCCTTTTTTTTATCATGTAACCTAAATCAGTTTTTGTAAAACTATTAACAAGTTAGATAATAGGATCATACCACTATAACTGTGATGATCTTTTGTTTCTTGTTTCGTAGATTAATCTTGGTTTAATAAAAAGTTTTTTGATTCTTTCTAATAAACTTGTTTAAAACTATTTGATCTTGATTTTTTACAACCTCCCCCTCCCCCCCCCAATCCTACTAAACCGTGATATGGATTATCCAAACTAAAAATATAATTTTACATCATTTAATATAAACATATCCTACATATATACACAAAAAGAAAGTGAGAAACAATTGGGTGCTAAAAAAAGTTCTTTGTTCAAAAATGTGTGACATGTACTGCTTTTAAGTTTATATAAACTTCTTTGTTAAAAAAACATTTAGGGGTGCAGCCGTGGAACGAGTGTAAAAAGTCTTGCCACATGTTGATTTTTGTCCAAGCAAATACTATAACAGTTTTTATTTTTACGGAAAAAAACTGATAAAAACACTGTCCAGAAAATGACAGGGGGACAAAAAGTACACAAATAGTGTACTTTTTGTCCTTTTAAGGTGGGCCAGTAGGGTATATATAGTAGCACCCTTTACTTTCCTTTCAGTAATTAAAATCATTTTAATATTTTGTATGTGGTACTTCAAATCAAAATCAGGTTTTTTTCCTGGTTAGGTGCTCTTGGCTATTTTCGATAAATCCATTTTCTATATTAGTTCTTTCTGCCTCCCTTTTGCAGAACTGTATATATATATATACATTTTTTAAAAATAATTTGTATTTATCAATAACCTAATACACAAAGTGTATCTTCTTTTTGGTGGATTATAAAGTGCATCTATCATAGCATTGCGCAAGACGTATATATCCGTATCTTTTGTTTTGTTTCTTTCAAGTTCAACCAAGCCATTTCAGTTTTTAAAGCACTAGTTATCATTTCTAGTTTACCTGTGGGTGTATCATTGTTTACATAAACTTTTTATTATGTGTTAATACCCATTAATATTTCACATAAAAGAAAATTTAGACGAAATATTTAAATTTTTAACTGATGTTACATATAATTGACGTTGTATAAATTTAACTAATGATATTACTCGTGATAACCTTTTGATGAAGTTTTGCATTTTGTTTTTGGTTATAATCTAAGAAACTAATCTAAGTCATTTATTCGAGGTTGAGTAATAGGTTAAAATTGGTATATTGACTTGTATTGATATGAAAATTGGCTGGTAGAGATTGAATCTGTGACTGATGTTGAGATTAGAAGAATAAGATTTGTGAATCGTCTAGCATAGTGTTGATTAATTTTTATTGATATAAGTAGAAAATATTAATATAAAAATGTTAATGAAAATATGCGTAAGAAATAGATTAGAATAAAGTACTTATAAAACTTTAAAAAAATAAAACTTTGGATATAAAAGTTAATATTGTACAAAAACATGCAAACCAAGCACCTCCGACGGCCCCTTCCATCCTTATACATCGTATACATTAATAAAATTACAAAAAATGCCACCTGAGCTGTTAGCTACGGCGCGAGACACGACGAGCCCAACCATGATATAGTTTTTGGCGCCATAGCGTGGGATGTTCAGCCAGATGAGGTGTTCGTGTATTTGGCCGCTCGGCCATATTTACACAAGCCATCTTCTAGAAGTAAGATTGGCCATACGGATCTGGCAGCCCGGCCCACCCACTTAGCACAGGTGTAGAAAAAATCCTCAAAAGTAGTGCCACTACACGGGAAGGAACGACACACCCTATTACCCAGTGGATCTTCACATTGCGGTCAGATTGAAGACTAATTCGTCTACACACCTCAAAAGTAGGGAAGATTCCCCCGGGAACAACCAGTGCACCGTATTACCCAAAGGCCCCACATTACATGTTGCACCAAGGGTTGGCCTATCAGATCACAAGGCTCAAGGAGTACGACCTCCGAGGAGCTACCGTGAGCTACAGTGTTCTCAACACTATAAATACCCCCCTTATTCAATGTAAGTCAGACATTCTCACTCATATTTATTACACACACTCTTGGCCTCTCGGCTCTCTATATTATTAGCCATCCGGCTCAATCAGACTCTTACTCTCACACCGGAGTTGGACTTGGGTATCCCCCCCCCCCCCCCCCCCCCCCGAGGTGAGCTAATGTGTGCTACTTTCTTATAGGCTTGTGGAGAAGATAGCCCAGAGGCATTCTCAGCCCATTTAGAGGCCCGACGGACTTTTGCATCTACAAACTGGCGCCATCTGTGGGACCCTAAATTCGATCTACCTAGTAGCTAAAGAATGGCGGGTCCTTGATGTTCGTTTACAAGTCTTAAATTTTTATTCAAGATATTACCACACAAATGACTAGAAACATAAACACGGGAAAGTATACCCTTTCATGTATAGCATAGCTTAATGGTAAAGTCCAGTTCGTTCCACGGGATTGTCGTTATCAAAATATAAAACAATTACCTCTACTGTGTCACAACTTCTAAAGATATACTTAACAATTGGTATTAAAGGGTGTGTTTGGCTAAGGTCATAACCATATGAAAGATAGGTAGCAATGATGAATATAAGCACATAAACAATATAAGAGAACATGTCGATTACTAGTCGTACATGCAACATCTAACTGATATGACAAGAATCCGACTAAAGACTTTGTTATATCAAAAGCATTAAGAATGGTTTATGTTTGATTTCGATAACTAAGGTAGTAGATGAGATTATGCAAGAGTTGGTATATGTTTTAATCCACTAATCGCGACAAAATTGATTAACAAGATTCATTTACTAGATGACATGAAACTCATCCATTCACATGAGTACTAGTCATGATCATGGATGAATCCAACATATAACAATGCTCTTACATAATAACATATAATACATGAGCATCTAAATCACACTTATAATCAAGAACCCAGGGAAAAAGTACGTCGCACAAAACTAATTGTGCGTTGCACTTTGCCCCAGCAAAGCTAATAATCGTATCTAATCATAAGGTTATCAAACCTTGACCAAGTGCACATCACACTAATCCATAATAACAGTAAACAAGATCATTTCAACAATATGTAAATCAAAGTAAAGGATTAACATAAATGAAATGAGAATTACACCACAAGGTGTTAATCAATAATTGCTCCAAGGGTTTTATAAGCTTTTAAACTTATTACAAATGGCTAGCAATACTTCTGAGTTCCTTGTTCCAGCAACAATAACAACAACCAACTAAGGTTTACCAACTCTAGTGAATATGATCAAGGATTTGGAAAATCCTTGATTATGAAATTCTCCTAAACAATGGAGAACTTATGGAATGAGATATATCCTATATGCCTAGCCTTGGATCTTATTTATAGTTACAAATTCGTAGGTTAAAAGTTCTGGTAGTATCCCAAGAGTTCTCCCATAATAGCCATGCATAATGACACTGAATTTTGTAACTGCAGCAAAATGTGCGTCGCACTTTTTCAATTGTGCACCTCACTTTTAGCTCCATTTCAGCATAATTCCATCTTTAGCCCCTTTCTTCTCTATTTCTTCATTCTTTTCGTTCATATTTCTTTCCTAGTTACAATACAAACAATATTCTTTATTAGTATCAATTCAACCTATAATTTATTTATTTACATAACAAACAAGGACAAATGCATCATTACAACATGTATAAATGAGGCGTTATCAAATTCCCCCATACTTAATTTCTTGCTTGTCCTCAAGTAAGGTAAAAATATATTTTTAATAAGTATCGAAAGAATAGATAAAGCCAACAATCGAAAACAAAGATAACGTCATAAAACACCTCACGAAGTAGATATTTTTATTTCACACACTCTCCTTATTATGGGTAAATTATTGCTCAATAGCACGGTCATGAAAAGTAAATTACCATAGGCTTCTACAAAGAACTAAACTAAACTAAATTTGGCGTAAGCACCAAGTAAAATATCAAAAGAGGTATTTTTCAAAATCTTTTATTATCACCGCATGTTTATAGAATAAATAATAAATCATCTTTTACCATGTTGCTTCACGGGTTCGTAACTCAAAACTTCTTAGGCTTCCATTTGCCTTTTATTCTTTCTCTTTTTTTTACTAATCTCTTCAACGATTTTTTGGGAAAACTTGCTTTCCCCCATACTTATGATCTACTATCATTTCGCATTATGGTTTCCAACAATATATAATCATCTAAAAACATCGGAAAAACTTTCAATCTTTTCTCTTTTTTTACCTCTTTATCATTTAAAATACCTTTTATCATACAAGTATGATCCCACTATGGTCTCGTAAATATTACCAACAAAAAGTTCTAGAATTAAACTAATCATCGGCACATACATAATTTGAAATGTAAGAATGCTTACGGAAAAGATCCTCAGAATTATGAATAAAGTATTGTGTAAATAACGTTATCAATTCCGAGTCAAAATAGCTTTACAGTTATAAGAATTATCAATCCTTCGACAAAAACCTTTTTTTTAAACTATAGAAAATTTTCAAATTTGCCCAGAAAGTGCGGCGCACAATTTGAAATGTGCGGCGTACTTCTGGGTACAGAAAATCCAGAAACTTCATTTCTTAAAAACAAGCTTATATTCGATCTTATTTTCACTCAATCACCCCACATACTTATTATGAGCATTGTCCCTAATGCTAAACAAAAGGAAAAAGTAAAATTATAGGAAAATAAGAATAATAATCCCCTTTTACTCCAAGACGTGAGCGAAGCCGAGATCTTCAATCTTCACCTAAGTTCGCCTTGACTCGCTTATTTTCTGTAATTTAACACAAATAATATATACAAACATATTTCACATACCAAATTAAAAATAACAATCCACACACAAAGTATTGAGTTGTCCTAAATGCCAACAAAGGCATATTACATAGCCAAATAAATTGTTTTCAAATTGTTTTCAAATGTGACTAACACAAAAGTCACAAACACACGAGGCTTCACATATCCTCTTCAGTTTCATCATTCCTTGGAGCTTGGGATGGGTAAAAATGTGGTGGATAGGGGTGGCGGTTGTTCGGTGTAGTGGAATGGCTCGTGGTGATATCCGGGTGGTCCATAAGGTCCACTCATTGGAAAATGATATTGTTCAGCCATCCTCTCAAAACCTGGAGCGTATCTATCCATACTATAACATTGGCGCTACATCATAAACCCAAGTTGGTCTTGCCTAACCTCCATCCTTCCCATTCTATCACAAACATCTTGGAGTGATGCACGAGGAGCTCGCGCCATGCCCACACGAGGTGCTCTAACAGGTGTGTCTTATCAGATCAACCTTCCATCCGCTCCAATCAAATCTCTCAAAGTAATTTTGTCAATGTTATCACACAACGGTGGACTAAGACTACTCACAACTTGTTCACTTAAAAGCCCCATCCTTCGAGCTAACCTAGTCACAAATTGTCCACACACAATCATGCTACTTGCTTGACTACCATGACCTTTCCTTTTCATACATTTTGCTATCACCCAAGCCACATTAGCGTATTGCTCACGATTCTTGTCCCTAAACATGCTCAATAACCACAAATCATTCTTTTGTATTTTATCATATCCCATGGTTCTTTGGCAAACGGCATAAGCAATCATCTTTTGAAGTACTCTCAAAAGTGGACTAGAAATTCTAGTGGCTGAGCTCCTAGATAAGCTCAAAGGATCCTCATCCGGGCAAATTGATGCCTAAAATTCATTAGCATTGAAATTCCCATGATCACGTTCCCCTCCTTGGAAATATACCTCAAATCCTTCCTCCATTCGCTCATATCTATTATACAACTCTAAGTACCTAGCAAATTCTTTCAAAGTCAAAGAATGTCCCTTCACACAAAGTTTAAAATTCAAAATCTTCTTAGTCATCAACTGTGACAACCCTAAATTTTGAGATTTGCCATATGTGAATGTTTGACTTTGATTATGTGTTGAGTGTGCATTTATGTGTTATATGTTTGTGTTTGAGACTTTGACTTGGGTTCAGACACCGTTTATGTAGTACGTGGTACGTTATATGATGATACATTGGGAATAGTTCGTGCTCATGAGTTCACATGGATGTGACTATGAAGTGATATGGCATTTTTAAGGTCATTTTATGTGTATGTAATAGTTATGGGAATTATATTGTTATTTTACTTTTCAAGTGTACGTATTTAATATTGTGTACGTAATGTTATTACGTAATTATATATGTAAGCATTTAGTGTATAGGTTGTAGTAGTTTAAGAGTTATAAGTTAGGGATTTTATAAGAATGAAATTATTTAGAAATGGAATTTATGTATTTTTAATCTAGTAGTTTAATTTATTAGTTTAAAGGTTTAGGTGTAATTAATTAATTAAGAAATAAATAAATAAATAAATAAATAATATAAATAAGGAAATATTAATTAAAAAACGAATTTAATAATTAAATAAATAAAAATTTATATTTTTGGAAATTTTTGTAAAATAGTCGGCAAAAGAAAAAAAAGAGAAAAAGAAGGGGGCTTTTTGTATTGGGCTTGAACTAGTAGTATATACTATATAAATAGATTTGATAAAAAAACAAGTACAATCAACGGATGAAAAAAAACGCAGGAAGGAAAAGGAAAAAAAGGGGAAAAGTTAGGGTTCTTGAAAAGGAAAAAATACATGGTTTTGATCATCTAAAGGTATTGATCTTTATTAAATTCTTGTTCTTATTTAATTAATTATGTTAGAATCATGTTAATAAACATATGATGGATTAGGGTTTTTAGTTTTCTGGAATTAAAATAATTTAGGGCTTGAATTTGGTAATCAATGAGGGGTTTTTACGGTTTAAAATCGTTTTTAGGGTTTAAATCGGATTAGGAAGAAACTGTCGCTATCTGCCAGAATTCGTCGCTAAACTGTCAGAATCCGTCGCTAATGTCTGGGCAGATTTTAGGTAAAATCGTTTTGTTTAAAACTTATTCGTTTTTAAAGCTTTTTGGGTGATTCAAAAGCCTAAAATTATGTACTCGGAACGTACTTTTCAAATTATCAGAATGTATAGCCTATGGAGGTCAGTAGCTTGGTCGAATTATTTGTACAAGTGTTGAGTTCAAGGTTAGTGTTTGTACGACAAGGCTTAAAATCATGTTTTGGGTATTTTGGGTTAATGGGCACTTAGAGGGCTAACATGGGGCTTACTTGAGAAAGAATTTGAGATGTATCCATCATAGGGATTGTTACATTGATAAAGGATTAGAGTTCCGGAGTCAATGTTGACGTGCGTATTATTGTATTATGTGCTTTAGGTAATTGGTGTTTCGTGAGGATACTTTGGAGTGCTTTAGCAAGGTGAGTTCATAGTTCCATTTTCACTAAGTTTTTAAATGTTTTCCAGTATGGGATGGAGATGACACCTGTGGTGTTCTTAAAATGTTTTGGTACTATATTTTTATAAATGTTTGGACATAGATGTGTTATTGTGTGACTTGCGTGCTTATGTGTTCTCATATGTGCTTTGATATGTGTTCTGATATATGAATCTTGTTTGTGCTATGATTGGGATTTTTTACATAGATGTATGGGCGTCTATGGGACTAGTTGTGATGTGTGTGGAGCGTAGGGCACGATCCGTCCTGAGTTCTTGGTTCGTGGGGCACAATCCGTCCTGATTACTTGTGCATCATCTTTTTGGAGGCAAGATATCTCGACGGGGATATAGTTCATCTTCCACAGGTGGTGTGGGAAAGATCCGGATAGTGTGGTGTGTGTTCTTGTGTGTGTGACGGGATACTTTTTGATTGTTATAGTGTGCTTTGTGAATTGTAGATGTGATGGGTACTTGGTTTAAGTTTTGTTGTGGATGCATGTAACATGATTATCACATTATGGTCCATTACTATAAATTGTTTTTCTTCAACTTATTTACGGTGGATGTCAAGTTTTCTTATAATGTTATAGATAACTTAAACCTATGTTCTCACCAACTTTATGTTGAAAGATTTTAGTGTCATTTTCAGGTGAGGTAGTTGTGCAAGATGATGTTAGAAGTGGCTAGAGTATAGAGGCTGCTAGGATTGCATTAGGAGGAATCCCTTTCCTCTTAGATTTTATTTTGTCTTTTGATTTAGTAAATTGTTTGATACCTATATGTTTGATGTGTGTTATTTAAATGTCTTTGGTAAGAGGTAGGCCTGTTACCTACTTACCTAGATGCCTACATTATTTGAGATATTGTCATGACATTGTGTCACCTTTTTATGACATTTCTATTTCATTTAGTTAACTCTATAGACACGCTATTGTTGTGATGATATCTATACGTCTCGCCCCATATTCCGCCATGGTGGGGTGTGACAGAATGGTATCAGAGACAATGGTTATAGAGAATTAGGTTGCCTAGTCGTGTAGCCTAGTCTATAGCTTAAGGGTCCCTGTATATAGGCGTCATAGGAGTATGTGTACATTTTATATTACATAATGTGTTTGGATGTTATTTATTGTGATGTTTTGACTAGTATGAATTGAACCATAGTAAGTTCATACTTAGCTACATGTTTTTGTCTTTTCGAGTTTTAAATAGTGCGGGTTGAACTATAGTCGTATACGCTAGTCATTGTTGGATTTCGTTTAATTATGTTTTCATGTTCTTTATACATTTTGAATTTTGTATATAGTGGTTCAGCTGGATTACGAGTCTATGTGTTTCATGCATTAGCTACGTTATTTTGATACATGGAATTTTGGACCTTATGTTATGTTGTGGATTATGTGCTTATATGAGTTGTAGGATTTATGTGATTATTTGAGTTGGTAGACTGATGTGCTATGTGTAGTATTAATTCTTATAAGTGTCATCATAGGAGGGAGTGCATTGGTGAAAGAGGACTTATATAAGTATGGTGGCCAACATAGTTATACAAGTACCACGGCATCAATGGATTCCTAAGTATGGTTGCATGAAAGAGGGTTAATACATGCTTGTATAGTATATGTTGGATGGATTTGAGTGTATGTACGCCTATGCTTATATATGTAAAATTATTTTCTACTTATCGGTTGTATTCTTGGGATGGTTGCTAGCTCGTTTCTCTTTGAGATGTTCAACTTCTGTAGTAGCGCATTTCTCGAGTCCTCATTTCACGTGTTTGTTTGTACGGTACTTATGGTGTAGAGGCTATTGAGATAGTTTAAGATTTTCTTTGTTTTTGCGTTTGGGATAACGGTATCTTTTGTGTTGAGTCTTACATGGTAAAAAAAATTGGAATTTACAAAGAGCTGAAATAGTTGTTTGTAGTCGGTGAAAAATAAGGTTAAAGTGTCGGAAACATGGTTAAAAAAATATATAGTAATTAAGATCCATCAATGATGTTAGGGTTTGTGTTAAGAATTTAGGGATAATTAATGATGTTTAGAGGGTTGGTGTATAAAGGCGTAAAACAATATGATTTTTAGGGTTTTCTTGTGTTGACTGTTCCGGGAAGTAGGTTGCACCTTTGGTCGAGTTTCTTTTTTTTTTAAATTAAGTTCAGAGAGCGTACTTCTAAAAAATGTAAGGTTGGTCGAAAATGGAATTTGGGAAGGTCGTCAAACAATTTTTACAAAAACAGTGCGTTGTTCATGAATAAATTTGGATTTTGGGAATTTGAGTCAAAACGTAACCAGACGAATAAGATAGAAAAATATTTTTGATTTGGGAACCATTTATAATGTATGTAAAAGGACTGGAGTTTTTCAATAAAAGTTATGGTGTTAAGGTCGGGCTTTTGGTGACAAACATTTAGCATTTACAGAAAATCAGTTTTGGTAAAAACGACTTTTGGCGTAGAGACCAAACGGAGGGGTTAAACGTGTAAGTAGAAAGCGAAATTTGTTGTTGGAGTTTTTAAATCATAGGAAAACATAAATTCAGTAGGATGGTAGTCAAGTGTGGTGTTAAGTTCGGTTCATGTGGTCGTAATACGTTTCGGTTGTCGTTGGGTGCTTCTTGTGTCATTAGTCCGTTTCAATGGTTCGTTTGGAGTCGATACATGTTTATGTTTGAGTATCTTTTGGAGTCTCATAGTTTTGGTTCATATTTTTAAATTCATTCATGTAAACTTCCGTTAGTCGTCCATGGGTTTGATCCGTTATCTGAAGTTGGGGGTCCTAAAATATGTCGTGAACTTATATTCATTGGGAGCGTTGTTGTAGTCATACGGATGATCCAGTTACGTTCTTATGATAGAGATGAGTTGGGATAGAATTTGAGAGTTCTTTAGACCTTAGAACACGTGGTTATATTTTGATGAGTTTTGATTTTTGGCATTTATGAGTAAGACTGTAATCGGGGTGACGGTTTTAAACCCGTCGAGTTATGTGACGGCTCCTAACTTGGTTTCAAGACAGTTCTTGTTTGATGAGTTGCGAGATTTAGTTAGGTTGGTTACATAACTTTATGGTTTTAATATGTTACCTCGCAGACTGTTAAGGCTCATGTGTTGTTAGTTGAGATTATTTAGTATAAACTGAGTTCACGCTTGAACGTGAAGGTTTTATCAGGGATATGTATCCTCGTTTGTTTGTTGAGAATAAGTTTGAGTTTGGGAGTAAATCTCGGGACGAGATTTCTATTAGGGAGGGAGTGCTATGACAACCCTAAATTTTGAGATTTGCCATTTATGAATGTTTGACTTTGATTATGTGTTGAGTGTACGTTTATGTGTTATATGTTTGTGTTTGAGACTTTGACTTGGGTTCAAACACCGTTTATGTAGTACGTGGTACGTTATATGATGATACATTAGGAATAGTTCGTGCTCATGAGTTCACATGGATGTGACTATGAAGTGATATGGCAATTTTAAGGTAATTTTATGTGTATGTAATAGCTATGGGAATTATATTCTTATTTTACTTTCCGAGTGTACGTATTTAATATTGTGTACGTAATGTTATTACGTAATTATATATGTAAGCATTTAGTGGTATAGGTTGTAGTAGTTTAAGAGTTATAAGTTAGGGATTTTATAAGAATGAAATTATTTACAAATGGAATTTATGTATTTTTAATATAGTAGTTTAATTTATTAGTTTAAAGGTTTAGGTGTAATTAATTAATTAAGGAATAAATAAATAAATAAATAATAAATATATATAAGGAAATATTAATTAAAAAACGAATTTAATAATTAAATAAATAAAAATTTATATTTTTGGAAAATTTTGTGAAATAGTCGGCAAAAGAAAAAAAAAGAAAAAGAAGGGGGCTTTTTGTATTGGGCTTGAACTAGTAGTATATACTATATAAATAGATTTGATAAAAAAACAAATACAATCAATGAATGAAAAAAAACGCAGGAAGGAAAAGGAAAAAAAAGGGGAAAAAGTTAGGGTTCTTGAAAAGGAAAAAAACATGGTTTTGATCATCTAAAGGTATTGATCTTTATTAAATTCTTGTTCTTATTTAAATAATTATGTTAGAATCATGTTAATAATAATCATATGATGGATTAGGGTTTTTAATTTTCTGGAATTAAAATAATTTAGGGCTTGAATTTGGTAATTAATGAGGGGTTTTTAGGGTTTAAAATCGTTTTTTAGGGTTTAAATCGGATTAGGCAGAAACTGTCGCTAATCTGCCAGAATTTGTCGCTAAACTGTCAGAATCCGTCGCTAATGTCTGGGCAGATTTTAGGTAAAATCGTTTTGGCCATAACTTATTCGTTTTTAAAGATTTTTGGGTGATTCAAAAGCCTAAAATTATGTACTCGGAACGTACTTTTCAAATTATCAGAATGTATAGCCTATGAAGGTCAGTAGCTTGGTCGAATTATTTGTACAAGAGTTCAAGGTTAGTGTTTGTACGACAAGGCTTAAAATCATGTTTTGGGTATTTTGGGTTAATGGGCACTTAGAGGGCTAACATGAGGCTGACTTGAGAAAGAATTTGAGATGTATCCATCATAGGGATTGTTACATTGATAAAGGATTAGAGTTCCGGAGTCAATGTTTACGTGCGTATTATTGTATTATGTGCTTTAGGTAATTGGTTGTTCGTGAGGAGACTTTGGATTGCTTTCGCAAGGTGAGTTCATAGTCCCATTTTCACTAAGTTTTTAAATGTTTTTCCAGTATGGGATGGAGATGACACTTGTGGTGTTCTTAAAATGTTTTGGTACTATATTTTTATAAATGTTTGGACATAGATGTGTTATTGTGTGACTTGCGTGCTTATGTGTTCTCATATGTTCTTTGATATGTGTTCTGATATATGAATCTTGATTGTGTTATGATTGGGATTGGTACATAGATGTATGGGCGTCTATGGGACCAGTTGTGATGTGTGTGGAGCTTGGGCCACGATCCGTCCTGAGTTCTTGGTTCTGAGTTCTTGGTTCGTGGGGCACGATCCGTCCTGATTACTTGTGCATCGTCTCTTCGAAGGAAAGATATCTCGACGGGGATATAGTTCATCTTCCACAAGTGGTGTGGGAAAGATCCGGATAGTGTGGTGTGTGTGATGGGATACTTCTTGATTGTTATAGTATGCTTTTTGAATTGTAGATGTGATCGGTACTTGGTTTAAGTTTTGTTGTGGATGCATGTAACATGATTATCACATTATGGTCCATTACTATAAATTGTTTTTCTTCAACTTATTTACGGCGGATGTCAAGGTTTCTTATAATGTTCTAGATAACTTATGCCTATGTTCTCACCAACTTTATGTTGACAGATTTTAGTGTCATTTTCAGGTGAGGTAGTTGTGCAAGATGATGTTATAAGTGGCTAGAGTATATAGGTTGCTAGGATTACATTAGGAGGAATCCCTTTCCTCTTAGATTTTATTTTGTCTTTTGATTTAGTAAATTGTTTGATACCTATATGTTTGATGTGTGTTATTTAAATGTCTTTGGTAAGAGATAGGCCTGTTACCTACTTACCTAGACGCCTACATTATTTGAGATATTGTCATGACATTGTCTCACCTTTTTATGACATTTGTATTTCATTTAGTTAACTCTATAGACACGCTATTGTTGTGATGATATCCATACGTCTCGCCCCATATTCTGCCATGGTGGGGTGTGACATCAACTCATCTCCTTCGACATCCTCATCAAAATGAAAAGTAGAGAAAAACTCAAGAACAAGCTCCACATATATCTTCTCCCTACAAGTAAAAGCACGTATCCAAGCATTGAATTCAAATAAGATTTCATTACCTCCAGCCTCTATAACTACTATCTTAAGCATCTCTCTTATTTGAGCTTCACAACCAAGCTCATTCAAAACTCCAAAATACACAATGCTAGGTGCAAAAATTTGTTTTGGCAAATAAAAGAGTAAGAGCATTATTTTAGATCGTTTTGGTATCGCTAGTACATCCATACCAGTTCAAAAATGGGTGATTCGGCGTCATCATGAGTGCGGAACTTGCCGATTCGGTAGGCCTTCGTTTCTTTCCTCGGCTTGACGAGTCGGCCTCATAATTTCCAGAACCTGTATTCTGCAAATTTTATCACATAACAAACATGTATTAACATTAGATAAGTGTTTAGGGGTCAACGGTGTCCCTACGTTTATGTTATGATCTTTCTGTTTGTTTTCCAGACGAAAAGTGCGGCGCATATTTTGGTTTGTGCGGCGTACTCTTTGGGGAAATTTCATAAAAGTGCGACGCACATGTTGTAAAGTGCGGCGCACATTCTGGTTATCACAACATATGTCGGGGTAACACTAGTAACTAACCAAATCCGCAAACTCAATGGTTACAAACCAATAACAATGGCTAGAATCGAACACTAACCCATTCCCAATTCGTTCTAATCCACGAAATTGCTTCATCTCTAAGGTTTAAAACCCTCATTTTTTTATTTTTATGTTTTTCAATTTCATCTAATAATCTAATTACTTTCTTAATCCATTTCCACATTCCTAATTCCTAATTGAATTATAACTCGTTCTTCAATTACTAAGAACCCTATTTGAATATTAATCAAAAATTAAAAACTAATCAAATCAAACAAATATGAACTAAGTATAAGAACTTACCCTAGACATGATCTTGAATGTGAATTGGAGCAAAGATTCGAAAATATTTTTGTGATGATTCAAAATCGTCAGGTGTTTTTTTGTTGTTTTTGTGTGTTTTTTTAGCTTCTAATGGGATATATACAAAAAATCCGCCCAGAAGTGCGGCACACTTTTTGGTTTGTGCGGCGCACATTCTGTGCATCCAGATAATGTTATTGTATTTTTACTTTTTAAGTATACAAAACACAAAATCTAAAAAGAAAACCTCCAATTCCATTCGATAGAAAAATAAAAAGACACTAGAGAGAACATTCCCTACTCCTAAGACCATCCTAAAACTTCTAGGACTCTTAGATATTACTTCGTTTTATTGATTATCTACATACAAAAATATAAAAATGCATAAAAGTAACTAGGAGCCAATGATTCACTCCTCTTTTCTTCCTTTTCTTTTAGTTGTAGCAGAAATTTAGAGGTGACATGATATCACTCTCCGTGTAACGTCACGAGACCTCTCTATTGGTGTCCTTTGTCTCGTACACTTTTTCATACCTCTTTCCACATGGATCAACAATAACTATGGCAACATGCCATTCACTATCTCCATCCTTAGCAATATTCTCAAATTCTTGCTTATTTCCCACTTGCCAAGATTTGTACTTCAATGATACGGGAACTACTCCAAGCATCCCCACAATTTTCTTGTACACACAAATATCAAAGAAAGGGTTATGATAGCTCCTTTCACTTAGTGAAGCATCAAATAGTTCTTCTAGTTCCGTCCATGGTTGCAAATGTGGACCATAAATCGACATACCGTTTTCATCTCTTTTCACGGTGTAGTTCTTATCATCTTCATCATCACAATCATCATGTTTTTTTTGCTTTTAGCACATTATATGTTTGATGGAAAAACCCATCAAAACTAGTCATGATAGCTTTTCCAACATCTACCTTTGCACCAACGGTGTGCAAAAACTTCCTTCCAACCACTAGTTGAATGTCTCGATCAATAGCAATATCGAGAAGCATAAAATCGGATAGTATTGTGGTTGTCCCATTTTAGCATAGAACTCCAATCAAATGCCCAAATACCTTCGCGTAGGAGTGATCAAGCATTTTGATACGATCAAACCTTGGTTTGACTCTTCCAACATCTAACATTTTGAAGATTCCAAGTGGCATGACATTAACATTTGAACCGGTATCTACCAAAGCATTGTATGTAGTTTTACCCTCCAACCTTATTGGTAGGACAAAATAACCCGGATCTTCTTTTTCTTTCATTACTTTGTTTTCACAAAGCATTTAGATAGCCACATCTTCATATTCCAAGGTTAATCCATCTTCAATTTTCAACTTATCAAGCAAGACCCCATCAACAATCATTTTATTCTTATCACTATATTTTAATGTTTCAATGATAGGTTGATTCATGTTTAACAACATCACTCTTTCTTTAATGTCTTCCCTCAACTCTTCCATTGATAGTTCTTCTCTAGCTAAGGGCTTATTAATGGTGAGAGAAGGTCCTTCACCATTATAGTTTAATTTGTAAGCATGAGCGGGATGTTTTCCTTTGTTTCTCTTGCCTTCTCCCATATTACAAACAAATTTAGGAGCATCAACTACCTTGTTTTCAATAGGTGCTAATTCATCAAAGTCGAGATTATCAAGTATCTCGTCAATTTCTTCAAAGTCCAAGCTTTCATGCACTTTTGGCCATAAGATGAGTATGCCACAAGTGATATCAATTTTTGCATTCGCTTGTTTTAGGAAAGATCTGCCAAAGATTGCACACGGTTCACAATCATCTTCTTCCGGATTGACAAAGAAGTCGAGCAATTCGTCCTTGATCATATCAATGAGCTTTTTATCTATCTCCTTGTCCCCATTACGATGCGTTTTGTAGGTTAAGCCAAGCTCCACTACAAATTCGTTGCTAATCAAACTTCTCTCCATTTCCAAGTCAACTTGCCCATAATAGGCAAATTTACCTTCCACATGGCAAGGCATTGAGTATTTCTCACTAGGTGTCAAGTCTTCCAAACGATAGAAAGTTAGGACCTTTTGAATCCCGCTATCGGCTGAGTCCTTACATTCAGATGCTGTCCATTCTCCTTCCGATTCAATTTTGTCATTTAGGCTAATATGCTCATCCACTCCTAAGTATAGTCTACCCAAGCTAGTGTTTGGATCCATCTTAAAACAACAACACATCAAAAAGAAACATTAGTATGTTAGTGCCATAAAATCCAAATGACATTTCATATCCTGTAGTATTAAGGCAACTTATTAGTTTTGATGAAAATCTCTTTTTAAATGCGTTATAAGAAATTTTTTCGTTCTGCTTTCCCAGTTGTGTGACGCACATTTGAGAAGTGCGGGGCACTTTTGTGCGACACTGGAAAGCCGGCATACATTTTGGATTGTGCGGCGCACTTTCTGCAAAGAATTTCTTGTTCACAACTGTAGGATCTATATACCAATCAAACAATGTTATAAGACTTTTTCATAATACTTCCTTAACAAGTAGGCAAAATAAGAAATAGTGACCAAATTTTGTAAGATGTTCTCAAGTATTTTGCAAGAAATAGCTATTTTTTCATTTCCGCTTGTTTCCTCATTTTCTTGTATCTCAAGGCTGGTTAAAATTCCAGAAAAATTACCACAAATCATGATAAATATCAATAAGACATAAAAAAAGCAAATTATTCTACCAAAGAGTAAATCAAATAGAAAATAAAGTTTTGAAAGAAAATATTTTTGGTTTTTCTTGAAATGCAATATTAACAAACACAAAAGCTCAAAAAGCATAAGCACACACAAAGCAATTCTCATGTTTTCAGCAGTAAGTGTTGATAGTAAAAGGTTTTGGTTGTGTTTTGGGATTGTTTCTACCAACATTTTTGTAAATTCGTACCAAACGTGCGGCGCACATTTGGAAACGTACGGTGCACTTTTTAACTATTTTGTTAAAAACTCTTTCAGATTGCCAGAAATCTGTACGACGATTTAGAATTTTTGTTTACCAAGTATTTCAGAATGTTTTAAATAAATAACTAACCAATCCCCGGCAGCGGCGTCAAAAACTTGGCGTTCGTTTGCAAGTCTTAAATTTTTATTCAAGATATTACCACACAAATGACTAGAAACATAAACACGGGCAAGTATACCCTTTCATGTATAGCATAGCTTAATGGTAAAGTCCAGTTCGATCCACGGGATTGTTGTTATCAAAATATAAAATAATTACCTCTTGAGTGTCACAACTTCTAAAGATATACTTAACAAATGGTATTAAAGGGTGCTTTTGGCTAAGGTCATAACCATATAAAAGATAGGTATCAATGATGAATATAAGCACATAAACAATATAAGACAACATGCCGATTACTTGTAAAACCCGCATGCTTTTACCATGAATAGTACCCTTAAGATCGTACGTACTAGATTAAAACTTTCCTATTATAGCATGATTACAATTACGTGTTAGGATTTTACGTATTACGTACGTGTTAAAACACGATAAGTATTTATTATGAACGAACACGCAATAATTATTTAAACAATAATTAATCACGAACATGCGATCATGAAATCATGAACGTAATTTAATCACGAGCTAATATTAATTACGTATATATATTTATTATGAACACAAATAAATATATTAAGTCACGGTTAATATTTAACGAGAACACGTAAAACACGAACACGAGAACACACGAGAACACACCAATATTTTAGACACGGAAAAACATTCGGGTAACCCCTTGTGGGCCCCATTACCACGAAATTAAGGAGGGAGGATGGGCTTAGCCCATCAAATTTTACTAAAAGGGAAATGAGATTTTTCACTACTCATTTTCATTCACAGAAGATTTTAGAAAAAAAACCATAAAACCCTCCTTCCCTTTTCTTCTTTGTGCCGCCACCTTAAGAACACCACAAGGAGGTGGTTTGTGATCTTGGATCTTGGAAATTTAGTTGGTGATCGTGTTTGTTCTTCATCCTTTTGATCCACGAATTCGATAAATCTTTTTTAAACTTGTTCTTTTGATTTGATCTTTTAATAAATCAAGAACATGTTATGTTTTTACAAAAACCTAATAAATAAACATGGATCTAACATGATTTGGGGTTTAATAAAATCAAAAGTATGTTTTTAAGGGGTGTTTGTTTTGGCCGCAGGCTACACCGAACCCAAAGGGGTTACGGTTTGGCCAACCGACCACCACCAAGACCATATATGGTCTGGGTTGGTGTGTGTGTGTCCCACGGCAACCTCAAGACACGGGGTACCCCGATTTGGTTCGGGGTACGTTGTCGATTTCATGTCCGGTTCAAGGTTTTGATTCTAGATCCGGTTCATGGTTTATGTTTAGTTTTTTTATGTTTATGATCTTATGTTAAAAAAATTAAATTAATAAAATGATATGATTAATTTAATAACATGACTTAGGTTATTTTAATTATTATAATCATGAATTAATTAACCTAAGTATTTTTATATCTTAGACTTATAATTAATTAATTATTTAAAAACCATGATTATAATTAATTAATTTACATGACTTAGGTTATATTATTAATAAATAATAATACATGTTTTAACCTAAGTATTTAACTTTATTTAATTAAAAACATGTTATACTTTAATTAAATATTTTAACCTATAGTTTATTTAATTACATGAAATAATTATTAAACTATACATTATATCATATGACTTAGAAAATAATCATGAAAACACTTAGGCTTATATACTTAGCTTATTTAACCAGCTTATTTCTAATTATGGAAACTTTCTATTTTTAGAAACTTAATTAAATAAGGCAGCTAATCTAGTTATGGAAACCTTCTATTTTTAGAAACTTATTTATTTCAGGCAGCTAATCTATTTATTGAAACTTATTTAATTAAGGCAGCTGATCTATTTATGGAAACTTTCTATTTTTAGAAACTTATCTATTTTAAGCAGAAATTCTATTTTTGGAAACTTTCTATTTTTGGAAACTTTCTATTTTTGGTAACTTTCTATTTTTGGAAACTTTCTATTTTTGGAAACTTTCTATTTTAGGAAACCTGCTATTTTTGGAAAGTTACTTATTATTACACAGTAAGTATAATAATACATGAAATACCAGAAATACTTAATCAGATTAAACAGAATATAAGATAAACACAGTTTAAGGCTTTAAACAGTAACACATGGTAAGAACATATAGAATAAGCTAAGACATGACATAAAATCAGCTACGTATTTAGTAAGCAGATACTTATTCATGTATGTATTTATGTAGCACTAGTGATACGGAAGTAGGATTCCGCTCAGTTCATCTCTTCGTTCACTGGACATAAGGTACGGATTCCCGTCCTTTCAGTATGGACATTCTTTCCTTATTAGGATTCCCCGTATGCAGCCAACTGTTTTCCCGTAGTATAAGTTATGTGTTTGATTGCTTATGTTTAATTAAGTTTAACTATAGCCATATACATGCATGACCAGTTTCACCTAGTTATGGAGGTACCATAACCATAACATTAGAGGCACTGATGTTATGACTTCACCACGGCGGAGTGATTTCTCGTGGCGTCCCTTCAGCTTTTGGCCATTTATTTATATTTATCATGTGGGGCGTATGGGTGCATCCTAGTTACATGTTTTCAGTCAGGATTTCATGGTGAATGTGGTGTGTGCCTTGCATCCTTCACAAGGAGCTGATCCCTCCTACCCAGAACTAGTATATTAAATTAGAGGCAGCCCCTATAGTTTGCATGATGAGGTCACCCCTCCAAGTATTCATGCACGGTGGATTTTCATGACCTATATTGGCTAATGGTAAAATACGTTAAATAGTTTTCATAAGATAAACATAAGGCTTTTCAAACTATAAAACCAGTTTTATGAACATGTTCTAGGTTTTCTAGGACTTATACATTTCGGCTGCTATTAAGTCTCTATTATGTTTTAGTCACTTATACTATGTCTATATCCGTGCACTGAGCGTTTTACTCAGCCGTTACTTTCCTTTCCATGTCCCAAAACGGCAGGTACCCTAGGAAAGACTCGAGCATTTGGAGGACGTGCATAGGATGGAAGCTGCTAGAGACTTCTTTTCCTTTTTGCCTTCATATACTTATGCTTGTTTAGTCTTTCATTCATTTCTTTTGCTTTATTATGTTTTGGGCTTATGTTTGGGAACCGATGTTTGATTCCAGTTATCCCTATGGTCATGTAATGTTTTATACATTTATCCTTGTATGCTTTGATGACACGCCATAATTACGGGTGACATTCCATTATCAAAATGGGGTGTTACAATTATGGTATCAGAGCCAAGGCTTCGACCTGTAGGCTCTAAAACTCGACATGTGACTAGTGGGTAGTCACCAGGAGCTTCCCAAGCCAACGTTTGATATTCTACGTATTTATGTTTTCAGCGCATTGTTGTTTTAACCATGATGTTTTCAGCACCTTGAGGTTTTAACCTTGATGCTTTCATCGATATTGTTGTACTAATATGGATGGACAACCGTCATTCATATTTAGTTACGTGTCATTATTTCATGCATGACGTTCCTCGTGAACTGTGACTATGTGGACTAAACCTCAATAGTTCATAATTAGTCACATAATTTTTTTTTCTGATAAGTTTTAACAGATGAGTTTCATTTATTTATGTTTCATGTATCATTGTTGCAGAGATTATGACTAAGTAATGGTTGGTACATGATTGGCCCTATTTAGTCGCATGTGCTTTTATCGAAACTTTTAACTTTGGGACTGACCCATAGGCGTCCCCTCGCTATGTCTTTTGTTTTAGGACCGACCCATAGGCGTCCCCTCGCACATATAAAGGTTTTTATAAACTACATTATACATTCATGCACTGTTTTTCATGCATAAATTTTTTCTCATGATTTATTGGCATAAAATTTTTTTATGTCCCCTCATAAGTTACTATGTTTTTATGTCAAGTATGTTTTCATACTGTCATGGTTAAACTCAGTTTCATGCTGATTATGTTATACACTCCTTCATGTTAAATCGTTTCATGTTTCTTCATGATATTTATGTCTTCATGTTGATTACGTCTTACGCCTCTTTTGTTATTTATGTTTTCATGCAAGGCATTGTTGGATTTCATTGAATCCTGCTTTCATGATAGTCATGGTTGGTTTTCACTGATCATACTGTCAGGCAAATCATCGTTGAATTTTGTGTAACCACAATTTGACGTTTTTCGATACAACCAGAATGATGTCTATGCTAATACTGCCATGTTATCATGATGGTTTTCATAACCATTTAACCGATATACTTTCCTTAAATCATGACAAATGATCGACCCCAATATCGATCATTTCATGAACATTCCATGTGTACTCCATGTACCGTATTCCATGTGTATTACACGTACCTAAATCCATGTGTATTTCACTTGCAATACTTCACGAGTATTCGCTAGTCGATTCTAAATCATCTCACGCGTATGTTCACTTGCTGATATTCTACAAGATTGCCGATGCCGCTCATAGCTTGGAGATGTTACTAAAGGTTGATGCTGCTGACGTTCGGAGACACTACGAGATGTGGATGCTGTTCACAACCTGGAGATCCTACAAAACGAAGACAAAGGCGTCAGAGCAAAGCAATTGGACGAGAAGATGCTTCACCATCAGACGATTTACATCAATCATTGTCCCTAATTCTTAGTTACATGTCACACGTCATTCTGCTGTCATTTCAGCCATATGAGTGCAAACCGGTACCAGCCGGCCACTCAGCTGAATAGTTACATGAATCACGGTCATGAGAATGACCGTCATGGAGCTCACAGACAGGACGATAGTAACCACTACTATGACAGAAACTATCCTAGAAATCGCAACCGAGGCTCCGGCCGCGGACGTGATCAGACATACAAAGGATCAGTAGTCCAACCGATCTGCCAAGTCTTGCATAATAACCTAATATTGTAGTTCTATGGAATTACGTCTCGAGACACATGTCAAGACATCAGTCATGACATATGTCTCACGTATACTTCCTGATGACACATGTCAAGACACCAGTCAAGACATATTTCATGCTTATAGTTCCAAGACACGAGTCAAGACACATGACTCACGTCCAACTATGGGACATTCCTAAGAAATTCAGGGTACCCTCCAAGGGTATATCCATTTTGTTGTGCCATGTATTAATCAGGCCACAAGAATTTCAGTACCATTATCGGCGCATCAGTAAGAACTATCACGTTGCCGATTTCACTTTCTTTTGTTTCACCATACTTCATATATTTATGACCATGAAGGACGCCTTTCGTATTCCCACGTATACGAAGGTTTTCCTTCAGCTTAATGATGAGATCCAAGCTGCTAACGCATTTCCTTGGACAGACACGAGATGAATTTTATCCTAATCATGGACTAGGAACAGCACACCATGCTACGATTCATAATTATGTACAGTAATGTTCAGGCTCCTGAATACATTCAGCTTGATTTTCCATCGGGAAAATCTGTACAAATTATCTATGCTTACAAGCATGTGCGTTGTTAGCCATAGTCGCTAAAAATTTCTAGCTGTCAGTAAGACACGACCACTTAAGTCTTTTACGCATAGCCAGTTGATTATTCCAAAATCTTCCCATACATTCCAGAAGAACTTACAAGGAGAAGGACGGTACCATGAGATTATGTGTCGACTACCGTCGGCTTAAACAAATCACCATTCATGACCGTTATTCTCCTCCACGTATTGACAACATGTCCAATTGACCTTATAGTGTTAATCACTTTTCCAAGATTGAACTCATGATCATGCTGCCAACAGTGATGAGGGAAAGAGCAGGACATGTCCATGACTGCTATTCGTACACGACTCGGTCATGCTAGATTTATGATTTTGGATTAGTCTCATCAATGTTCCAACGGCATTATAAGAATGAGTTTCCATGAACTCATAGCAAATTCATCAGTGTTTTCATTGAGGATAACCTGATTTCCTCTAAGCCTAGAAAAGAACAGGAAGACCATATCTGCACTATGTTGCAAATTCTATGACAAGAGAAATTCTACCCTGGAAATTTTTTCCAATATCAATTCTGTTTGATTACAGTGACACACTAAATCATATGGGTTCTATGGTTAATCTTACCATGACTCAGCCTATGCGTAAAGGAGAGAACCCTACACTACATTAGGTGTTCTAGAAAATCCTACGCTAAGAGAAGTTTGGATTCATAGACTCAGAGTTTAGCAAACTCCTATGTATCAAGTTCTACGAAGCAAGATAAAGTTACGTTCATATCTAAGTACCTAAAATACCAACAGGTTAAGATAGGACACCAACAGACTGGTATGTTTCATTATCTGAATTTGTGAACTAAAATTGGACAAGATCTCCATGGATTTTGGTTACCAGAGTAACGCAAACTCAGAAGAAGCATGATGCTATCTAGGTTATTGCAAACAGTTTGATCAAGTCTGCAGAATCCTTACATCCGCAAGGATTGCAGAACCAACAGATTGATCAAACATGTTCCAGCCAAGGCTCATCCGACCACTTGGTAATCCCTCAGCTATCGGGTCAGACAAAGATTCGCAATTGTACTCCTAAATTACTTCACGTCTTCATTCTAATTCCAAGCCTTGCTTTCGCGCTCGCGTTCATGACACTATTCACGTTCATGATCGTATTTTGGCTTACGATTTTACGTTCATTTCTTTTCTCATTCTGGGTAGTTTGCAAGAACTTGAGAGACCAGACCCAAGTTTAGTATAAATCTCCATCATTAGATAGACGTTTCACATCATATTCCACGTCTCACCTTGTAGCGTTTGACGTTACCGCCATTGTATTCTATGATCACGATATGTTTTACATGTCATGTTCATTCCACGTTCCTCATATCATGATCAAGATATGTTACACGTATCATGGATCACGATATGTTTACTCATACTACACTCGCCATATCTCCACGTAGCACGTTCCAAATTTTTCATGTATCACGTTCAAAATTTTTCACGTACTACGTTTCTTTATGTCTCGCGCATCGTTTCTAGTTAACAGTTAAGTTAGATTGTCTTTCATCGTAACGTTTCAGTTACTCTTACACGATTAATTCTTATTCCCTCAATCGAATTTAGGGGATCTACCTTACGTTGATAACCAAGAACTTCTTCGTATTCCAAGTCAAGGTCAGGAGGACCAAGACTTATCATTCGTGTCAAGATCTTATGAAGGAACCATTCCAAGAGGGAAGCCACTTGGAAACGGACAAGTTCATCCGGACTTTTATCTGTTTTTGTCTTATCAATTAGATATGTGGTCCTTTCAAGACATGTCACGTTCCGCGTTCCTTCTGCCAGCTCACCTGCACGTTCATTTATCTTACATACCCTCTTAGTTTGATTCAGGTATGTTCCTCTTTCAGTACGTTATCTATAATTCGGGGACGAATTATTCTTTTTAGGGGGGAAGAGTTGTAAACACGCATGCTTTTACCATGAATAGTACCCTTAAGATCGTATGTACTAGATTAAAACTTTCCTATTATAGCATGATTACGATTACGTGTTAGGATTTTACGTATTACGTACGTGTTAAAACACGATAAGTATTTATTAAGCACGAACACGCAATAATTATTTAAACAATAATTAATCACGAACATGCGATCATGAAATCATGAACGTAATTTACACACGAGCTAATATTAATTACGTATATATATTTATTACGAACTCAAATAAATATATTAAGTCACGGTTAATATTTAATGAGAACACGTAAAACACGAACACGAGAACACACGAGAACACACGATAACACACCAATATTTTAGACACGGAAAAACATTTGGGTTACCCCTTGTGGGCCTCATTACCACGAAATTAAGGAGGGAGGATGGGCTTAGCCCATCAAATTTTACTAAAAGGGAAAAGGGATTTTTCACTACTCATTTTCATTCACAGAAGATTTTAGAAAAAACCCTAAAACCCTCCTTCCCTTTTCTTCTTTGTGCCGCCACCTTAAGAACACCACAAGGAGGTGGTTTGTGATCTTAGATCTTGGAAATTTAGTTGGTGATCGTGTTTGTTCTTCATCCTTTTGATCCATGAATTCGGTAAATCTTTTTTAAACTTTTTCTTTTGATTTTATCTTTTAATAAATCAAGAACATGTTATGTTTTTACAAAAACCTAATAAATAAACATGGATCTAACATGATTTGGGGTTTAATAAAATCAAAAGTATGTTTTTAAGGGGTGTTTGTTTTGGCCGCAGGCTACACCAAACCCAAAGGGGTTTTGGTTTGGCCAACCGACCACCACCAAGACCATATATGGTCTCGGTTGGTGTGTGTGGGTCTGATAGGTGTGAAAACACCCATCCTTTTTACCACTAAATTACAATAATAACCGAGCCAAAACGTGTATTTTATGTCATTTATGTCAGAATTATGCGTGGTTTGTGTTTTTGTTGTGATTTAGGACGAAAAGGTGAAAAGTGGAGAAAACACGGGATTTCACGGGCTTTTATCGTAGAAAAAGACAAAAGATGAAGTCGAAAGATCAAGAGTGGAAAAAGAACGGAAGGCCAAGACCAATTCTGAAGATTTATCGAAGAAAAAGTCAAAAGACGGAAGTTTACTAAAAGCCGAAGAACTCGAGTCTTATTTATGAAGAAAATTCTAGACGAGTTCAAAGAAATCCTGAGACAAAGTCATTAAGTCCAAGATTAACAAACAATTAAGAAGAAAAGGACTTAAGTGTGCAATTAAGGAAAAGAGGAAAGAGGGAGGAAGCTTCCTAAGCTCCTCCCTAATCACCTCTATATATAGATTAGGCTAGTTTCATTTTCAATGTGTGGGGTGGTTTTGACAAACCACCACTTCCACCATTTTCATACCTTGTTATTTCATTCTTGTATTTACACCTTTAATTTCTTACCTTTAATTCAAGTAAGTGTTCTTAATTTTATTGTCTTAATCTTCTTTACCTTTGATCAAGCTTTCTATCTTTCATCTCTTTCTACCTTTCTTTATTTTTAATTGATTTTGGTGCGAATTACATTTGATCCGTGTTGATCTGGATGTTTTCGTGCTTAAAAACTTCACCTTTTTATAGTTGATTTAAAAGTTTGTTTATTTTAAGTTTGATAAGTTGTTTTTCATGCTTATTGAGTCCATTTTATTATTGATTCGTCTAGTTTTGGTGTGAGCTTATTATTATAGCTTATTACTAGCCTAATCTTGAATCCCACATAAATCGGAAAGGGACTAAACCACTTTCCGATCGCATCTTTCCGACCAGCCTCCTTATTCCGATCTATAGATCAGAAAAGGGTTTTAGTGGATTCCGATCTAGGGGTTTTCTAATATTCCGATTGGATCCATTTGCCATACATTCCGATCTGAACATTGTTGAGTATTCCGATTTGAGGATCTATATTCCGACGGGTGATCATTTCTCATTCCGATTGGATTCGTTTTGTAGACATTCCGATTGGTACTTTTTCCATTATTCCGATTACCATTTTTCTTCTACATTCCGATTATGTCCTTTTTACTCATTCCGATTGCAGCTTTCCGATGGGGTACATTCCGATCGGATTCCGATCGGGTGTATTCCGATTGATTGTTTTTTTTATTTTAATATTTTGTTTTTAGTCTATTTTAATTTCGTTCTGTATTTTTATTTGATTGTCAACTTACTTTTCGTTATGTTTTAATTTTACGTCATTTAATTTCTCGTCATTTATTTTCAAAGTCTTAAATATTTCACCGTTTACGTTTCAACTAGTTTTAGTTTTAATTACCCGTCCTTTATTTTAAAGTCTTGCACATTTATTTTAAAAAAACAAATAAAAATATTTGTTTCACCAAAAACAACTGAGTCGCACATTAACCGGAAATCAATTCGAGAAGATACCGAGAAACGAACTTTTAACCTAGCAAAAATTCATTCATTAAAATGGCGCCGCTGCCGGCTCTTTTCGTGAGGATTTACGGTTTTTTGTGAGAGACGCGTTGGCTTTTGGGACCCGTTCACTTGTGAACGTTATTTTTCGTGTCTAAAATTTTCAAAAAAATCCAAAAACATTTGAAAAATCATAAAAAGCATTTCTTTTTCAAAGTTTTGCACCAAAAATATTCTTCTTGCTTCTCTATCTTTCTTTATGGATTTTTATGTCCATTGCGTCGGGTGTGGGAGACGATTATACGGGAACGACTCTTGTCAATGATGTACATGTGAGCGGTGCGGAAACGACATCGACAACACACAATTCGGATTTTGTCCTTTGTGCAACTCGACTAATTCGTCCTTTTTGAACCCACCTCCTGTTCCCTCGTGCATCTATTGTGGAAGCGATTCTCATTGGCATGTTTCGTGCCCGGTTCGATACCCGTTTGGTCACGGGCAAGAACCGGGGTACAATTATGACTATGATAATAGCTATCCACAAGACGCACCCAGTCCTTCTCCTCAACCGTTTTGCAACAACTGTGGGGGTCCTCACGATTCTTCTTATTGTCAACCAATGAATTATTATGAGCAAAATCCGTGTCCTCAGTTTTCTTCACCAATGGATTATTATGAACCAAACCCGGTTTCTAATTCTTCTCAACCGATGAACTACTATGAGCCACAACCATGCTATAATTCAGGTTTTCAACACTTTGAGCCCCCACATCACACCCTCAATCATCAATCCTCTCAAATTAGTCTTGATCAACAACTCACTACTTTGAATGGCATTCTAGAAAGTATAGCTCAACTCCGAGCTGACTTGCATCCGAAAAAGCAACCGTTGCTTGATGTGGACGAAACCTTGAAAACCACCCACAGCTTTTTGAGCCAATTTAGTTGTTTTCCCTTATTTTCTACACCAAAATGTTTAATTACAGCGTGGGATAGAATTGGTGAAATTGAACATACTCGGGGCGATGAACAACAAAAGTTGTTGCATGAGCTTCTTAAAGATGTGGAGGTTATCAAGGAAGAGTTACCCGACTTCGTCACTCCTAACTGGACTCGTCCCATCTATTATGATGATGACGACGACGATGATGTCTACACTTTCAACCAATATTCTGAAGTTGCTGCTCCTACTCTCGATGTTCCTACTGCATCTAAGGATCTAGATTCGTTGAATGAGCTTAGTGATGTTGGTTTCGACAAGGTATTGGATGATGAGGTTTGTGACTTACCTGCTATGGAGCTTCAGGACGACGTTGCTCTTACGGAAGAGGTCGATCCTAGTGATGACGATTCTTCTCTCTGCTATGAGAATTTCACTTTTGAAGTTTCTCAATCTCCACCGGGAGATGCGGGCGATGAAGATTTATTCTCTCCGGCTTACGAGAAGTTCACCGATGAACATGATCTTGTGGACAAGGTGGAAGACGTGCTTCTTCGCAATAGATTACGGAAAGTTCATCTTCTTATTGCTCAAATCGAAGAGTTGACTTCTCCTCCTCTCTCCGAGTCTTTGCCTCCACATATTCCTCCCGTTGAAGATAATGACCCATTGCTAGAAGAAATCGACATTCACTCCATGCCTCTAGGTATTGATGATAATGATATGAAGGGGGACATTATTTTTGATAATTTGCTGCAGGAAAGTATTGACCCAAGTCCCCCTCCCGAGCACTTTTCATCCACTTCGTTAGAGACCATCACGGAGGATGAGTGATTTGACCCGGGAGGTGACATTAATTATTCTATTATTGATAACAATACGGCTATGCCGCTTGCTCAGCATCCATTGTCTTTGGGGGAGGACAATGTGCTTACTTTACCCACCCCACCTCCCGTGGATCTTGATTTCACATACTTTACGTATGTTGAAAGAACCTTTCTCCCATACATGACTTATCCCCCCGCCTCTCCTTTGTTGATGTCAACCGGGAACGAGGACAAGGTCTTTTATCCCAGTATTACATTCGAGGCTTCCCCATGGACCATTTAATTCGGGGACGAGTCAGGCTCGTGACTCGGTTAATATAAACAAGCGCTTTTTGGGAGGCAACCCACTTATCTATCTAGTTTCACCATAAGTGTAGGGGGGAGCCCCGTAGTGTTTCTTGCTTTCTTTCTTATCATGTGTAGGGATTAGAGCTTCAAAGACACACACTTGATGACTTTTGACGAACCGTGATTCTGTGTTCCCTTCTTCTCGGTTCTATCCTAAACTCTTTTCGATTCACTATTTTATATTTTCCAATATTAAAATAGGAATCTCTTTAGTTGTCTTTTCCTTAGCGAGATTTAAACAACGTGCACAATGTCCTAAGTGTAGGGGAGTTTACTCCGACATGCTTAAACATTGAGGACAATATTTATATTAAGTGTATGGGGGGACTTCTATCGAAGTTAAGTTGCTCTTTTCCTTGTATTTGTCCTCATTTTAACCGGAAAATTTGATTTTTCGACATTTTTCAAAATTTTTAATCTATTTTGGCCTAGTAGTATAGTTGTTTTTACCTTTGTATAGTTATTTTCTTTCCTTATTAGAATAAATTTTTAATAAAGTGGTTTTAATTTTCATACGTTGTGAATTTTTTTACTCAACCCGAGTTTACTTGTCTAAGTTTACTCTAGCTAGTATCCTTAACGTGTTTAAGTCAAGTTTTGCTAGGCTTTTATATAGGGAGCTTTAAAACGCGAAAGTCTTAACTCTCACGCGTTAAGAACAAGAACTTTTCGCAAGTTCCTATAATTGATTCTAGAGAGTCGTTTATCAAGGGAACTTTAAAATGCAGATTCTAAACTTGAAAAAGTCTAAGAGTTTGCAAGATCCTATAGGCGACTCGGAAACCCAAAACTTTGATTTAATAGGCTAAGCATCCACGAGTCTCATTCCTTGAGATTTTAAACTGTGGAGAACGAGAGATGATAGAGTCAATTATAAGTTTGGTATACTTTCGTGAATTTATGTGAGTTAATTATGAGACTATTCTCCCATCGCTTGTTAATAAATTTATCTGCAATAAATAAGGTTGTACGATTTGAAAAGTTACTTAGCTTCTAGCCCAAGATCGTTTAAAAGTTGTTCGGTATGGATTAGAGTTCATATCCAAGGCATAACTTATTGAAGCGGGATGCGAACATTGGCGAGTCCGAAAAGGTCCTAACAAGGCATGAGGGCTACATTTTGTTGCTAAAAATCCCAAGTGATGTGAAGAATCATTTATCGAAAATCAATATGAAGGATCGAGACACACGACGAAAAGCAAAAACTCCCCAAAAGTCATGGAGAAGTCTATCCAAAAAGACCCTAACAAGGTATGAGGATAAATAGATCCAAGTCCAAAACGGAGGCGGATCGTTGTATATCAAAGTCCAAAATAAAGATTGGAGAAAAATGAAGAAGTCATGGTCCAAGTATGAATCTCTCAAAACTTCAAGTGAAGAAATTCCTATATGAAGAGAAGACCATTATTTCATGAACGTCTCTCAAGGTTTGAAGTATGAAGTCGCTTCCAAATATCGGTCCGAGAAAGGTCTCAAATCGCGAAGCGAGTTATGCCAAGATATGAACTTTATGAGGTCCCGAGAAGCAGTTTTAAAAGATTTTGTCCTTTAGCTAACTATTGATTAAATCGTTCACTTTATTTTCGGCCTAAATAACTATCGAAATAAGTCAACAATGCATCCTCGTGATCATTCAAGACAACAATAAAATATAAGAGATACCCCTAGGAATAAGGGAGTCTAAGTGAATAATTGGCCCACATGAGTTCGTGTTAGTTTACTAACTTATAATAACAATGATCTCGTTTCTAAGCTTGGTTTGGAGAAAGTGAAAACTTGAGGATGATGATCATTCACGACCTTTCCAAAACCCAAAGGTATGATTTTGATTTCTTTACTTTGTATGTTTATAATTTTCTATCTCTTTAATAAAGGCCAACGTGGATTGATTGTGATGAAAAATGTAAACGTGCTTTGTAACTAATGCATTGCATGAGGACATTGCAATGTTTAAGTGTAGAGGATTTGATAGGTGTGAAAACACCCATCCTTTTTACCACTTAATTACAATAATAACCGAGCCAAAACGTGTATTTTATGTCATTTATGTCGGAATTATGCGTGGTTTGTGTTTTTGTTGTGATTTAGGACGAAAAGGTGAACAGTGGATAAAACACGAGATTTCACGGGCTTTTATCGAAGAAAAAGACAAAAGATGATGTCGAAAGATCAAGAGTGGAAAAAGAACGGAAGTCCAAGACCAATTCTGAAGATTTATCGAAGAAAAAGTCAGAACACGGAAGTTTACTAAAAGCCGAAGAACTCGAGTCTTATTTATGAAGAAAATTCTAGATGAGTTCAAAGAAATCCCGAGACAAAGTCATTAAGTCCAAGATTAACAAACAATCAAGAAGAAAAGGAATTAAGTGTGCAATTAAGGAAAAGAGGAAAGAGGGAGGAAGCTTCCTAAGCTCCTCCCTAATCACCCCTATATATAGATTAGGCTAGTTTCATTTTCAAAGTGTGGGGTGGTTTTGACAAACCACCACTTCCACCATTTTCATACCATGTTATTTCATTCTTGTATTTACACCTTTAATTTCTTACCTTTAATTGAAGTAAGTGTTCTTAATTTTATTATCTTAATCTTCTTTACCTTTGATCAAGCTTTCTATCTTTCATCTCTTTTTACCTTTCTTTATTTTTAGTTGATTTTGGTGCGAATTACATTTGATCCGTGTTGATCTTGATGTTTTCGTGCTTAAAAAGTTCACCTTCTTATAGTTTGATTTAAAAGTTTGTTTATTTTAAGTTTGATAAGTTGTTTTTCATGCTTATTGAGTCCATTTTATTATTGATTCGTCTAGTTTTGGTGTGAGCTTATTATTATAGCTTATTACTAGCCTAATCTTGAATCCCACATAAATTGGAAAGGGACTAAACCCCTTTCTGATCGCAGCTTTCCGACCAGCCTCCTTATTCCGATTTATAGATCGGAAAAGGGTTTTAGTGGATTCAGATCTAGGGGTTTTCTAATATTCCGATTGGATCCATTTGCCATACATTCCGATCTGAACATTTTTGAGTATTCCGATTTGAGGATCTATATTCCGACGGGTGATCATTTCTCATTCCAATTGGATTCGTTTTGTAGACATTCCGATTGGTACTTTTTCCATTATTCTAATTACCATTTTTCTTCTATATTCCGATTATGTCCTTTTTACTCATTCCGATTGCAGCTTTCCGATGGGGTACATTCCGATCGGATTCCGATCGGGTGTATTCTGATTGGTTGTTTGTTTTATTTTAATATTTTGTTTTTAGTCTATTTTAATTTCGTTCTGTATTTTTATTTGATTGTCAACTTACTTTTCGTTAAGTTTTAATTTTACGTCATTTAATTTCTCGTCATTTATTTTCAAAGTCTTAAATATTGCACCGTTTACGTTTCAACTAGTTTTAGTTTTAATTACTCGTCCTTTATTTTAAAGTCTTGCACATTTATTTTAAAAAAACATCCAAAAATATTTGTTTCACCAAAAACAACTGAGTCGCACATTAACCGGAAATCAATTCGAGAAGATACCGAGAAACGAACTTTTAACCTAGCAAAAATTCATTCATTAGGGTCCCACGGCAGCCTCAAGACAAGGGGTACCACGATTTGGTTCGGGGTACGGTGTCGATTTCATGTCCGGTTCAAGGTTTTGATTCTAGATCCGGTTCATGGTTTATGTTTAGTTTTTTTATGTTTATGATCTTATGTTAAAAAAATTAAATTAAAAAAATGATATGATTAATTTAATAACATGACTTAGGTTATTTTAATTATTATAATCATGAATTAATTAACCTAAGTATTTTTATATCTTAGACTTATAATTAATTAATTATTTAAAAACCATGATTATAATTAATTAATTTACATGACTTAGGTTATATTATTAATAAATAATAATACATGTTTTAACCTAAGTATTTAACTTTATTTAATTAAAAACATGTTATACTTTAATTAAATATTTTAACCTATAGTTTAATTTAATTACATGAAATAATTATTAAACTATACATTATATCATTTGACTTAGAAAATAATCATGAAAACACTTAGGCTTATATACTTAGATTATTTAACCAACTTATTTCTAATTATGGAAACTTTCTATTTTTAGAAACTTAATTAAATAAGGCAGCTAATCTATTTATGGAAACCTTCTATTTTTAGAAACTTATTTATTTCAAGCAGCTAATTTCTATTTTTAGAAACTTATCTGTTTTAAGCAGTAATTCTATTTTTGGAAACTTTCTATTTTTGGAAACTTTCTATTTTTGGAAACTTACTATTTTTGGTAACTTTCTATTTTTGGAAAATTTCTATTTTATGAAACCTGCTATTTTTGGAAAGTTACTTATTATTACACAGTAAGTATAATAATACCTGAAATACCAGAAATACTTAATCAGATTAAACAGAATATAAGATAAACACAGTTTAAGGCTTTAAACAGTAAGACATGGTAAGAACATATAGAATAAGCTAAGACATGACATAAAATCAGCTACGTATTTAGTAAGCAGATACTTATTCGTGTATGTATTTATGTAGCACTAGTGATACGGAAGTAGGATTCCGCTCAGTTCATCTTCTTCGTTCACTGGACATAAGGTACGGATTCCCGTCCTTTCAGTATGGACATTCTTTCCTTATTAGGATTCCCCGTATGCAGCCAACTGTTTTCCCGTAGTATAAGTTATGTGTTTGATTGGTTATGTTTAATTAAGTTTACCTATAGCCATATACATGCATGACCAGTTTCACCTAGTTATGGAGGTACCATAACCATAACATTAGAGGCATTGATGTTACGACTTCACCACGGCGGAGTGATTGCTCGTGGCGTCCCTTCAGCTTTTGGCCATTAATTTATATTTATCATGTGGGGCGTATGGATGCATCCTAGTTACATGTTTTTAGTCAGGATTTCATGGTGAATGTGGTGTGTGCCTTGCATCCTTCACAAGGAGCTGATCCCTCCTACCCAGAACCAGTATATTAATTTAGAGGCAGCCCCTCTAATTTGCATGATGAGGTCACCCCTCCAAGTATTCATGCACGGTGGATTTTCATGACCTATATTGGCTAATGGTAAAATACGTTAAACAGTTTTCATAAGATAAACATAAGGCTTTTCAAACTATAAAACCAGTTTTATGAACATGTTCCAGGTTTTTCAGGACTTATACATTTCCGCTGCTATTAAGTCTCTATTATGTTTTAGTCACTTATACTATGTCTATATCCGTGCACTGAGCGATTTACTCAGTCGTTACTTTCCTTTCCATGTCCCAAAAAGGCAGGTACCCTAGGAAAGACTCGAGCATTTGGAGGACGTGCATAGGATGGAAGCTGCTAGAGACTTCTTTTCCTTTTTGCCTTCATATACTTATGCTTGTTTAGTCTTTCATTCATTTCTTTTGCTTTATTATGTTTTGGGCTTATGTTTGGGAACCGATGTTTGATTCCAGTTATCCCTATGGTCATGTAATGTTTTATACATTTATCCTTGTATGCTTTGATGACACGCCATAATTACGCGTGACATTCCATTATCAAAATGGGGTGTTACATTACTAGTCGTACACGCAACATCTAATTGATATGACAAGAATCCGACTAAAGGCTTTGTTATATCAAAAGCATTAATAATGGTTTATGTTTGATTTCGATAACTAAGGTAGTAGATGAGATTATGCAAGAGTTGGTATATGTTTTAATCTAATAATCGCGACAAAAGTGATTAACAAGATTCATTTACTAGATGACATGAAACTCATCCATTCACATGAGTACTAGTCATGATCATGGATGAATCCAAATTATAACAATGGTCTTACATAATAACATATATTACATGAGCATCTAAATCACACTTATAATCAAAAACCCAGGGAAAAAGTGCGCCGCACAAAACTAATTGTGCGCCGCACTTTGCCCCAACAAAGCTAATAATCGTATCTAGTCATAAGGTTATCAAACCTTAACCAAGTGCACATCACACTACTATATAATAGCAGTAAACAAGATCATTTCAACAATATGTAAATCAAAGTAAAGGATTAACATAAATGAAATGAGAATTACACCACAAGGTGTTAATCAATAATTGCTCCAAAGGTTTTATAAGCTTTTAAACTTATTACAAATGGCTAGCAATACTTCTGAGTTCCTTGTTCTAGCAGCAATAACATCAACCAACTAAGGTTTACCAACTCTAGTGACTGTGATCAAGGATTTGGAAAATCCTTGATTATGAAATTCTCCTAAACAATGGAGAACTTATGGAATGAGATATATCCTATATGCCTGGCCTTGGGTCTTATTTATAGATACAAATTTGTAGGTTAAGAGTTCTGGGATTATCCCAAGAGTTCTCTCATAATAGCCATGCATAATGACACTTAATTGTGTAACTACAGCAAAATGTGTGCCGCACTTTTCCAGTTGTGCGCCGCACTTCTTCAGAAGCAAATGTGCACCGCACTTTACAGTTTGTGCGCCGCACTTCTTGTGTTTCTCCAAAATCGGGGTACTTTGTATGTGCACCGCACTTTTCCAATTGTGCGCCGCACTTTAGCTCCATTTCAGCATAATTCCATCTTTAGCCCATTTCTTCTTTAATTATTCATTATTTTCCTTCATATATCTTTCCTAGCTACAATACAAACAATATTCTTTACTAGTATCAATTCAACCCATAATTTATTAATTTACATAGCAAACAAGGACAAATGCATCATTACAAACATGTATTAATTAGGCGTTATCAGTCCTAAACCAATATCACCTAAATCTGAAGCTCATGATGACAACCACAACAGCCTCACGAATGAAGAAATCATTGAAGGTCACCTCTCGGTTCTGAAAGAGTTGATAAAAGATAAAAGTAATCGGGATTACCTCAAACGCACGCTAATCAGCTTTGATGAAGGAGAAGAACATTCGGGAGACAAGGGGAAAAAGAAGGAAATCCAAGGTAATGGGGAGAAAGATAAAGGGAAAAAGGTGGCAGATGATGATTTGGGAAAGCCTTTCAAATCATTGGCCAAATGCCCTGTTAGCCGAAGGATCATCGAATATTCATCCTCTAGTCATAGGATGCCAGCTAATGTTAGGATTTACGTGGGGAAGGGAGATCTGGCTGATCACATCAACCATTTCAAAGGGATGGGGAACCAGGGAGAGTGGCCCATGCCCGTATGGTACCGAATGTTCCAGCAGACGCTAGATGACAAGGCCAGAGCTTGGTTTGACGAATTGCCATCGGGAAGCATAGACAATTGGGATGATTTGGAGGCCAAGTTCCTCACGCGATTTGGGATGTTAAAATCATGCGCAAAGGACCCTACCGAGATAACGAAGATCATCCGCAAGGCTAACGAGAGCGTACTGGTATTTAAAGAAAGGTGGGTAAGTGAATCTAATTCCATTCCTAATGTGCCTGACCTCATGAGGATCTATTCATTTATGGGTTCACACAAATGTCCTGGTCTAGCCAAGCGGTTTTCTGAATGTATACCAAAGACGGTGGATGAAATGTTGAAGCATGTGGACGATTTTGTTCGTGCGAAGGCAGCATTTAGGGATGTCGAGTTGCCTAGAGGGGAGTACATCTGAGGGGACAGTTCCTCGACGGGAGGTCAAAGGTATGATCGTTCTCAGAAAAGAGGTTTTTGAGGAAGAAGAGGTGGAGGCCGAGGTGCCTATCAAAACAGAACCCCTTACGCTCAATCCTACACTTTGCCTTACCGTCCTCCCCAACTTCGACAAGAAGTTAATCGAATATTCACCCTAGAAGATTTGTCCAACACACCGAAGGAAATCTTAGCAGCAGAGCACCAACTGAACCTTCCGGCCCCACCTCCAATAGTAGGAACGATGAAGAAGGAAAATATGGATAGATATTGTGACTATCATTGTGCGAAGGGGAATTACACAAATGATTGATTTCAGCTGAGAAGATAATTGGAGGCCGCTTTGGAATATGGAAAGCTCAACCACTTGATCAAAGACGTGACGCAGAAAGGAAAGGGCGGCCAAAAAGGACACCCTCAGAAGGACAAGGTGATCAATATGGTATCTGGGCATAGTGATAACCGAAAGAGGAAGTCAAGATGGGTGAACGAGGACTGGATGAACGTCCCAATAACATTCCCACCGTGCCCATTTGAGGATTTATCGGAAGAATCAATTGTGATAGAGGCTAAAGTCGAAGGGTATCTGGTAAGAAGGGTATATGTTGATGGTGGTGCGTCCGTGGAGATAATGTATGAGCACTATTTTAACAGCCTTCACACAAGCATACAATCTAGAATGACTAAGACGCACAACACGGTATCGGGATTCTCTGGGGAAAGTGTGAAGCCATTGGAGAAGATAGAGCTGGAAGTCTGTTTTGGGAATGGAGGGTTGTTCCAAAGGGCCATGATGAGGTTCACCGTCATACCCTCCCCCTCTCCATACAACATTATCTTAGGAAGGCTAGGGATAATGAGGCTACGGGCCATCCCATCTACCATCCATTCTATGATGAAATTCCCAACACCACAAGGTATTGCAACTCTTGTCACATCATCTTCGATTATTAATGAATACAGGGAGTTAGGAAAGAGTAAAATGGCAAAAGAGGAGCCAACGAAGGAGAATGGACAAGCGGTCAACTTAACAGAGGAGGTTGTGATCAACCCGGCCTTCCCCGACCAACTCGTTACCATTGGGGGAAACTTGTCAAAGGAAGGTTCAGAACAGCTGAAGCAATTGCTAAAGAACAACCTAGATGTCTTCGCATGGGAACCGCAAGACATGACCGAAGTGCCAGGAAGGATCGCCCAACACGAGCTTAATGTGAACCCATCGATGACACCAGTGAGCCAAAAACAAAGGGTTTGTCTGCTGAAAAAAGTGAAGTTGTGGCCAAGGAAGTAGAAGAATGGGTGAAGGCAGGGATCGTGAGGGTATCCCACGTGGATATCCAACACAGTTTTGGTCAAAAAAAGTGGACGGAGCATGGAGGATGTGTATAGACTTTAAAACTTGAATGCTGCATGTCCAAAAGACTCTTATCCTTTGCCAGAGATTGACGCAAATATAGAAGCTGTTATGGGATACAAGTACAAAAGCTTTTTGGACGCCTACAAGGGCTACCATCAAGTACATATGTCGCAAGAAGACAAAGAGAAGACAGCCTTCTACACCGACCAAGGAACATATTGCTACACCAAAATTCCCTTCGGCCTAAAAAATGCAGGGGAAACATATCAAAGGTTGGTGGACACGACCTTCAAGTCACAGATTGAACGAAATCTGGAGGACTATGTGGATGGCATGGTCATAAAAAGCAAGACAGAAAAGGAAATGTTGGCTGACATAGCTAAAACATTTGACAACTTGCGAAAGATAAACATGAAGCTTAACCCCAAAAAATGTTCATTCGAGGTGGAAGAGGGTAAGTTGATAGGTTACATGGTAACATCAGAAGGGATCAGACCAACCCAGCCAAGATGAAGGATGTCACCGATATGCAGTCACCCAAAACATGGAATGAAATGCAGTCACCCAAAACATGGAATGAAATGCAGTCACCCAAAAACGGATTGAATACTAATTCGTCTGCACACCTCAAAAGTAGGGAAGTTTCCCTTGGGAAAAATCGGTGTACCCTATTACCCAGAGGCCTCGCATTACCTGTTGGACCAAGGGTTGGCCTGTCAGATCACAAGGCTCAAGGAGTACGACCTCCGAGGAGCTACAGTGAGCTACAGTGTTCTCAACACTATAAATACCCCCCTTATTCAATGTAAGTCGGACATTATCACTCATATTTATTACACACACTCTTTGGCCTATTGGCTCTCTATATTATTGGCCATCCAGCTCAATCAGAATCTTACTCTCACACCGGAGTTGGTCTCGGGTCTCTTCCCCCCTCCCGGCGAGGCGAGCTAACGTGTGGAGAAGATAGCCCAGACGGCCCAGAGGCATTCTCAGCCTATTTAGAGGCCCAACGGACTTTTGCATCTACATGAGGTGATGAGATTACTGTACCAAGCCCAGTTAAAAGACTGAAAAAACATACGGAAAAAACATGCTATAACTGTAATATGGTGGTATAGGTGGGGTTAGTACTTGTCTATATTTAAGTTAAGGTGGCTAGCCAACTTGTATCCATCCATATGACAAGATTGGAGAGACATAATGACCAATATAAATGACTTATCGTCTTTTCATTCACAACATTTAAGGGGTTGCATAAACTTAAAACAATCAATTTTGGTACAAAAGTTATGTTGATGTTTTAAGTTGTGCTTACTTCATAAGAAACGATAAGATAAAGTTTGTCCACAGTTTACAGATGTATTTGTAATTGATTAACATGTGCAAATGTATAATTTGATCATTATGACATTTATAGACATTTTAAATGGACATTATTCGTTGGAACAATGTGACCAACATTTAAGGCCGGTACCTAAGCCAGAGAAAGTGTTATTTTGAAAATTTGTTTTTTGTTGGAATCTAAGGGACAAATCCTAGCCATCCATTACTTAAGATTAAAAAAACACAGAGGGACCATTTTTGTCAAAATATCCAAAATTTGCAAAAAAGTGGCGGAAGGACTAAATTTTAAATATGACGAAAATCGGTTATCACAAGTGATATTTCGTTACTGATAAAAACAATGAAATATCACTAGAGAAAAATCAATGAAACATCACTAGTGATATTTCATTAACATAGTTACTGCGTAATATCCTAGTGATATTTCATTGTTTTGTCAACAGTGATATTTCATTGATTTTCGCTAGTGAAATATCACTAGTGATAATTCATTACTCTGTCATAAACAATGATAATTTATAATCTATTACTTAGTAACTTAAAATTACTAGTAAGATCGAAATAAACCCTAAACTATTTTATTAAGAATCATCATCTAATTTAGATCCAACCATGGGATCTTGAATTTTATTTTAGATCCTTGTTCTCCTATTCATTACAATCAATTTGATATATCATTTCACTACTAAATCTTTCCTGTTCATCCTTAAAAAATCATTTTATTAAACGTATTGATTTTCACCTATTTTCCCTCTTCTTTAACATTGCTAATCATTTCATTAAACCTTTCTAAACCTCGTACTAACCCACTATGATATATGTCTGAATCCCAAAACCCCCCCATGGTTAATCCACCTATAGTGGTTAACCCTCCACTGGTGCCGGAGGTTCCACCGCCGGTGAATACCCATGTTATGAAGAGAACATCCAATCTTAAGCCTATTAAGAAGAAAAGGACTATGAATCCTGATGCTGGTAATACGATGAAACACACAGATTTACTGGGTAAATCTTCTGATGTTAATTTTAAGAGGGTGGTTACATGTTCGAGTTCAAAAGGCGATAAGGTTGCTGGGGTTAATGATGATATGGAGGTAAATGAGGATGTTGATTATATGGATGAGGTGAGTGGTGATGTTGGTAATGGAAATTTGGGTAAAAATGGTTCAGTTAACACAGGTGAGGAGGCTGAGCCTTTTCGGGGTCTAAACAAGGAGAATTTTGCTGGTAAGGGGAATGGGAATAATAATCAGTCTGTGGGTATGAACGGGGTAAGTAATTTATCTAATAATGTATCTAGTATTTTTGTTGACAAGGTGCTAGTTAGTAATGATAATGAACTAAATGATAAGCTTAATAGTGTTCCTAGTGAGATGCATGTTCCTTTTAATGAGAATCGTGTGCTTAATCCTGAGGTTTCTGTCCTTGTTAAGCCTAGAAGTCCCTCTAAAGTGAGTTTTGGTAGGGTTAGTAAGACTGGGATGTTTAAGATAAATGAGATGAATGGTACTAGTGGTATTAAATCTGTGTCTAATTTTGAAGTGGGGAGGGTAGTAATGCTAGTGATGTGAATATGAGTGAGAATAAGAATGCTAAGAAAAAAACGTTCTCTTTTCTTACTACGGTTACGGGTGGTTCTGTCACGGGGATTAGGAAGTTATCATATATCCCTGGTATGGTTAATAGTGCGGGTAAAGAGGTGGCAGTATTGGATTCTGTGATGGTAGATGTTAATGATAGATGGGGGTTGACATTGATTGGTCATTTTGTGGGAAATCGTATGAGTTATAGAGAACTTATGGGAAATTTGAGAAGGATGTGGAGGCCGTATGCGCTTGATAACATAATTATGAATGACAGTGGATAATACTTTTGTAAGTTTAAATCTGTTGATGGGATGCAAAATGTTTTGGAAAATAGTCCTTGGCTAGTAGATAGCAAACCATTTTTTGTTCAAAAGTGGGAACCTTGTCTATGTTTGGCAAAACCTAGGTTATCTAAAGTTCTATTATGGGTTAAAATTTTTGATGTTCCATTGGAAGCATGGAATGTGGAAGGAATTAGCAGAATTGCAACTATGGTGGGAAATCTGATTAGTATGGATAGGATGATTGCTGAGATGTGTGAAAAAGCTTATGGTAGAGCGAGTTTTGCTAGGGTGTTGATTGAAGTTGATGCTGATAAGGGGTTAGTTGAAGAAGTAGAGGTTTGGTATGAGAGTTGAAAGAGATCTATGTTACTTGAGGTTGAATATGCTTGGAAGCCGCCTGTTTGTGAGTATTGTAAGATCTTTGGACATTCTTCAAAAAGCTATCAAGATCATGAGTTGTCTATTCGAGAGAAGGGGGAGGGTAAAAAGGTTGATTCTGCTTATGTTGGTCCTAGTGTTAATACTAGTGTTCCTCAGTATGGTGAGAATTCTTATAGTTAAAGTAGATGGAGGGCAGTGAATTATAGAAGGGGTGGGTTTAGTAATGTTGGTAGAGGTGGTCCTATTAATGGTGGAAGAATGAGTAGTGGTAATGGGGGTAGAGGTTCAAGTGGTAGAGGTGGATATGTAAACAATAGAGGGAGAGGTAGAAATAGTGTTAGTAAGCAATCTGATACTATGAAGATTAATGTACAAGGTGATATTGGAACTAAGCAGGTGTGAATGATAACATGGTGAAAGGTGGTGTTAAGATTAATCATGATAAGAGTAATGATGCAGTTGGGTCTCAGAAGAAAGGGGCTCAAAGTAATAGGTTAACAAAGGTAAGGGTGTGGATGCTTTGAGTTCAGGTAATAGGTTTAATGTTTTGACCAGTGAAGATGATTCTGAAGATCTAGCTATTTGGAAGACCTTTTGTCAAAAAATTGACACTCTATGTGATGCTGGGATGACGGTTAGTGATGATACTAAAAGGAGGTAGTCTATTAGAGAGATTGAGTATTATGAAAAGAAATGGAGGGAATGTAATGTTAATGTGATTTCTACGGAAGATGCTATTAAGAATAATATAGCTGATCTTAATGATAAAATTGCAAGTGGGAAGGAGAATATTATTGAAAATGCCACAAAAGTTGCTAAGCAAAGAGTGTTAAATGAGTGTGGAGGTAGGAATAATAGTGAGGCCTTCAAAAAGTATTTTGCTCAAGCTCAAAGCAAGGAGGTGGATAAGATTAGCAAGTTGGAATGGGATACAGATGTTGTAGTGGTTGATTTATTTAGCTTTTTGGGTCAACCATTTTCTGATGAGATTAAATCTTCATGGTTTACTGATATGGTGGACTATTTTTACCGTGATCAAGAAGGTATTATTAGTGATAGATTAAATGGGCATTTTAATGATGAGGTGTGTGTTATGAATTCTACTGCTAAATTTGTTGCCCAAGATGAAATTATGAATATCAATGATACTTCTATGGCAGAAATGCAAGGTGGAGTTGCTTCTAATCACTCTAATCTTAAATGATAGGTAAAATTGCTGCATGGAACGTCAAGGGAATGAATTCAACCCTTAGACAAAATGAAATAAAAAATTTAATTCTATGTAACAAAATTAGTATGCTAGCTGTTATAGAAACTCAACTGAGAAATAAATCGGTTAATGTGGTTTGTAATGAGGTTTTTGGAAGCTGGAACTGGGTGTCTAACTTGGTTGACAGTAAGAAGGGATATAGGATTGCTGTTGGGTGGGATCCGTTTTTGTTTAGAGCTAAGTTGATATCTCAGATTGGTCAGGTTATGCACTTTGAGATTACTCATTTACATAGCCAGATTAAGCTGCTTGTTTCTTTTATCTATGGGAAAACTATGATAAAACTCGGAGGGTGTTATGGAAAAACATGTTGGACTATAGTGTGTCTGTTTGTTCTAGGCCATGGGTTTTATTAGGAGATTTTAATGTGTCTCTATCCTTTGAGGAAAGTTCTAGTTGCTTCAAAGCCAGAGATAATGGTATGGAAGATTTTAAGGAGTGCGCTCATTTACTTGAAATTGAAGACATTAATAGTTTTGGATTATACTATACTTGGATTGAAAAGAGGCTTAACCCGGAGAGTGGCATTTTAAAGAAGCTTGATAGGGTTATGGGGAATGAAAGTTTTTTGCTTAACTTCTCTCATTGTTATGCGAATTTTCTTCCATACTTACCTCGGATCATTGTCCGGTTGTCCTTGTTTTTCCTGAACCTATGCATTCTAAACCTAGATCATTTAGGTTTATGAATTTTCTAGCTGATAAGGATGGCTTTCTCCTAATTGTTCAGAATAATTGGTTTGTAGATATTAAAGGATTTCACATTTTGTGTTGCTTAAGCGGTTGAAGAATATGAAGAAGTTTCTGAGAAGATTAAATAAGGAAAATGGTAATGTCTTTAAGAAGGTTAAGATTTTGGAAGCTGAACTTAGTAAAGTTCAGATAAGTCTTGATAAGAATCCTCACGATACTAGTTTGAGGGAGGATGAGATATTTGGTCCAAAGCTTATAATGATGCCCTTATTGATGAAGAAAAAGTCTTAAAGCAGAAAACGAAAATTTAATGGTTAAGGGAGGGGGATCACAATTCTGCTTATTTTCATCATATTCTGAGAGGGAGATGGAATAAGAAGAGAGTTGAAGTTGTTTGTGATGGCGAGGGTAATGGATTTTATGGTAATGATATTCCTCCTATGTTTGTGGAACACTTTACTAAGTTTTTTCAAGCTAGAGAGGATATTTTGTTGATGGAAGATTGTGAGGGGTTATTTACTAAGAAGCTTAAGCCTGAGGTAGCTGAGTCCATGATTAGATCAGTTATAGATGGTGAAGTGAAGGAGGCAATGTTTAGTATTAAGGATGACAAGGTTGCTGGCCCTGACGGGTATACTTCTAAATTCTTTAAGAGGGCTTGGAGTATTGTGGGACCGGATGTTTGTAATGCTGTTAAGGAGTTCTTCAAGTCTGGTAAACTTCTAAGTGAGTTAAACTCTAATCTCATTTTCCTTATTCCTAAGTCTGATGTACCATTAAGTGTTTCAAATTATAGACCAATTGCATGTTGCAATGTTTTTTACAAATGTATAATCAAGGTTTTAACCAATAGTGTAAAACCCGCAAAATTAAGGTCATTATTTAATTCTATCTTACTAATATTTTTTTTTGTATTTCATAACGTCAAATACTATATTGATTAACGGTTTAAGTTGAAACCTATAATGAATATTTTATTTTAATATTTTGACGAGTAACGAGGATTACTAGTGATTGCGATACCGACGGATGCCTAAAAATTTTGTATTTTATTATCGATCGTTTCGATATTTAATATTTCCGACGATATCATTTTAATTGCGTATTAAGTCGTATTATTATTTTTTTTTCTTTTTTTTTTCGTGTACGTTTATACTTCTAAAAAGTACTTCTATGAAACCCGAACCCGTAAATATTTTTAAAATTTACTTTTAGTCATTTCCGTTACTTAAGTTAATATTTACATTTTTTGCCCAAAAAATGCATCTTGGCAAAAACTACCCAAACCTTACACTATAAATAGATTTTCCACTATTTATTTTTATTTAAAAATCACTAAAACAAATATCACCAACTTTTTCTCTCTTTCTCTCTTTGAGCCATGAACCCCATCCACCAAGAACATCAAATTTTTTATTTTCTTGTTTGAATCTTCAAAAACAAATTGAAGTCCCATCTTGGAAATCTCAAGATCTACATGTTGGTATGAAAATCTCCTACATGCATTACACTTTCAAGATTTTATAATTTCCATGGTGGATCTATGTTTAAATCATCATGCATGTGATGATCTAGGTAGGATTATCATGTTTTAATGTTAAAATGTTATATTTTGATCTTTGATCTTTGTTAAAATTTTACGTGCATTACATTTCTTTTGATTTTTCGAATTTTGATCAATTTCTATTAATTAAAAACATATAAAAACCATTACCAAATTATTATTTTTCTTCTCTCTTTTCTTTTCTTTTTTTGCCGTGACACCATCAAGCCAAAACACCCTTGGATTCTAATTTCTAGCTTTAATCCTTGAAAACCAAAGTGAGTCCCATATTTGTAATATGATTTGGATCATTTTGGTATAAAAATTTACAACATGCATGAACTTTTTCTTAAAATTATTTTTCTTGAAAGATCATCTTGTTTTGATCTATTTTATAGTTGTAAGTAATTATTATTTTTATTATATTAAAAGAGGGGATGCTTGCATGTAAGATTTTTGATATGGATTTTGTAAGATTTGGACATGCAAGTGGTCTAAGGTTATTAGCATTTGATTAGGATGATTTTTAGTTGTTATTAGGAGTATGGAAATGGGTAAATTGTGTTGAAAAATTAATTTTTGTATGGTTGTCAAATAATTAATTTTGAGCCGTGGCTTTAAGGACATTTTCAGAGGTCTTAAGTCTGATTATAGGTTGATATTATGGGATCATGTTGTAGAGAATTTCGAGAGCTTCGATTTGATATAAAATAGGCCTTCCAACTCCAAACGAGGTGGAAGATATGCTAGTTTGATTTTCGTGTACCGGGAGACGAGTGTTGACATAATCCGAAAATTGTTGTCAATATTTGGATCGAATCTCGGGGACTATAAAATGAGTTTCAAAAGGAGTCAAGGGCTGTTCTCAGGCCCTATAATTAGTGTTTTGAGTCTATTTTTAGAATCAAGTGTTGGTTTTATAAATGGAGATGTTTAGAATGGTCAAAATGGTTTCATAAGTAAAGGTCGCTAAACTGTCTGAATTTTGTAAATCAAAGATGTGTCGGGCAGGGAACTTTAGAAGTTACATATTTTGATGGGCTCTTGGGAGGACTTTCTACATATATTATGTGAGTTCCTCAGGTAGTATCATGACATTTTGAGGTGTCTAAGTAGGGGAAAACAGCTTGGACATTCGGTATGTTCTGGCAGATTTTTACTAAAAGCATAGAAAAATAAATTGAATATATAGGAGAGTATAATAGAATCACTTGCATCGTTTTCTCTCGAGTTTGGTGTGATTTTATATTTTGAGTTGGTTTTATTATGTATGATTTATTTCTCGAGTCTATTATTAATGTATGCACCTTATTTGCTAGGTTGCAATTGTCGTGTTTACCGGGCATCTACTATCGTCAGCGGTCGTCTTCAACTACTATAAATATTAAGGTGAGTCTATAGCCTCGTTTGGCTTCATTCAAATATTTTAAAAACCCGCGAGGGGGAATACATGTTTTTATGAACTTAGAACACAAGATTTTTATGGTATGTTTGTCCCTCTATGATTGGACCCGTGGTTGCCTTTAAATTGCATTAAATGATTGACATTATTAAAACCTCACTTGTGGACCGTTAATTAACCTATGATGGGTTAACAGCTAGTACAATTAATAGATCTATGGGGGAAGCCGCCCCGGTTCAATTTGTGTGGACTTGTCACAGAAGCTTAGGCCCGACCTCCACACTGTTTGAACATATTGTATTGAGAAGTCAGGTATACGGCAATGTACCAATAATCTGGAGGTAATTGACAATTAATAAATCTCCTGTCTTAATAGACCTACAAGGGAGTGACTAAGGGCTCGGTTCCATGAGCTTATTACAATTTATGCTAAATACAATTATTATTGTTGATGCAAATTATTAGATGCTTGTTGCCTTCAAGTATGCCACAAACTTATAATCTTTGCTTGTGTTCAAAATGATTATATAAACCTATAGATTCACTCGGCATTTTTGCTGATGATTTTCTCACATGTATTTCAGGTAATCAAGAAGTGTGAAGCTTGGAGGTCACGGGAATGAAGTTGTGCACTGCTTTTTCAATATAAACTCTTTGAATAATTATCGTTCCTTTATTTAAAACAATTTAAATCTTTTGTTTTAATTGTACTTTGGTTACGATGTCTTGGGACTACGCTACTCTGATAAATGTTTTAGGAACGATAAATTTAAAACGTCTCTTTTCGAGTCGTTCTTTATAAATTATGTGTTATCGTATCATTGTTTAGCATCCAAAGATATATTCCGATGCGTGTAAATTTGAGGGTGTTAAAAATAGGCTTAAAGAGGGTCTTGCTGATCTTGTTGAGCCAAACCAGTGTGCGTTTATTCTTGGTAGGCAGCTTAGCGACAATGTACTTCTAGCTCAAGAGTTAATGGTTGGGTATGATTGGTCTATTGGTACTAGGAAGTGTGCTTTTAAGGTTGATATTAAGAAAGCGTGCGAGACCGTAGATTGGAATTTTTTGGAGACCAGTCTTATCCATTTTAGATTCCACAAAAAGATGATTGAATGGATCATGATATGCCTTACCACAGCTTCTTTCTCAATCTGTGTTAATGAGGATTCTCATGGTTTCTTTAAGAGTTATAAAGGGCTTAGACAGGGTGATCCTATTTCACCCTATCTGTTTATGCTTTTCATGGAAGTTTTAAGCTTGATGCTTAAAAGGCATATTAAGAATGATAGGAAGTTTAAGTATCACCCGAATTGCAAGAGAATTGGTCTGACCCTTATTTGTTTTGCGGATGACCTCCATCTCTTTTTCCATGGGGATATCAATTCGGCATGTATTATAAGAAGAGCTTTGGATGAGTTTAGCATGTGTTCTGGGCTCTATCCAATTATAGAGAAAAGCACAGCTTTCTTTAGTAATGTCCCTACTGATGTGAAAGGCCAAATTCTGAGGGCTCTTCCATTTCAAGAAGGAACTTTGCCGATAAGATATCTTGGTGTCCCGATGATGACCAAGAAACTTTGCAACATTGATTGTAGAGTGCTTTTGGAGAAGGTTAAGAAGAGGATCTTTGATTGGAGAAGCAAGCTATTGTCTTACGCAGGTAAACTTCAACTAATTTCTTCTGTTTTATCGTCAGTTAATATATACTGGGCTTCTTTGTTTGTCCTGTCTAAACATATTTGTGATAGTATAGATAAGATGTGTAAGAACTTTTTGTGGGGTATTGGACCAGATAATAAGGGTATTGCCAGTGTGTCGTGGGATGAGGTTTGTAGACCTAAGTCCCAAGGTGGTTTAGGATTAAGGTCCATGACCCTTATGAATGAGGCTCTTATGATAAGATACCTTTGGAATGTTGTTAGTAACAAGGAGTCTCTATGGGTCAAATGGGTTAATTAATATAGGCTTAGAGGTACAAGTATATGGAATCATACTGTTTGGAAGAAGAATGCTTGGACATGGAGACAAATTATGTATTTTAGGGATAAGATTAAAAACTTTGTGGGTTGTAAAATTGGTAATGGTAAAAGCTGCATTGTCTGGTTTGACAAATGGCATAATCAAGGACCACTTAGCCAGCTCATTTCAAACAGTTTTCTTAATTCTAAAGGCATAAGTTTGAATGAAAAAGTGTGTAATTGGAATGAGGGTGGAGTATGGTTGTCGCCAAGTGACTGGATTCCTAGATTTAGGAGGGTGCTTGATGTTCCTTGTCTAAATTTGAATGATGTTGATGATAGAGCTATTTGGCTTAATAAGAAAGGTGAAGTTGTTAGTTTTAGTATTAAGGAGGTTTGTAGAGCTATTAGAGTGGATGGGCCTGAAGTGTTGTGGCATAGGCATGTCTGGTTTACTCAGTGTATTCCACGACATGATTTTGTACTCTGGATTGCATTAAAAGGGAGGCTGAAAACTCAGGACATGCTTGCTAGGTGGTTTTCGCTTAATGATGCCCGATGTCCTTTGTGTAAAACATGTATTGATTCTCACAGTCATCTCTTCTTCAGTTGTGCTTTTTCTAGTGACGTTTGGAACAGGATCAAAGGTTTAATTAAGTTAGATAATATGTCTTCTACATGGGCTGAAGTTGTGTCTGGTTTTTGCAATTTAATGGCCATCAATTCGATATGGAGTGTTATTCAAAGACTGGTGATGGGTGCTACTGTTTATTTTTTTATGGCAAGAGGGCAATGGTCGTTTGTTTAAGAATGAGTTTCGTACTCTGGATGTGGTCTTTAATATTATTTTATCTACCATTAGACTTAAGCTTCTTTCATTCACGGTCAAATGGTCTAAAGATGCTGATGTGGTTGCTATGGTTTGGAAGATTCCAAGGCTTGGTCTTAAAGGTAATGATATCCTTCCTGACTTTATGGATTGTGATAATAATGTGTTGTAATACAACTAGAATTAAGTTACTGTGTGAGCTTTTGCATAGCTTATGGTAGTCTTGTGGTTGGGTTGTTAGTTGTTTGAAAGGTAGAATTTGGATGGCCTTTATGATTTTGGTTGTATTATTGGATATGAGATATCTGGTTGGTTACTCCCATTTACTTTGCTCTTCTGACGAAAACCTGATTCATGGACCATCCTTCTATAGCAGTAATTATGTAGAGGAAGAGCCTATTGCTATAGTTCTGGTGGCCCTCTGAGTTGGGTGAATACTCAGTACTGGTTTATGGTGGAGGATAGATATTGGTTTAACTTGACTCATGGTTCACCCTTCTATGGTAGTAATAGTGGAGATGAAGGGCCTATTTTCATAGTTCAGGTGGTTCATTTCTGTTGGGTTTATTTTCAGTGTTGGTTTGTGGAGATGTGTGATGATTTAGATAGTATGGAAAGAGAAAGAGATCTTTATCTCTTTCTTTTTTGCGATGTGAAAATCTTCTATCCTAGTTCATTTATTTGGTGGCTAGAAGAGTTTCAAGATCATGGAATTATGGCAGTCTACTCAAGTCCTGCTAAGATGTATGTGGGTGGGATTTTTGTCATTTGGAGATGGGATGATAGCTTCATGGACACAAAGGTTCAGGTATGTATTGTTTGGAACTTCGTGGGCTTTTGGATTTTGTATTGTTTTAGGTATGATGTGAAGATCCTTCTGCATGGTTGCTGCTGGATGGTTGGAAGTCTTCATGTTTTCAACTTCCATCTTGACTATTGCTGCATTATGGCTTGGATTAGGATGCATTTCTTCCTTTGGTGGATGGAAGGTTTTATTGATGAAGTTCATTTGCATTATTTATTTACTAGCATTTGTTTTGTTGTTTTGGGAAGGCTTGTATACTGTTGTACTCTTTCCCTCTATATGGTTTCCCACTGGGTTTTACATATAGAGGGTTTTGAGGAGGCAAAGTATGCAAGCTGCTACACTGGCTCTTCTCTGTTGGTATGCTACAGGTTCTGATGGCATGTACATGTTTACTATTGCCTGTCATTTATGCTTGCTAATACTAAGTTTATTGTGATGGATTGGTGGTATTTTGGTTCTTCCCTTGCTGGTTGGACTTAGAATTCCCCATGGATTCAGAAGTAGACTTAGTTTTTTAGTAAGTGTTTTGGGTTTTGATGTGTCATAGTACTGTAGCTACTTGGTCTTGTCTTTTGTGACCAAGTTTTGTTTTATAGGCTTGTTTACGCTATATGAGCTTGGGTATTGTCCAATGCCATTAGTTTTTTGTTTCAAGCCCAAGTTGTTAGGGATGTGTCCTAACTCTTTTCTTGGTGCTTTTGTTTGTATTGTACTTTGTTCCCTCATTGCTAATAAAATTTACCGTTTAGCAAAAAAAAACTTTGGTACCTCCACCCATCTTTTCAACTTTTGGACATTTTGGCAAAAATGGTCCCTCCGTGTTTTTTAAAATCTTAGGTTAATATCTACCATTAGATCAAAAATAGATAAAGGATGGGGATGTTTCCCTTGGTTTCCACCAAAAAACAAGGATGCAAAATAACTTTTCCAGGAGTTCGGTTATTTTGGAAACTTGTTTTTTGTTGGAATCTAAGGGACAAATTCTAGCCATCCATTAGCTAAGATTAAAAAAAACACAGAGGGACCATTTTTGCCAAAATATCCAAAATTTGTAAAAAAGCGGCGGAAGGACTAAATTGTAAATATGACAAAAATCGGTTATCACAAGTGATATTTCGTTACTGATAAAAACAACGAAATATCACTAGAAAAAAATCAATGAAACATCACTAGTGATATTTCATTAACATAGTTACTGCGTTATATCCTAGTGATATTTCATTGTTTTGTCAACAGTGATATTTCATTGATTTTCGCTAGTGAAATATCACTAGTGATAATACATTATTCTATCATATTTACAACTTTGGTACCTCCGGCCATTTTTTCAACTTTTGGACATTTTGGTAAAAATGGTTCCTCCGTGTTTTTTTTAAATCTTAGGTTAATCTCTACCATTAGATCAAAAATAGATGAAGGGTGGGGATTTGTCCCTTGGTTTCCACCAAAAAACAAGGATGCAAAATAACTTTTCCGGGAGTTCGGTTATTTTGGAAACTTGTTTTTTGTTGGAATCTAAGGGACAAATCCTAGCCATCCATTACCTAAGATTAAAAAAAACACAGAGGGACCATTTTTGCCGAAATATTCAAAATTTGCAAAAAAGCGGCGGAAGGACTAAATTGGAAATATGACAAAAATTGGTTATCACAAATGATATTTCGTTACTGATAAAAACAATGAAATATCACTAGAGAAAAATCAAGGAAACATCACTATTGATATTTCATTAACATAGTTACTGCGTAATATCCTAATGATATTTCAATGTTTTGTCAACAGTGATATTTCATTGATTTTCGCTAGTGATATATCACTAGTGATAATTCATTACTCTATCATATCTACAACTTTGGTACCTCCGCCCATTTTTTCAACTTTTGGATATTTTGGAAAAAATGGCCCCTCCGTGTTTTTTTAAATCTTAGGTTAATCTCTACCATTAGATCAAAAATAGATTAAGGGTGGGTATTTGTCCCTTGGTTTCCACCAAAAAACAAGGATGCAAAATAACTTTTCCGGGAGTTAGGTTATTTTGGAAACTTGTTTTTTTGTTGGAATCTAAGGGACAAATCCTAGCCATCCATTACCTAAGATTAAAAAAAACACAAAGGGAACATTTTTGCCAAAATATCCAAAATTTACAAAAAAGCGGCGGAAGGACTAAATTGTAAATATGACGAAAATCAGTTATCACAAGTGATATTTTGTTACTGATAAAAACAATGAAATATCACTAGAGAAAAATCAATGAAACATCACTAGTGATATTTCATTAACATAGTTACTGCGTAATATCCTAATGATATTTCAATGTTTTGTCAACAATGATATTTCATTGATTTTCGCTAGTGATATATCACTAGTGATAATTCATTACTCTATCATATCTACAACTTTGGTACCTTCGCCCATTTTTTCAACTTTTGGACATTTTGGAAAAAATGGCCCCTCCGTGTTTTTTTTAAATCTTAGGTTAATCTCTACCATTAGATCAAAAATAGATGAAGGGTGGGTATTTGTCCCTTGGTTTCCACCAAAAAACAAGGATGCAAAATAACTTTTCCGGGAGTTAGGTTATTTTGGAAACTTGTTTTTTTGTTGGAATCTAAGGGACAAATCATAGCCATCCATTACCTAAGATTAAAAAAAAACACAGTGGGAACATTTTTGCCAAAATATCTAAAATTTGCAAAAAAGCGACGGAAGGACTAAATTGTAAATATGATGAAAATCAGTTATCACAAGTGATATTTCGTTACTGATAAAAACAAAGAAATATCACTAGAGAAAAATCAATGAAACATCACTAGTGATATTTCATTAACATAGTTACTGCGTAATATCCTAGTGATATTTCAATGTTTGTCAACAGTGATATTTCTTTGATTTTCGCTAGTGAAATAACACTAGTGATAATTCATTACTCTGTCATATTTACAACTTTGGTACCTCCGCCCATTTTTTCAACTTCTGGACATTTTGGCAAAATGGCCCCTCCGTATTTTTTTGAAATCTTAGGTTAATCTCTACCATTAGATCAAAAATAGATAAAGGGTGGGGATTTGTCCCTTGGTTTCCACAAAAAACAAGGATGAAAATAACTTTTCCGGGAGTTCAGTTATTTTGGAAAAAAAAATTTGTTGGAATCTAAGGGACAAATCATAGCCATCCATTACCTAAGATTGAAAAAAACATAGAGGGACCATTTTGCCAAAATATCCAAAATTTGCAAATAAGCGGCGGAAGGACTAAATTGTAAATCTGACAAAAATCGGTTATCACAAGTGATATTTCGTTACTGATAAAACAATGAAATATCATTAGAGAAAAATCAATGAAACATCATTAGTGATATTTCATTGACATAGTTACTACGTAATATCCTAGTGATATTTCATTGTTTTGTCAACAGTGATATTTCATTGATTTTCTCTAATGAAATATCACTAGTGATAATTCATTACTCTGTCATATTTACAACTTTGGTACCTCCGCCCATTTTTTCAACTTTTGGACATTTTGGCAAAAATGGCCCTTTCGTGTTTTTTTTAAATCTTAGGTTAATCTCTACCATTAGATCAATAGATTAAGGGTGGGGATTGGTCCGTTGGTTTCCACCAAAAAATAAGGATGCAAAATAACTTTTCTCGCCGGAGAAATGGTGTTAAAAGCCTAGTGGACTTTTACGTGGATAAAATTCATGCGCAGGTTTTTATCTCGGCATTAAAACGTTATACGTGACTTTATCCTATGAATGCACGTACACAACTCAAATTGTCAGTAACCTATTACTCAATTAACTCAAAAAAGTGGGCCTTAGCTCATCCTACCGTATATCAATTTATCGTCTTAAATTTATAGTCTTTTATATAATTTTTATTGTCCTAAAATTATAATCCCTTCTAAAAATAGATGTAAGTAACGCAATAAGTTTACCATATTCCACATAATGGTATTAGAAATTATAAACTATATATAAAGTTTTAACTAATTGCATAAGGGTAAAAGTGTAATTTTGCAAAAAATACTCTCTCCGTCTCACAATTATTGTTCCTCCGACAAAAAACACACAAGTTAAGAAAAGTATATTAAATACAACTTTCTCTCATACTTTTTAGCAGAATAACAATTTTACCCTTAACTAATTAATTAAATCTTCTTTAAAGTTTGTAATAATATTTTTAAGTAAGAGTAATATCGTAAACTTTATCAAACATCCATATCTATTTTTAGTAGTGCACAATTAAATTGGGACGGTTTAAAAAGAAAAGAGAGACTATTATTTTGGACAGACGAGTAAGAGAGAGAATGCAATAATAGTGATGTTTTCTAAAACAATGTGTTTTTTGTCGGAGGACTATTAATTTGGGACGGAGGGAGTAAACAAAAAATCAAACACTTTTTTTCATATAAATACTCCACATATTAACACATTTAAACACACGCAAATCTCTAAAAAAAATAACTAATACACTAAAATGTCTAGCGAACAAACTAACCGATCCGACAAAAGTCGGCAACGATAAACTACTACCAACTCTCCACCAACACCCGCTGAAACGTTTAACCTCGGCAACCCGTCACTAAACAAACAATACAGACCATACTAATTGTCAATAACCCATTATTGGGTTAACTAAAAAAAAGTGGGCTTTAGCCCATCCGACCGTTTACCAATTTACTAAAAAAAACCAAACACTTTTTTTTTCATGTAAATACTCCACATATTAACACATTTAAACACACGCAAATCTCAAGTTTTTTTAAATAACTAATACACTGAAATGTCTAGCGAACAAACTACCGAATCCTGCAAAGATTGGAAACGATAAACTACAACAAACTCTCCACCAACGCCCTCCGAAACATTTAACCTCGGCAACCCGTCCCCAAACCAACAATACAGACCATACTATGTTAACCAACCATACCTAAACCAACCGTAACGGAACCCGTTACGGGCGCTGATGCAGAATCATACCCGAACCAACCATATCCAAACCCGTATGTTTTTACCCAAACACCCGGGTTTCAAGAACTTTGCTCACAACAATCCTCATTCCTTTTACGAACTCTATTGGTGGTACGTCATCACAACCACATGTCGAGTTACCCACCTCACCCATACATGTATTCTCAACTTAAAACTTGTACACGCCTTCTTTTTGGGGTCTTTTCAAGGGAGTTAAGAAGAGACGGTTCTAGAAGATTCCCCCAATGTTGAAGTTTTGGCCCAAAACCAACACAGTCGAGGGCGAGAAGAGGTCGACAAACCCAACGGGAGCCGAACGTTGGTCGACAGGCTGGATGGACACATGAGGAGGAATTACAGTGGGTCACGGTTTCGAAAAATAGCGCAAAGGGTGAAGATATGAATACCGCGAGGCTTTGGACTGAGGTTTTAGGGTACTTGGAGAGTAAAACAGTGCAGTACGGTAAAAGGACGTACGATAGCGTTACCGGGAAAAGAAAGTTTGTATGCACTCAAATGTGTCGTTTTTGGTGTATACAATAACATTATGCGTATGTCGGTCGCGAGATAAGAAAGCGACGAGGATTTCATGAATACGACACTTGAGGACTATGAAGCTGTGTTTAGGACGAAGTATAAATATCATCATTGTTGGGATGTTTTAAAAAGTAACCAGAAGATTTTAGGTGGTGAGGTTATGAGGTTTTTTGAAAATCTCAAGACATCAGCATCCAGAGGTCAGTGGTAGGATCGGAATCTAGAGATACCAGCATAAACAAAATGTTGGCGACGTTGAGGTGTAAGAAGTCCAATGACCAATCGACAGGGTTAGAGCAAAATCTGCGAAGAAGAAAGGGAAGTAAGCATCGGGCTCGTCAAGTGCGAAAGACGAAGAATTGACAAAGATGATGGTATCCGAGATGATGAATCTGGGCCGAGACAAATGACTATAAATTATAGATATAAAAAAGAGCAACTAGAATGTCATCGAGAAGAATTAAAAAATCTCGCATAACAGCTAAAAAAAGAGGAACATCGTGAAAAACTAAAAGGCATGAAATTCTATCTTGCTCCATATGATCACTTGACTGGGCCTGCACGGGCATGCCATGAAGAACTCAGGGCAATATCAAAGAGAGGTAGAATTGATATTTTTAGTTTTTCGTTTTTAAATTCATAAGTTTAAGTTTCTTATTTTCCCATGTAATGTTTTTCATTTTATGAATAAAAGTTTTTAATTTGAGATTAGTTAATGAAATAAAATGATAGTGGAAAGTTGAGGTGGAGCTAAGTTTAGGTGAGTTTGTTTCCCCGGTACATGTGAAAGGTGATTTTTTTATTAGTTGATGAGAGAAGAGAAAAGCTAAGGTGAAAGGTGGGTTTTACCCCCACCACTCCCCCAACCTTACGAGAGCATGTCATATGGTTAACCATAAGACATGTTATAGATTTATGGCGCGTGATGTCTTATAGTCCTTAGTTCGGCTGGACGACCCGATCCACGGGTACTAACTGTATCCATTGGGTATGGATCACGCACAGACAGCGCGCGAAGCCCATAGGGCCTGGTAAGCCGCTGTCGCACTCGGTTTATTCCATAACCGTGTCCTCTTCGCACTACGACATGATCAAACAAAATATGATCTAAACTAAGATTATATTCGCCTAAGGGGAAGAGATATACACTACCCTTATTCACGCAATAAGGATCAGTCTATATTGGGTCATTATCTCTCCCTTAGGCCACAAGATTAGGAGAGCCCAACCAGGACTCTCATGGGTATAAAAGGAACCCCAGAGGTTCCACAAAAGTACGATATTCACAATACTCTAACCCTCACATATACTCAAACCGGTTACTTACTCTCACGCTGGAGTCTAATCGTGGGACACGCGCCCACGGTAAGCCTAATAGTGTTTGTTAATTAGTGTGCAGAGTCTTCAAACAAGTTCACTTGGTACAAGAGCCGGCATCCACAAGACCCCGAGTTAAGCCTAATTCGGGTGAATCAAGGTCCATCCAACTTTTGTATCAACAATTTGGCGCCATCGGTGGGGCCCTACACTAAACTCTAAAACATGACGAACGTTGTTGCAAATCCGACTCAACAGAAGGGCGGAGCTAAGTAAATGCAAGGCTCCGAGCCAAGTAACAATTCAAGACGGGTAAGTGAAGGAAGAGCGCCACAGGTGCCGACCCCCCCCCCCCCCCCCACACTCGTTACTCTTAGTCCACCACCCACCGGGGAAGAATCCACCTCAAGGAGAATGCCCAACGCAGTCCATAATAGCGAGGCACCCCAAACTCAAGGACTGAGTTAATGCTGCAAACCGAAGTAAGGCAAACCCCTGACCCAGATCTAGACATGAATGATTATGTCGCGAGAAACCTCGAGGCTCTAATCCCGCTCGTGACAGCGCGTATGAGAGCAAATCCAATAAATGACTTAAAAGTCAACTTGGATTTTGATTAGGAACTCTAAACCTTGAGAAACTCAAACTCTAATTAGGAACTCCGTCGAGAAAGGAGAAAACAAAGGAGAGAGGAAAAACAGAAGGGGCAAGACACCACACCCACACCCAAACACACAGCTTACTCCAACTCGTTGATTATCGAGGATGCTGCATCCTTAAAGGAATCTCAGGAATCAAGGGAAAGGAACACCTTCACCACACGAACTAATAGCGATCGGCGCACTAGCGTAAAGGACAGGCTAGGCCCTGACCCAAGGGATACCAATCCGCTAGAAAAGCCTTTTAAACGACGATGCAACGCCCTTAGGAGACTCGGGCAACGAGAGGAAAGTTCCTCCCAGACTCCTATGAACAAGGATGACGAGCGACAGAAAAATGTGCAAGGAAGTCCCGACAGAGAAAATCCCCGAGCGACAACTCATCGTATTATGACTCTAGCGACTACCACCCTCGACGTCGTAGGATAATTTCCTCCTCCTCCTCAGAATCCTCTGATTACGGCAGCAAGCGTCGCAGGACGTCACGACAGCCAAGGGTCCGAAGCAATGAGGAATGGTCCCTCCCATGGCGACATGAAAAAGGGAACACATTTTCAAAACGCATCACTACTTATGAAGATGAAAAACGAAGACGCATGCCATCGAACATCAAGAATTATGATGGTACGACTGATCCCAATGACCACCTAAAAGTGTTTGAGTCCCAAGCAGGGATAAAGCAATGGCCAGAGGAAGTGTGGTGCCACATGTTCAATTCTACGCCAACTGGAAACGCACGAACTGGTTCGATAGACTCCCAAGAAGGAGCATCAATGGATTTGAGGAATTACGCAGAGCATTTAGAAGAAACTATGTCTAGCAGAAGAAGTGCGACAAAAGCTGTAAAACCCGTATTTAAATTCGAGAAAGGTAAATACGCGGTTTTTACTTAAACCATTCACATAGAAATTATCAACGGAACAAACGCGAGAAAATTATACAAGTATTATTTTATTAGAAGTATTATTTTATTACAAGTATTATTATTATACAAGTTTAAAAAAATAAATAATAAGAAATAAAAGGAAAGAATAAGGGGCCGGTTATAAAAGAAGGAAAAAAGGGATTTTGGGCCTTAGCCCATTTTGGCTACACAAAACAATCGGGACTTCCCTTTCTCTTCCATATCACACGAACAAAAAAAAATATAAGGAATTAGGGTTTCTTTGTGTTGGCCGCCGGTAGAAGACAAAAAAAAAAAAAAAAAAAAAAGAGGCCGAGCCTTATTTTAATCCAGTAATCTGTGTTTTCTTTCCGTCATCAAGCTATACGGTAATCACTCTCGTTTTCCCTCTTATTGGTCATCACGTTTTACTTGATGTTAGGGTTACTAAACGAAAATGATGTAGAATCTTATAAACATGAAAAAAGGAGTGTCGGGTTTGAGCGATTACACACAAACCGAGACATCTCAATGTCTCGGTGGTTTTGGTTTTTACAGCCGCAGCAAACCGGTTCACCAACGGGGTGTTTGTTTAGCTTAAGATGGTCGGGACTGTTTGGTTTAAATGAAACCGAGACCTGGAGTCTCGATAACTCCCTTTTTCTGCCCAGCCGTGACCCACACAGGGGCGGCTAGGGCAAGATTCGACAAAAGGAGTGCGTTTAGGGGCTGCAAAAATATAAGGGTACGTTTGGCTAGTATAAACGGTGGAAAATAGAACCTAGCAGTGGGAACCATGGGTAAGAACAGTGGGATAAGAATGGGACAGAAAACATTTTTTTACATCACATTAGCGACAGTTTTTGCGACAGTTTTTCTGTCGCAAAACTGTTAGGGTTTATGCAGTTTTAATGGAGTAGTTTTTAGCGACAGTTTTTGGTGACACAAAAATTCCTGTCACTAACTCTTGGACAGATTTTGTATTGTATGTTAATTCAGGTAGTGCGACCGAGATAGGCTCGGTAGGCTCGGGACATGTTTATAAATGATAAAATAAATATTTTTATATTATACCTTTTTAAATTAAATTGTTTTACAAATATTTTATATATATTTCAAGTATATTAAATTAAATAAATTCTTAAATATTTAAAAGGGTATATTATTAGAAAACGAATTAAACAATTTAAGAACTTTCTAAATTAAGGAACTTCTATTTTTAGCGAAATACTTATTATAGAAATATTTATCGTCAGAAATACGTTGTACGTAGCTATTAGTAGAACTTTAATACATTAAAATGAATTATTATAAGAGCGGATTTAGCCGTTAACATGCGTATGAAATTTCAGAAATAAATAAATAAGAAACCAATAAGATCAGTAAAATTTAATAACGGATATCTGTTAACTTATTCGCGTCCTTTATTTATGTAGCACGCGTGAAGCCCGAGTAGTATTCGTTCAGTCTTCCATTCAGTCAGTTACTGGACTAGAGGTACGGATTTCCCGTCCTTTCAGTAAGGACTTCCTTTCTATGCATGATTAGGATTTCCCATCTTCAGCCAAATGTTTTCCCCAGTATATGTTTAAATTTATCAGTAATCATGTTAATAACTAAATAAAATTGCCTGAGCATTATATACAAGCACGACCAGTTTATGTACTAGTTACGGAGGTACCGTAACCACGGCACTAGAGGCACCAGTATCGTGACTCACATGCAGGAGAGTGATATCCTGCATCGTCCCACTCATGTTCAGTTTGGCCATTTCTTATATGTATGTTTTAGTGGGGCGTATGGATGCATCCTAGGCTTATATGTGTTACAAGTTATCAGGGTGAATGTGGTGTGTGCTCTACATCCTTCACATTGGAGCTGATCCCTCCACCCAGCACAGTTATTTAGAGGTCACCCCTCTACAGCATGACGAGGTCACCCCTCCAGTTATTCATGCACGGTTGTTACAGCACGTGACCTATATAAGCTCTGGCAAATAAAATACAGTAAATGCATGTTTTCAGAATTTAGAGTTATATTTCAGTATCAGTATATATGAACCAGGTCTTGCAGATTTTATGCAAAGTTCTACCACATGTTACATATCAGTCTTATAGCTTCATTGTTGTCTTCTATTTCATTACCTTTCAGTACATTCTTATCATGCTATATCCGTCCACTGAGCGTTATGCTCAGCCATAGTTTCCTTTCATGTTTCCAAACGGCAGGTACACAGGGACGATCTTAGGACTTCTAAGAGAGTACGTGCATTTGGATGGGAGCTATCCAGACTCCTTTATTTTATGCACACATTACGTTACTTTACTTTGGTTGTTTGGACACTGTTTCGTCCTTTTTCTTTCAGTTCATAATCTTTATTATTTTTGGGCTTATGTTGGACTACTGATGTTTGATTCCGGTACTTCCGTTTGGTCAGTTAATGTTTAATACATTGCCTTGCATGCTTTGATGACACACCATAAATACACGTAACGGTCCATTTATCCAAGTGGGGTGTTACAATTATGGTATCAGAGCGCAAGGTTCGACCTGTAGGCTCTAAACTTGACCCGTGACTAGTGGGTAGTCACCAAGAACTTCCTGTATTTTGGCGTCGTTATCTTCCATGCTACTTATGTATTTTTATCAGTCAGATTTTCAAAAAATTTTATTAAGTAAACGGCTAGTACAGGACTGGCCATACTTAATCGCATGTGACTTCAGCGAATTTTTGTTTTGGTAAACTGACCATAGGCGTTCATCCTTACTCATGTCATATTTATGTTTCAGAAATTGTCATTTTGTGAACTGACCTAGGCGTTCACCAGTATCCATGTCATATTTTGCTAGCTATACATTCATGAATTTCACTAAGCATATTCAGATTTATTACCTCAGGTTCTTACGGTTTTATCAGCTTATCCTCTTTTATTTCAGATGCCATCCAGACGCGAAACCGAGAATGATCCTAACGCAGCTGCCATTGCTGCTGCTGTTCAGGCTGCTATACAGGCCATGTTACCCCAAATTCGTGATGAGATCCGAGCTGAATATCAAAATGGACCTCAGCAGAATAACAACCCTCCTGCTCCACCACCTGCCACTTTACCCGCTTGGCTGGATCTGTTTAACAAGCAGAAGCCCCGACTGTTTGAGCAGACTGTAGCTCCAACTGATGCAGAAGACTAGATCTACCATATAGAGAAAACTTTTGGAGCTATGGGTTGTGGTGATGTTTTCAAGGTTAGGCTTGCAGTTTACAAGCTGGAGGGTCCTGCTCTGCATTGGTGGAGGTCTCAGAAGCTGTCCAATGGGGGAGATGCTTGGGAGCTTACATTGACCTGGGCACGTTTCAAGACGATGTTCTATGACCAGTTTTTCCCGCATGCGGAGCAAGCTAAGATGAAGAGGGACTTTCACGTTATTCGTCAGAATAATGGCGAGAACAGTATAGAGTTCATGCACCGATACCTCAGGATGGCTGGATTCTTAGGGGAGGCTGCGGGTACTGTAGAGGAGCAAGCAAAGCAATTTCGCTGGGCTCTTCACTCTAGGACTGCAGATAGACTGATGAGTGCCACATTCACTAATGTGTCACAAGTAGCTAATGCAGCTCGGGATGTCGAGATGCTTTTCGAGAGGGATGAGCTCGAGAATGTAGAACGTCCGGAGAAGAGGTACATCTCACCCAACAGACTTAAACAAACTTAGCCCCATTATTGCTTGTCAACTTATATGTATTGACTTATCCAATTATAATCTTACAGACACAGAGGGGGAGACCGATCCCTATCGGCTACTCCGCATCAGAACTACAGGAACCACGGTCAGTCATATGACCGTAATCGGTCAGATAAGAGGAACGACAGTGATAATTACCGCGACAGCTCCAACTCATCTGGCAGCTACAGGTGAGTCTTTAAGCTCCAGAAATAATAAACTATCGTGTAAAACAGATCTTAAATTTATTTGTAAACTCTAACAGAGATGCTGGACAAGGGCGTGACCAAAACAACAGGGGTCAGCAGGTTGCCCGACCGGCAAATTCTGGTAATTTTAAAATTCAGTCAATCAGCCTTATTTCAGTTAAGTTATCAGAATCGTGACACGTAATTATCATCGTAAATCAGGTTCTCAGCAAACCAGAGCTACTTCCACCGGGTATACATATCCCACTTGCATCACGTGTGGGAAGAAACACTCGGGACCTTGTCGTCGTGGTTCGGGTAATTGTTACAAGTGTGGTCAGCCGGGCCATTTGAAGAGGGATTGCAAGAGCAGGGATGCTGCCGGTACCTCAGGCCATATTCCTCAGATTTTACCTCCACCACCACCGATACCACCAACCACTAGTCGTGTCTACACTACTACCCGTGAGCAAGCAAATAAGACCGCAGGTACCATTACTGGCATTTTGTTTATACACGGACAGTCTGCATGCGTGCTTTTCGATACAGGCGCCACGCACTCAGTTATATCTACTTCATATGCTGTTAGAATAAACATGACCCCTACGCCACTAGACAGTGCACTTAGTATATCTACCCCCATGCGAGACTCTGTACTCATTACCCAGGTGTATAAGGATCTTCCTCTTGAGTTTGACGATAAAATCCGTCCAGTCAGTGCCCTTCCTTTAGATATGTGTGAATTCGATGTTATTCTGGGTATGGATTGGTTGTCGGTTCATCATGCCACCATAGACTGTCATGCTTACCGGGTTATCTTTGGTGATGTCCAGACACCAGAGTATATCCACCAGGGTTTCCTACCAGGAAAACATATTCAGATCATTTCAGCTTTATAGGCTCGTACCTTATTATATCATTGTTGTGAGGGTTTCCTAGCTACAGTTCATGACACGACTTCGGAGACACTTTCAATTCATGATCAGCCAGTTGTGTCAGACTTTCCAGATGTCTTTCCCGAGGAACTTCCAGGATTACCTCCCATGCGAGAGGTAGAATTTGGCATCGATCTCGTTCCAGGTGCAGAACCAGTATCTAAAGCTCCTTACCGTATGGCTCCTGTAGAGCTTAAGGAACTGAAAGATCAACTTCAGGAACTTCTAGAAAGGGGTTTCATTCGTCCTAGCGTGTCACCTTAAGGGGCTCCAGTTTAGTTTGTCAAGAAGAAGGATGGTAGTATGCGTTTGTGTATTGACTACCGTGAGTTGAATAAGCTCACTATTCGTAACCGTTATCCACTTCCTCGTATTGACGATTTATTCGATCAGCTTCAGGGTGCCAAGCACTTCTCAAAAATCGATCTACGATCAGGTTACCATCAGCTGCGTGTAAAAGAGCAGGATATAACCAAAACTGCTTTTCGCACAAGGTACGGTCATTACGAGTTTGTTGTTATGCCATTCGGTCTCACGAATACGCCTGCAGTATTTATGGACTTGATGAACAGAGTCTTCCACGAAATCTTAGACAAGTTTGTGATTGTATTCATCGATGATATCCTTATCTTCTCCAAATCTAAAGAGGAACATGAGGATCATCTCCGTACAGTGTTGCAGATCCTCAGACGAGAAAAGTTATATGCTAAATTTTCTAAGTGCGAGTTTTGGCTGAATACAGTGGCGTTTCCAGGCCATATTGTTTCCGTAGAAGGAATAACTATGGATCTTGCAAAGGTGGAGGCTATCACCAAATGGCCAAGACCGACATCCGTCACAGAGATACGTAGTTTTCTTGGGTTGGCAGGTTATTACCGCAGGTTTGTGGAAAACTTCTCACATTTGGCGTTACCATTGACCCAACTTATGCGAAAAGGTGAGAAGTTTATATGGACCGAGGAGAGAGAAAAGAGTTTTGAGGAACTCAAGCATCGATTGATCTCAGCACCGATACTTACTCTTCCATCCGGTACAGGCGGTTATCAGATTTACAGTGACGCATCAGGAAAGGGCTTAGGTTGTGTTCTTATGCAGCATGGGAAAGTCATTGCTTATGCTTCGCGTCAACTGAAGCCGTATGAGAAAAATTACCCTACTCATGATCTAGAGCTCGCAGCAGTCGTTTTCGCCCTTAAAATATGGAGGCATTATTTATATGGTGAGTCGTGTGATATCTTCACCGATCACAAAAGTCTCAAGTATATATTTACACAGTGAGAGCTGAACATGAGACAGAGGCGATGGTTAGAACTACTGAAAGACTATGACACTAATATCCAGTATCACCCAGGTAAAGAGAATGTAGTGGCAGATGCCCTTAGCAGAAAGTCGGGTATGGTAAATGGCATCAAAGTTCAGGAAGAAATTATTCAGGACTTAGAGCGTTACGATATTGAACTCTTAGTACGCGGACAAAGAGGATACTGGGCTAGTTTGAGGGTAGAACCAGATTTGCTCTCTAGGATTAAAGCCGCACAAGAGGATGATGGTGAAATCTGGGCGATTATCCAGAACATTGACCGGCAGACCGAATTTCGCATCGATGACGATGGTATCGTATGGCAGGGTACCAAACTCTGCGTTCCAGAAGACCCTGCTCTCAGAGAAGCCTTAATGACTGAGGCTCACAACTCTCCGTTCTCTATCCATCCGGGTTCCACAAAAATGTACTACGATCTTAAGCAGCATTTCTGGTGGAGCGGCATGAAGCAGGATGTCGCAACATGTGTGTCTAAATGCTTAACCTGTCAGCAGGTTAAGATAGAGCACCAGCGTTCCAGTGGTCTTCTCCAGCCATTAGATATTCCAATGTGGAAATGGGACAAGATCTCTATGGATTTTGTTACCAGACTACCACAGACTCAGCGGAGACATGATGCAATATGGGTAGTTGTCGATCGTTTGACCAAGTCAGCACATTTCATTCCTATTCGCAAAGATTTCATAGTCAGTAAATTAGCGAAACTATTCACCGAGGAAATCGTACGATTACACGGCACACCTTCTGAAATTATATCAGATAGGGATCCCCGTTTTACTTCTCACTTCTGGGAAGGTTTACATAAAGCTTGGGGAACTAGGCTCAAGCTCAGCACAGCTTTCCATCCACAGACGGACGGTCAGTCAGAGTGTACCATCCAGACCTTAGAGGACATGCTACGCGCCTGTGCATTAGAATGGACAGGACACTGGGATGACTATATTTGCTTGGTTGAGTTTGCCTACAACAACAGTTGCCATGCTAGTATCAAGCGTGCTCCATTCGAGATGTTATACGGCAGGAAATGTCGTGCTCCTATTTGTTGGGATCAGGTTGGAGAACGTTTGATTGAAGGACTTGAACTGATAGAACTGACCAATGAAAAAGTCGCCATCGCTAGGGCAAAACTTCAAGAAGCGCGTACTCGCCAGAAGAGTTACGCCGACAAGCATCGCAGAGATCTATCTTTTCAGACTGGGGATCGTGTGTTCCTCAAAGTATCACCCGCACACGGTGTCAGATGTTTTGGCCTCAAAGGCAAACTTAGCCCTCGTTACATCGGACCGTTCGAAATCCTTGAACGTATTGGTGAAGTGTCATATCGATTGGCGTTACCGCCTCAGCTTTCACACGTTCACAACGTGTTTCATGTATCATTACTCAGGGGGTACAACTATCATGAGCTTCACAAAGTAAATTATCCACTCGATCAGATTCGGGAGGATTTATCTTATATTGAGGAACCCGAAGCAGTTTTAGATCACCAGGATCGAGTTATGAGAAGGAAGACCATTCCTTTCGTCAAAATACTGTGGAGGGACCATACCGAGCGGGAGGCCACGTGGGAAACAGAGGAGTCTATACGGACTTCTTATCCTCACTTTCAGTTTTAATTCGGGTATGTCCTTTCAGCTTCTACGTTTTCCAGCTTATTAGCATTTTCCGCTTTTACCAGTCAGTTTAAATACCCTATAATTCGGGGACGAATTCTTCTTTTAGAGGGGAAGAATTGTAAGACCCAGTACGACCGCATCTTTAATTCGGGGACGAATTATTCTTTTTAGAGGGGAAGAATTGTAAAACCCGTATTTAAATTCGAGAAAGGTAAATACGCGGTTTTTACTTAAACCATTCACGTAGAAATTATCAACGGAACAAACGCGAGAAAATTATACAAGTATTATTTTATTACAAGTATTATTTTATTACAAGTATTATTATTATACAAGTTTAAAAAAAAATAATAAGAAATAAAAGGAAAGAATAAGGGGCCGGTTATAAAAGAAGGAAAAAGGGATTTTGGGCCTTAGCCCATTTTGGCTACACAAAACAATCGGGACTTCCCTTTCTCTTCCATATCACACGAACAAAAAAAATATAAGGAATTAGGGTTTCTTTGTGTTGGCCGCCGGTAGAAGACAAAAAAAAAAAAAGAGAGAGGCCGAGCCTTATTTTAATCCAGTAATCTGTGTTTTCTTTCTGTCATCAAGCTATACGGTAATCACTCTCGTTTTCCCTCTTATTGGTCATCACGTTTTACTTGATGTTAGGGTTACTAAACGAAAATGATGTAGAATCTTATAAACATGAAAAAAGGGGTGTCGGGTTTGAGCGATTACACACAAACCGAGACATCTCAATGTCTCGGTGGTTTTGGTTTTTACAGCCGAAGCAAACCGGTTCACCAACGGGGTGTTTGTTTAGCTTAAGATGGTCGGGACTGTTTGGTTTAAATGAAACCGAGACCTGGAGTCTCGATAACTCCCTTTTTCTGCCCAGCCGTGACCCACACAGGGGCGGCTAGGGCAAGATTCGACAAAAGGAGTGTGTTTGGGGGCTGCAAAAATATAAGGGTACGTTTGGCTAGTATAAACGGTGGAAAATAGAACCTAGCAGTGGGAACCATGGGTAAGAACTGTGGGATAAGAATGGGACAGAAAACATTTTTTTACATCACATTAGCGACAGTTTTTGCGACAGTTTTTCTGTCGCAAAACTGTTAGGGTTTATGCAGTTTTAATGGAGTAGTTTTTAGCGACAGTTTTTGGTGACACAAAAATTCCTGTCACTAACTCTTGGACAGATTTTGTATTGTATGTTAATTCGGGTAGTGCGACCGAGATAGGCTCGGTAGGCTCGGGACATGTTTATAAATGATAAAATAAATATTTTTATATTATACCTTTTTAAATTAAATTGTTTTACAAATATTTTATATATATTTCAAGTGTATTAAATTAAATAAATTCTTAAATATTTAAAAGGGTATATTATTAGAAAACGAATTAAACAATTTAAGAACTTTCTAAATTAAGGAACTTCTATTTTTAGCGAAATACTTATTATAGAAATATTTATCGTCAGAAATACGTTGTACGTAGCTATTAGTAGAACGTTAATACATTAAAATGAATTATTATAAGACCGGATTTAGCCGTTAACATGCGTATGAAATTTCAGAAATAAATAAATAAGAAACCAATAAGATCAGTAAAATTTAATAACGGATATCTGTTAACTTATTCGCGTCCTTTATTTATGTAGCATGCGTGAAGCCCGAGTAGTATTCGTTCAGTCTTCCATTCAGTCAGTTACTGGACTAGAGGTACGGATTTCCCGTCCTTTCAGTAAGGACTTCCTTTCTATGCATGATTAGGATTTCCCATCTTCAGCCAAATGTTTTCCCCAGTATATGTTTAAATTTATCAGTAATCATGTTAATAACTAAATAAAATTGCATGAGCATTATATACAAGCACGACCAGTTTATGTACTAGTTACGGAGGTACCGTAACCACGGCACTAGAGGCACCGGTGTCGTGACTCACATGCAGGAGAGTGATATCCTGCATCGTCCCACTCATGTTCAGTTTGGCCATTTCTTATATGTATGTTTTAGTGGGGCGTATGGATGCATCCTAGGCTTATATGTGTTACAAGTTATCAGGGTGAATGTGGTGTGTGCTCTACATCCTTCACATTGGAGCTGATCCCTCCACCCAGCACAGTTATTTAGAGGTCACCCCTCTACAGCATGACGAGGTCACCCCTCCAGTTATTCATGCACGGTTGTTACAGCACGTGACCTATATAAGCTCTGGCAAATAAAATACAGTAAATGCATGTTTTCAGAATTTAGAGTTATATTTCAGTATCAGTATATATGAACTAGGTCTTGCAGATTTTATGCAAAGTTCTACCACATGTTACATATCAGTCTTATAGCTTCATTGTTGTCTTCTATTTCATTACCTTTCAGTACATTCTTATCATGCTATATCCGTCCACTGAGCGTTATGCTCAGCCGTAGTTTCCTTTCATGTTTCCAAACGGCAGGTACACAGGGACGATCTTAGGACTTCTAAGAGAGTACGTGCATTTGGATGGGAGCTATCCAGACTCCTTTATTTTATGCACACATTACGTTACTTTACTTTGGTTGTTTAGACGCTGTTTCGTTCTTTTTCTTTCAGTACATAATCTTTATTATTTTTGGGCTTATGTTGGACTACTAATGTTTGATTCCGGTACTTCCGTTTGGTCAGTTAATGTTTAATACATTGCCTTGCATGCTTTGATGACACGCCATAAATACACGTAACGGTCCATTTATCCAAGTGGGGTGTTACATGCTCCTTCAACTCATTGAGCTAAATGGGAGCCATAGGGTAAGGAGCCTTGGAGATTGGTTCAGCTCCTGGGATGAGCTCAATACCAAACTCTACTTTACGAGCAAGTGGTATGCCTGGAAGTTCTTCAGGGAAAACATCAGGGAATTCTGACGCGATAGGATGATCATGAATGGATGGAGATTCAGCCTTAATATCATGAACAACAACTAAGAAACCCTCAAAGCCATGTGAAAGTAAGGCACGCGCCTGTAAGTCTGAGATGATTTGTACAAACTTTCCTAGTTTAAAACCATGGTGTATGTACTCTGGTGCGTAGACATCACCGAAAATAACCCGATATGAATGGCAATCTATGGTGGCGTGGTGTTTGGATAACCAGTCCATGCCTAATGTCATGTCAAACTCGTACATGTCTAACAGAAGTGCGTCAACTTCACGAATTATGTCGTCGAATTGTAGAGGAAGATCTCTGTACCTATGTGTGATGCGCACGGAGTCTCTCAGGGGTGTGTATATGTTTAAGACATTATAAAGTTTCATAGGGGATATACTAACACGATTAGCATAAGCAGTGGATATGGCCGAATGAGTCGCACCTGTATCAAACAAAACGCAAGTAGCTTGACCATACATAAAAAAGATTCCAGTGATGGTATCTGATGACTTGTTTGCTTGGTCCCGCATGGTAGTATACACACGTCCAGTAGTCGGAGGTGGCTTGGTATCAGCATGTCCTGAAGTACCCTCAATCTCACCCTTCTTGCAGTCTTTCATCATGTGGTCCTGCTGGCCACATTTGAAGCAGGTGCCACTACCATGACGACACGGCCCTGGGTGCCTGCGATCGCACATGGTGCAAAGAGGGTGAGTATACCCTCCAATAGGTGCTCTATCTGGTTGGGAGCCTGTTTCAGGAAGTATGCGCGAGATTGGGGTACAAGCATGACTACATAGAAAGTTTAGATTGTAATACCAGATGAAGCTGCACGGTTGGGCTGTAAGCCTCTGCGATCCTGCTCCCATCCGTTTCTAGTGTTCTTGGTAATGGGACCCAAAAGCCCATTTGACTTCATTTAATATTAAATCCACTAAAAACGAGCTTGACTTTGGCTTTGTTGATCTTTTCTTCAATCTCGTGTCGAATTTACCGTTTTTTTGAACTTGGTACCTACACACATGAAATGAACAAAACAAGCATATACATGGCCATTTTTTACATTTAATGAAATTATTCATTGTTTATAGATACAAATGATATGAGTAATTTAGCTCATATCAAACTCCCACTTGCTAAGCAATTGCCGTGTACTCACGCAATGATAAAATTAAACTCTAACTACACTTTTATTCAACTTTCGACACTTTATTTTGCAAAGACATAATGTATTACTTTCATTATTAGAAAAATAACTTTTAGGATCATAAAACTCAAATAGATTCATCGTCCTCGACTTTTCACTTTTCCATGCCAAGTGTAAAAACAAGATCATTGTCAATCATAAGCCCCAAAATTAAAACAACGCATACAAGTAATTTGTGTTAAACTCAATCTCCTTTTATTCCTAATTATATCTCTATATTTTATCTGTCATTCACCCAAAGGCTCATTTAACTTATATGATATTTATTAGTCCAAAAATGAAGGCAAGAACGGTGTAAACTCAACACTCAAAACCTAACCTCGACTTCAAAAACCGTTGTCACTAAAGAAAGTCCACACCAAGGATAACTTAACACGATTTGAGGGATAAATCCATGGACCCAAAATTTGGCTAATAGGACTACTTAAAAGCAACAATAAAACCTCCAAAGTCAATTATGACTTATTAATGGAGTTAACAACAATTACATCATATCACCTTGTGGCTCTTTAAGATGAAATTGTGCTCCTTATTTATAATCCACACCCGAAGGCTCCTTGGACAAAAATAAGGGAATTGACATTCACCATCCCACCTTATGGATCATGATGATGAAGCAATTTATATTAAACACGTCCCCATGCCATTCACCTTAAGGCTCTAATGACATGGTTAGTGCTACATGACTCCAACCCGAAGGCTCATAGAGAACATGTTTTTATTTATTCTTCTTTATTAATATGATATGTCTAGTAAGCCAAATTTCTGCAATCCCATGATCAAAAGTCCATGACGCTGACACCCTTAATGTGTTCTCACTTTAATTACAAGGGAAGAAAAATAAGGAGTTACGAGTTAAGATATTAAGCCTAAGCCGCTAAAAACTTCATTTATTAAGCAATTAATTATTCAAGCGTGAAAAAAAATACGAGGAGATTAAATCAAACACAAAAATACTTACACAAAGAAGAATTAACCTTAGAAACTTATGATTAAACTCTATCATCTCTTGTTCTCCATATTGTAAAATTTCAAAAATGTGAAATCAATGGATACTTAGCCTATTAAATCAAAGTTTTGGGTTTTCAAGTCATCTATAGGATCTTGCATCTTCTTATACTTTTTCAAATATTAGAATTTGCGTTTAAAAGTTCCCTTGATAAACGACTTTATAGGATCAATTATAAGAACTTGCGAAAAGTTCTCGTTCTTAAACCCGTATGAGTTAAGACTTCCGCGTTTTAAAGTTCCCTATATAAAAGCCTAGCAAAACTTGATTTAAACACGTTAAGGAAAAGCTAAGGTATAAACCGAGTCGAGTCAAAAACAATTTTTATTTTCACCAACGGAAAGCCTTCATTTGTGTCAAAAGCACTTATTTTCTTTATTAAAACTAAAAATAACACTAAAAATTTAAAAATTTTATGAAAAACGAGAAAAACGATTACGGTTAGACACGACAAAAGCAATTGCAAGCGATTATATCGATTGGCTACAAAATATTTGATGTGTCGTGGAATGTATATTAATTAGATACTTTATAGGGTAAAATAAAAAATTACTTTTAGGAAAAAGTAATAGACTAAAATTTACCAAAGACGGATTTAGTTAAACACGTTGATGATCCAAGTTCGTTATACACGAAGATCGAGTGAATTTGAGACGTTTTGCTTCGATAAGGACAATTGATTTGTATGGGTTATCGGTTTTTAAACTAAAAATACTCCTACAAGTTTATAATTAATTAAATCCTAAAGTGCATGAATTGTTCCTCATTATTTAATATAAAGACAATTATTTAAAATTAAAACTTTTAAACTATTTAAAAAAAATAACTTTTAAAGAGAATCTATTTTTAAAACTACTATATTTAAAAACTAATTTTATATGAAAATATAATTTAATTAAAATCTAATTTATTACAAAACTAATTTTTAATAACTAACTAAATCTATAAGATCAATAAAACATTTCTTTATTATCTTTTTATATTTTTTTTTTTATTTTTTTTATTTTTTTTAAACTTTATAAAAGTAAATTTAATAAAACTAGTATTTAAAATTTACTAAAAATGAAAAACTTGTATTTAAATTAAATAAAAAACTAACAGCCTAATTAATTAACTATATTAATTTCTGAAACTGTAATTAAACACAAGAGAGATGCTAGAATAGATGGTAACGCATTTGGCCTTCACCCTTGAGGTCAAGGGTTCGAATCCCATGGGGGATTTTTTTTGTGATGATTATTTTTTGAACAATTAAAATGAAAACGAGAGTAACAGGAGTGACTTTTTGTGAATACTTATTTTTTTGGAACTGATAGAAATCAGTTTTAGACTACCAGACCAAAAGAGTCTGATAGCTTTTGCTATATTATGCTCTACAATAATCAATAATAATTCAGCTCGACATAAATTCAACAAAATCAGTTACACAAAACACAGGAAAACATATTGACCTACCAATTATAAAACTCAAATCTGAACAAACTCAGCTATCACTGTAATATCAACAGACTATGAAAAACGTTTACGACAGATATAAAACTGATGAATTAATTCATAGAAAGACCAAATGTCTAGTAATCAATGATATACTCAGCAAGCATGAGAAGAAAATAACTCATATCAGATACACAAATGATGAAGAAATTCTAATAAACTCAGAAGCTACCAAACTGAGATTCTACATCAGCTAGTTACTAACACATACGAAAGCCCAAAAGTCAGATTAATCAAATTTGTAACAACTCAAGCTTGCATATAAAACTTCACATCACAAATTTATCTAAAATCATTTTTAAAATATTACTCAAAACTATTTTAAAAATTAACTTGACTATTTAAAATAACCCCAAACTTCTCATACTCAGTTATATCCAAATCCTATTTAAACAGATAACTCACTTAACAGGCTTACCAAAAACTCATATTTTAAATAGACTAAACAAAAAACAGTAAGCTTAAGCAAATCTTCACGAAATCATATCAAAGCATAACCAAACAGAATTAAGGTAATAACTATTAACCATACTAAACATTTAAAATCACATAAGCATCTAACCAAATAAATCTAATTAACATAAAAATTAAAAAGGAAATGAACCTTTTGAAGACAACCCTTGGGAAGAAAGAAGGCGCAGAGCCTCCTTAACTGAACGAATCAACACCTTTCGTCTAACACCATCATTCGAATCATCTTAATCACCACTCACCATCGAACCATCAATAATCTTGACCGATTTTTATAAAAATTAAACAGTAGGTTTAACTTTTTCCCAAATCTTATTTGATTAGTCCATTAAACTATTGAAAAGTTTAATGAATTAATTTCTTAACCAATAATATCAAGATGGAATAGAAGAAGGATAGATGTAATTATATTTAATAGTAAAAATTAAACAGAAATAGATTGAAATAAAATTCACTTTTTCTTAATATCCAAGATTGGTACAATACTGGAAAAAAGAAAAATACAGAAATCCTACACCTAAATTGACATTATAACTTTAAATAAAAAATGGGATGTGTTTACATCTTTTTTTTTTAGGGGGGGGGGGGGTTATAGCCAAACCCCCAAGGCCCTTGGTGGAGTTTGTTGAAAGGCATCTTGAATCTTGACCCTTGAAATCTTCAATATCTTTCTTCTCATTGATCCATCGGTTGTAATATGCACACTAGCACACGGATCGTCAACGTGGCAATCCATTGTGCTAGTTATGTTAGTTTAATGCTGAGATGGCCACTCCTTATTGGTGGATTTGAGGGGGATGAGGTGTATGAGCCAATCAAAACAAAGCAGGGAGCCATGTCACCTAACTTCTTCCATCTTTCATCTCCGAATTAATTGGGATTTATTTAAGGGGCTGTGTGGTACACGCGCCCTTAATCAGTAAAAAGCCCCAAAAATTATTCAATTTTAGGGTTTGGTGAATAGTATTTTTTTTACAGGTTTATTTAGGGTTGGGAGAGAAAGGTGAGATAGACTTGCATTGTTAATATCGAAAGTTTGGTGTGTGGGAGTAAATGATTGTTTTGACCAAGTGAAAAGTTTAAATAACTTTTCACACATTTATTGTAACCGTTCATCACCCTTTTGGGTTTTACAAGGCCCATTTATCACCCTCACGTCCCATATTCATTGTTAAATTGGTTTGGGCCTTTGATGGATCTATACTCCATCCGTCTTTATTAATCTCAACAATTGGGCTTTCATTTGGGCCTTGACAAAAAAAATGAATAATTCATGCTCCTCAAATGGGCTTTTGGGCCCATTAATCATAAGTAGGACCCACAAGCCCAATAAACTTCATTTAATATTAAATCCACTAAAACGAGTTTGACTTTGGCTTTGTTGATTTTTTCTTCAATCTCGTGTCGAATTTACCGGTTCTGTGAACTTGGTACCTACATACATGAAATGAACAAAACAAGCATATACATGGCCATTTTATACATTTAATGCACTTATTCATTGTTTATAGATACCAATGATATGAGTAATTTAGCTCATATCAAACTCCCCCTTGCTAAGCAATTACCGTATTCTCACGCAATGATAAAATTAAACACTAACTAAACTTTTATTCAACTTTTGACACTTTATTTTGCAAAGACATAATGTATTGCTTTCATTATTAGAAAAATAACTTTTAGGATCATAAAACTCAAATAGATTCATCGTCCTCGACTTTTCACTTTTCCATGCCAAGTGTAGAAACAAGATCATTGTCAATCATAAGCCCCAAAATTAAAACAACTCATACAAGTAATTTTTTTTAAACTCAATCTCCTTTTATTCCTAATTGTATCTCTAGATTTTATTTTTCATTCACCGAAAGGATCATTTGATTTATTTGATATTTATTAGTCCAAAAATTAAGGCAAGAACGGTGTAAACTCAACACTCAAAACCTAACCTCGACTTCAAAAATCGTTGTCACTAAAGAAAGCCCACACCAAGGATAACTTAACACGATTTGTGGGATAAATCCCCGGACCCGAAATTTGGCTAATAGGACTACTTAAAAACAACAATAAAACCTCCAAAGTCAATTATGACCTTATTAGTGGAGTTAACAACAATTACATCATATCACATTGTGGCTCTTTAAGATGAAATTGTGCTCCTTATTTATAATCCACACCCGAAGGCTCCTTGGACAAAAATAAGGGAATTGACATTCACCATCCCACCTTATGGCTCATGATGATGAAGTAATTTTTATTAAACACGTCCCCATGCCATACACCCTAAGGCTCTCTAATGACAAGGTTAGTGCTACATGACTCCTACCCGAAGGCTCATAGAGAACATGTTTTTATTTATTCTTCTTTATTAATATGGTATGTATAGTAAGCCAAATTTACGCAATCCCATGATCAAAAGTCCATGACGCTGACACCCTTAATGTGTTCTCACTTTAATTACAAGGGAAGAAAAAGAAGGAGTTACGAGTTAAGATATTAAGCCTAAACCGCTAAAAACTTCAATTATTAAGTAATTAATTATTCAAGCGTGAAAAATAAATATGAGGAGATTAAATCAAACATAAAAATACTTACACAACGAAGAATCAACCTTAGAAACTTATGATTAAACTCTATCATCTCTTGTTCTCCATATTATAAAATTTCAAAAATGTGAAATCAATGGATACTTAGCCTATTAAATCAAAGTTTTGGGTTTTCAAGTCATCTATAGGATCTTGCATATTCTTATACTTTTTCAAGTTTTAGAATTTGCGTTTTAAAGTTCCCTTGATAAACGACTTTCTAGGATCAATTATAGGAACTTGCGAAAAGTTCTTGTTCTTAAACCCGTATGAGTTAAGACTTGCGCGTTTTAAAGTTCCCTATATAAAAGCCTAACATAACTTGATTTAAACACGTTAAGGAAAAGCTAAGGTAAAAACCGAGTCGAGTCAAAAACTATTTTTATTTTCACCAACGAAAAGCCTACATTTGTGTCAAAAGCACTTATTTTCTTTATTAAAACTAAAAATAACACTAAAAATTTAAATTTTTTATGAAAAACGATTACGTTTAGACACGACAAAAGCAATTGCAAGCGATTATATCGATTGACTCCCCCATGCTAAAACCAAACATTGTTCTCAATGTTTCTTAGCTCAAGAGTAACACCCCCTTGCTAAAACATGAAGAATCTATTTCAAAATCCTAACATGGAAAAAGCACGCAAATCTATAAAGCCGTTTATTAATTATGCCTCAAGATAAAACGTTAGTCGATAAAAATCAAAGGATAGAGTGTGTGCCCCTTTTTGACAATCAAAGTAAGGAAGATCAAGTGGACCGGCAAAAACCGAACACGAGAGTCTTTAATGATTACGGTTGTACCTAAGATTCACAACACAACAAAACACGAGCACGAGCTTGAAAGATCAAGCCTTATTAGTGTTAGAAAATAGAAAGAATATAGAATGTATGGGACTCCCCCACAAGGCAAATCGTTTTTGTTAACCGAGTCATGAGCTCGACTCGATCCCCACATTCATTGGTCCTTAGGGAAAATGGTGAAAACTGGCATAATGGAATAAAATACATAATAAAGCACGATGTCGGGGTCAAAGATTACATCCTCGTTGTCGGATGACAAACGAAAGGATAAAACTCCAACACAAATCTCCAAAAAGAGATTGTGGTCACAAATCATGATATGAATATAGCATGCTCCCCAAGATAAAATCGCACCAAGATGATCGAAAAGTCTTTCAATTATTACATCGGTGAAAGGCCAAGATTTCCCTAAATCAACGATTCCGGGGTCGAATACCTCGTCCTCGGAATAGAAAGGAATAGACAACACGGTGTCGTCCCCCCATGCTAATCCAAAATCATATAAAGCACATGGTAATGGTGGGATAAAAGTTTCATCCATAGTGGAATCAACATTCTTAGCTTTAACGACCATTTCACCCTTAAAAAATGATCAATCGGGTCATGGTACTTGTTAATGCAATAATGGCTAAAAACGTTACTTGCATTTTTCGGTCTCGCTTAGTTTTGATTACGACAATATGTAAAAACAAGCATTTATGAAAACAACGAAAAACGAATTCTTGAGTTCAAGTATTTTTCATTTTACCTATTTTCACTTAAGGTATGGATAAACAAGTACTAACCTTAATCAAGTGATCAATTGATTTAATCTTTTCTTAAAACTCACTTTTTATTAAGTGTGACAAGTTTTTTATTAAACTTTCTTTTTAAAAAAATGTTTTATTAAATTAATTATTTGAAATTTTGAAAATGCCATATTCTTATTTGGTTAGGAATATTCTATCAGGATATTTTTTAAACCAGATATGACCTCCACCACTAAAGGACAAAAAGGGAGCGGAGTCTAGCCCAGCGGTACCTTAGCTCCTAGGCGGTTCCTTATCGATAAGGTACCGCGGGCTAAGATAAGGTACCGCGGGAAGATATAGCCGTTGGCCCTTTGTCCTATAAATTGTGGACCATTCTCAGCTTTTCAATTCACCTCTTTTGCACATCTATTTCCAGATTCAAACACTCTTCTTTAATTACTCAAATCTTTGATCATTTGTTTGATTACTACTTGTTTAAGAAGTGAATCTTGTCCTTCCATCCCTTCCTCTCCAAGTGCAAAGAGAAGAAAACTATCCTTGTGAAGTGTTGAGTCCACCACCAAAGATCCATTGAAGATCTAATTTTATACATTTGTAGTTGTGTCATAGTTGTGAAGATCCAAGTAGTTGTATCTATTTGGAAGTTGTGTATGTACTAAGTATAGTTGTGTAGATTGGTCCTAGCTACGATTAGGGCTCGACTTTTAGCTTAGAGTCGGAAATTGGTTAAGCGACGTGTACGGTTTTCTCCACCATAAGGAGCTTGTTGTGTAGTGAACTCTCGAGTAAGGAGTAGTCGAGGAGTGGAGTAGGAACGAGGAGTGAGCTTCGTTGCCAAACCAATATAAATTCTTGGCGTTCGGTTTGATCTTTCTTTACCCTTAACTCTTTACATTCTTTATTCTTTGTACATATATTTTTGTTAGTATTAGTTTAGTTACACTATCATTGTTCATATTGTGCATAAGAAGATTTCACATATTTCCTCAAGCCTATGTTTTTGAAAAAGGATTTTTGAAAACCACATTTTAACAAGTAAATATAAGAAACTATTCAACCCCTCCCCCCCCTTCTAATTTCTACAATTGGTATCAGAGCGGGTTGCTCAAATTTTTTTAAAGTATATTGTATTTTAAAACTTGAATCGATCTATGGATTCCAACAAATACCTAGAAGGGCAATCTATGCAAAGACCACCACTTTTTGAAACCGATAGTTTTATTTATTAGAAAAATAGATTTGAAACTTATGTGAAATCAAAAGTTTTAGATCTTTGGCATGTTATTACCAATGTTGATTTTTTACCCTATCAATTTAATGAAGTTTCTAAAACAAAAGAATTGGTCACTTTTGACAAAGCTAATGACGATACTAAAAAGAAACTTTCAAAAAATAATGAGGCTAAAATGGTGATTTATAATGCTTTGCCTAAGAAAGAGTATGAAAGAAATTTTATGTGTGAAACCGCTAAAGATATTTGGAACACTCTTTTAGTAACCCACCAAGGTAATAGCCAAGTCAAAGAAAGCAAAATTGATCTTCTTGTCCAAAAATATGAACAATTTGTCATCTTAGAAGATGAAACTATTGATAGTGCATTTGCTAGGTTTAACACCATTATTACTAGTCTAAAAGCACTTGATGAAGGTTTTTCTAGCAAGAACAATGCTAGGAAGTTCCTAAGGGCTTTACATCCAAAGTGGAGAGCTAAAGTCACGGCGATTGAAGAATCGAAAGATCTCTCAACTTTATAACTCGATGAACTCATAGGAAACTTGAAGGTTCATGAGATGATAATTTTGAAGGACTCGGAATTAGTGAAAACCAAGAGTGAAAGAAAATCTCTTGCACTTAAAGCCAAGAAGGCACAAAGTGACCATGATAGTTCCTCGGATACCGATGACGAGGAGTATGCATTGGCGGTAAGAGATTTCAAGAAATTCTTCAAGAGACGAGGTCAACACGTTAGGCAACCCAACAATGACAAGAAACCATTCTCAAAGAATCGGTTTGTCAAGAAAGAAAAAGGTGATTGGAATTGCTTTAGATGTGGTGATCCAAATCACTTCATTGGTGATTGTCCAAAGCCCTCTCGCGATAAGAATCACACGGCGTTCGTTAGTGGCTCTTGGAGCGATAGCGGTGAAGATGATGATGACAACCCCAAAAAGGAGAAATGTCTTATGGCTCACACTTCTAAAGAGGTACATTCCGAAACCGAATATTATAGCAATAATAGTTCCACTTTTGATGATATTGAATTTGAAGGCAAATATGATAGTTTACACAAACTTAGTCTTAAATTCATAGAAAATAATAAAACCTTAAAATCAACCAAAACTAGGCTTGAAATTTAGATCAATGAACTTAGGGAGAAATTGGCAATACTTGAGAAAAATAAAGAAGTGGATTTAGGTTGCTTAAGATGTGAGAAACTTATATTAGAGAATGAAGATCTCAAGAGCACCTCCATTAAATTGGAAAAGTTCATGAAAGGTACTAGTGCTCTTGATGACATGTTAAACAAACAAGTTCATTCTAAGGAAAGACTTGGTCTAGGTTTTAACTCAAATGAAGCCTCAACTAGTGAACCTAAACAAGTCATATTTTCACAAAAATCACCCACTGTACGCGGTCCCAGATTGTATGGGGTGGTTCCTTATCACTATGGAACCGCCACCATAGATAAGGTACCGCGGCCAGAAGATGAGTCTTGTGAAAATCATGAACTTTTTGAAAAATCAAAATCAGGTGAAAAACCAAAGCATCTTATTGTTAATAAGGTAAAATTACACATACTTGACGACAATGCTATTGATAAGTTCTACAAGCCATTAAGTAAACCTCTAATGGGAAATAGAAATTTATCAATACCATCATCTACTCCACCTAGAATACGGAATGAGTCTAAGCCTAGAAGTAGAACGAAAACGCCTAGAAGAGATAATCAAAACAATTCATGATCTAGAAGTAAAACCCAACACCTAGAAGAAATGATAATAACTCTAAACCTAGATCAAATACACCCAGGAGAAATAACGAACAACAAAATGGTTATATGAATTACTACCCTTCTCCATTTTTTTCTCCATAGGGAACCCCTCCTTCATTCATGCATCCCAACCAAATGCAAGGGATGTTTGGAACTAATAATTTTGGACCCATGAGATATTGGGGACCAAATGTTTGATCTTGTGTGTTGTTACCTAGATATGCTTGGGAATTGATTTGGAGCCCGACGAGTGGATTAAGGATAGTGGATGTTCTAAACACATGACGGGTAATCGAAGTTTGTTCTCGTACTACAAAGCATATGATGGAGGTAACGTCACATTTGCAAGTAGTCTACGTGGTAATAACATTGGCAAAGGTACGATTTCTCTTGACTCTATGACCATTGAAAATGTTGAGCACGTAGATAACTTAGGGTTTAACCTTTTAAGTATAGGTCAAATTTGTGACAATAAGTGTAAGGTCATCTTTTCGGAACATGACAGTGAAATCGTAAAAGATGGAAAAGTCATTGGAAAAGGTGTTAGAAAGCACGGGCTTTATGTCATGAAGGTTAATAATAAGTTAAAAGACAACATATGTCTTGCGACTATAGATGATAGTTCTACCCTTTGGCATAGGAGATTAGGTCACACTAATATGCGTTTAGTTCAATCTTTAGTCTCTAAGGAGTTGGTAAGACACCTCCACAAGATGAAGTTTGATAGTCACTTTTGTGATGCTTGTAAAGTTGGAAAGCAAGTTCACTCAAGTCACAAAGTCAAGAATTTGGTTTCGACCTCTCGGTGCTTAGAGCTCCTATATATGGATCTTTTTGGACCTTCCGCCATACGGAGTTATGGAGGTAACCTTTATACCCTAGTTATAGTTGATGACTATTCTAGATTCACTTGGACTAGATTTTTTGCATCTAAGAATGAAGCTTTCGATCGTTTCTAAATCTTTAGTTGAAGAATTCAAAATCAACTAGGATGTCCAATTGTCTCTATTAGGACGGATCATGGTAGGGAATTTGATAATGAAGTGCAATTTGGTGCCTTTTGTGAAGCTCATGGTATTACCCATAACTTCTCAGCTCCTCGCACTCCACAATCAAATGGGGTAGTTGAAAGGAAGAATAGGACTCTCCAAGAGATGAGTAGGACGATGCTAAACGAGCAATCTTTGCCTCAAAAGTTTTGGTACAATGTCGTGGACACATCGACGTATATTCTCAATCGAATTCTTATTCGACCTTTCCTAGGAAAGACCCCCTATGAGATTCTTAAAGGTAAGAAACCCTCATTGGAATACTTTAGGGTGTTTGGAAGCAAGTGCTTTATCCTCAACACCAAAGAATACCTTACCAAGTTTGACCCAAAGTCTTACGAAGGTATCCTTTTAGGTTATTCCCAAACTAGCAAAGCCTACATTGTCCTTAATAGAACCTCGGGGGTTATTGAAGAATCACTCAACGTAACCTTTGATGAAACCCCTCCCTCACCCAAGACACCACCATTGGTTGATGATGACTTGGATGAATTAGAAGTAGTAAAAGCCAAAGAGGTTAGAAAATTAGGAGTTGAAGACCTTAGTGTTGAAAAGGAAGTAAACATTAAGGAGTCTAGGGATCATACTATCAATAATGTCATTGGTGACTTAAATCAAAGGACCCTAAGATCTCAAGTCCAAAACCAAAGCAACGTCTTTTGTTTCGTCTCCTTGATTGAACCAAAGAATGTTAAAGAAGCTTTGGCGGACGAGAGTTGGGTCATTGCGATGCAAGAAGAATTAAATCAATTTGTTGCCAATGATGTTTGGGAACTTGTTCCTCCACCTAGAAGTTCTACCATTATAGGAACCAAATGGGTATATAGGAATAAGTTAGATGAGAATGGTGTTGTGTCTCGTAACAAAGCTAGACTTGTAGCACAAGGCTATAATCAACAAGAAGGGATTGATTATGACGAGACATATGCACCGATAGCTAGATTAGAATCCATTAGAATCCTTTTAGCCTACGCTTGTGCCTTAGACTTTAAGCTTCAACAAATGGATGTAAAGAGTGCATTTCTTAACGGTTTGATCAATGAGGAGGTATATGTGGCTCAACCTCCCGGCTTCATTGATTTTGAGAAACCGGATCATGTTTACAAGCTTAAGAAGGCACTTTATGGTCTCAAACAAGCACCCTAAGCTTGGTATGATAGACTTAAAGCGTTTCTTGTTAAACATGAGTATACCATGGGGATGGTAGACAATACGCTCTTTACAAAGAAGAAAGGTCCTCACCTCATAATCGTACAAATATATGTTGATGACATTATATTTGGCTCAACTTGTCAAGAATTGTGTGATGACTTTGCCAAAATCATGCATGATGAGTTTGAAATGAGTATGATGGGAGAACTTAACTTCTTTTTAGGACTCCAAATTAAACAAATGGACGATGGTATTTTCTTTAGTCAATCTAAGTACGCTAAAGAAATGCTAAAGAAATTTGGATTAGAAGAATCTAGACCAATGAAGACACCTATGGCCTCGGATACTAAACTCACCGTAGATGATGATTGTGAGTCGGTAGACAACACCAAATATAGAGGTATGATTGGTAGTTTGTTGTACCTAACGGCAAGTCGACTGGATATCATGTTTAGTGTTTGCCTTTGTGCTCGCTTCCAAGAGGCTCCCAAAACCTCTCATCTCGAAGCGGTTAAGCGTATCTTCCGATACATTAATGGCACTATACATTTAGGATTATGGTATCCTAAAGGGACGAAAACAACAAAAAACGAATTCTTGAGTTCAAGTATTTTTCATTTTACCCATTTTCACTTAAGGTATGGATAAATAAGTACTAACCTTAATCAAGTGATCAAGTGATTTAATCTTTTCTTAAAACTCACTTCTTATTAAGTGTGACAAGTTTTTTATTAAACTTTCTTTTTAAGAAAATGTTTTATTAAATTAATTATTTGAAAATTTGAAAATGGCATATTCTTATTTGGTTAGGAATATTCTATCAGGATATTTTTAAACTAGATATGACCTCCACCACTAAAGGACAAAAAGGGAGCAAAGTCTAGTCTAGCGGTACCTTAGCTCCTAGGCGGTTCCTTATCGATAAGGTACCGCGGGCTAAGATAAGGTACCGCGGGCAGATATAGCCGTTGGCCCTTTGTCCTATAAATAGTGGACCATTCTCAGCTTTTCGATTCACCTCTTTTGCACATCTATTTCCAGATTCAAACACTCTTCTTTAATCAGTCAAATCTTTGATCATTTGTTTGATTACTACTTGTTTAAGCAGTGAATCTTGTCCTTCCATCCCTTCCTCTCCAAGTGCAAAGAGAAGAACACTATCATTGTGAAGTGTTGAGTCCACCACCAAAGATCCATTGAAGATCTAATTTTATACATTTGTAGTTGTGTCATAGTTGTGAAGATCCAAGTAGTTGTATCTTTTGGAAGTTGTGTATGTACTAAGTATAGTTGTGTAGATTGGTCCTATCTACGATTAGGGATCGACTTTTAGCTTAGAGTTGGAAATTGGTTAAGCGATGTGTACGGTTTTCTCCACCATAAGGAGCTTGTTGTGTAGTAAACTCTCGAGTAAGGAGTACTCGAGGAGTGGAGTAGGAACGAGGAGTGAGCTTCGTTTCCGAACCGCTATAAATCCTTGGCGTTCGGTTTGATCTTTCTTTACCCTTAACTCTTTACATTCTTAATTCTTTGTGCATATATTTTTGTTAGTATTAGTTTAGTTACACTATCATTGTTCATATTGTGCATAAGAAGATTTCACATATTGCCTCAAGCCTAAGTTTTTGAAAAAGGATTTTTGAAAACCACATTTTAACAAGTAAATATAAGAAACTGTTCAACCCCCCCCCCCCCCCCTTTCTAGTTTCTACAGTAATCAATATGAGACACATGAAAAACCCACACATTAAGGTCAAAGTGGATGGGAGGAGGACTTGGGACAAAATCATCATCAAGTAAATTCTCTAAAAAGAGAGAGTCACCCTCCGGGTCAAGTTCATCAACACCCAGTGGTATCGAATCATTAGAAACAAGAAAAGTGTCAATTTCTTCCATAAACGAATCACTATCCTCAACGGGAATAGGAGATGGAGAGAAAGACTTTTCATTAGGCTTAAAATTCAAAGTCTCGATCTTAGAAATGAGAAGATAGGCGTTCGATAATTTTTCATGAAGAATCACGTCTTCCACATCTAAATGTGTAAGTTCATCGTTGAACGTCTCAAGGATCAGAATAGTCAAATCAACCTCATTTCCCGGTGGAAATGGGTCGAAAGGAGCAATTTCAAAGGTGAACCTCTCAAAATCGGATCACTATCATCCTCATTTTCTGGTGGAAATGGGTGAAGAAGCGTAGGTTCATCGGTAAACCCCTCAAAATCTGAGTAATGAATATCATCTTTATAAGAAAGTTCATCGGAGAACTCCTCATTAGAAAATTCACTAGAAGTCGAATCATTCTCAAAATCTTCATTTCCATCACAATTTTCATCATTAGAATTGGAGAAAATCTCAAAGTAATTGGAAGAAGTAGAGTCATCACATTGTGGCAATTCACACGTTTCATTAGAAATACCATCGAACTCTCTTGGGTTTTGGACAAGAATCTCAACACTAGACTTTATTACTTCGTCCGATTCCGTGTTCGGAGTAGTGCTAATATGCTCGTCCCCCTTGCTAAGAGAATTCTCGGGTTCCATGGTGGAAGAATCATGAATAGGAGTAGTAATGTCATGAGATGGAGTGACATCAAAAATATCCTCATCATCTAGGATGGGTAAATTCTCATTCTCCATAGCCGGCAAGATATGAAAAGGAAGAACGATTGCACTAGACGAAGGATGTAGAGCAATAAGATCTCGCAAAGAAATAGTACTATCCTCGTCATCGTCAATAAGAAGAGAACGCTCGAGTTCACGAGTAGCAAGATATTTAGCTTCCTCTTGAGCTTGTTCTTTCCTTCAATTTTAATGCTTAATCCATTATAATCCTGTGAAAGTTGTCTAATCTTATTCTCACAATCTCTTTTAAATCCCTCCTCAATTATTTCTCCATGAAATCTTCGACTTCCCAATTCATTAGTTATATCATTAATCTCTTGGTAAATTTGTCTCTTTTCTAGCAACATATCTTCAATGCTCTTTTCAAAAATTTCAAATTTTCTTTGATTCATTACTTGTTGGAACAATGTTTCAAGTCGTTTAAAATTTTCACTCTCGAGAGAAAAGGGCTAATAAAAAATTTCTATCCTTTGGTTGACAATTAAAGCTCTCATGAGGACCTCCACAATACTCACAACAAAGATATTGTTGTGATAAACTCGGTAAATCTTGTGAATAACAATTATCATTAAAGTTTTGATTGTAGCCCGGTTCTTGCTCGTAATTAAGCGAGAATCGATGCGAACAATTAAATCCAAAATGAGAATTATTTTCACAAAACTCACACGAGGGTGTCTCGTATGTGGGGTGTGGAGGTGGGTAGAAATCGAGAGAATTATTCGAAAAATTCGGTTTTCCACATGAAGTAATCTCATTACAACAAGGGAAAAATCCAACTCGTATATCGTGACGTAAATCATTTCCACAACGCTCATACGTGCACCACCGACATGGTAAAATACCATATAACGGTTCTCCACACCCTACACAATTGACGAAGGAATTCATGGAAGAATTAAAAATTGGAGGGTGAGGAGAAAAAGAATTAAACATGATAGAGGATTAAGAAGATTATTTTTGGTATTTTTCATAAATCAATCAAAGATTGACAAAAACAATGAATAAGGATAATTACTATGGAAGTAAATTACCCTCGGTCGACTTTGAAACGTAGGTGAAAAATTAACCGTCTCGAGGTTCAATAAGTAAACTACAAAATAAGGTATAATACAACTTGAGTTGGCAAACCAATAATCGGTCGTCCCTCTCAATATACGCACAAGCAAACAGGGAAACGAGGTGGCACAAAGCACTTAAAAACCTTTTTCCTTAGACGGCCTTTTATAGCTCGTCGCCTTATACCCACCTTATAGTTTGTATAAATCGATTTCAAACTTTTTATTAGTATTTATCTATTTTGCCCTTTTTTCGTTTTGGATTCGAATACAATAGCTAGGTGATGAAATCTCAACTAAGGTCTTATTTAGAAGTAGGTAATTTTATTGTTCTACGTAATATAATAGAATAATCACAAAAACACGAAAAGCGATACATACTATAATAATAGAAAATAACAAAACTTTCCGAGGACGGAAAGGGTCTTCAAATCAATGATCAACAAATCTCCACGAAACGAATCGTACACAAGATCCCCGGCAGCGGCGCCAAAATTTTTGATGTGTCGTGGAATGTATATTAATTAGATACGTTATAGGGTAAAATAGAAAATTACTTTTAGGAAAAAGTAATAGACTAAAATTTACCAAAGACGGATTTAATTAAACACGTTGATGATCCAAGCTCGTTATACACGAAGATCGAGTGAATTTGAGACATTTTGCTTCGATAAGGATAATTGATTTAAATGGGTTATCGGTTTTTTAAACTAAAAATACTGCTAGAAATTTAAAATTAATTAAATCCTAAAGTGAATGAATCGTTACCCATTATTTAATCTAAAGACAATTATTTAAAATTAAAAATTTTAAACTATTTAAAAAAAATTAAACTATTTAAAATAAAACTATTTAAAATTTACTCTAAATGTAAATTTAAATTAAATCAATAAAAAGTAACTTTTAAAGAGAATCTATTTTTAAAACTACTATATTTAAAAACTAATTTTATATAAAAATCTAATTTAATTAAAATCTAATTTATTACAAAACTAATTTTTAATAACTAATTAAATCTATAAGATTAATAAAACATTTTTTTATTATTTTTTTATATTTTTTTATATATTTCTTTAAACTTTATTAAAGTAAATTTAATACAACTAATATTTAAAATTCACTAAAAATGAAAAACTTTTATTTAAATTAATTAAAAAACTAACAGCCTAACTAATTAACTATATTAATTTCTCAAAATGTAATTAAACACAAGAGAGATGCTAGAACAGATGGTAACGCATTTGGCCTTCACCCTTGAGGTCAAGGGTTCGAATCCCATGGGGGATTTTTTGTGATTATTATTTTTTGAACAATTAAAATGAAAACGAGAGTCACAAGAGTTACTTTATGTGAATACTTATTTTTTGGAACTGATAGAAATCAGTTTTTGTCACACCCCACCATGGCGGAATATGGGGTGCGACGTATGGATATTATCACAACAATAATGTGTCTATGTACATAACTAAATGAAATGGAAATATCATAACTAAATGAAATGGAAATATCATAAATGGGTGACATAATGTCATGACAATATCACAAACAATGCAGGCGTCTAGGTAAGTAGGTAACAGGTCTACCCCTTACTAAAGACATACAAATACACACATCAACATATAGGTGTCCACAATGTATCACTTATTCAAACATAAAATAAAGACTAAGAGGAAAGGGGGTTCCTCCCATGCAATCCTAAGCCTCCCAGCTAGTCACTCCTATTCTTACGCTTAACCACATTCTCACCTGAAAGAGACACTAAAACACGTCAACATAAAGTTGGTAAGAGTCATCGGTTTAGACTCCAACCCCAAAATAGTTATAAGTTGTGAATAACAACCATCAATAAAAGAACATATGGACAATATGCTACAATTATGCATTAACAATTAACATTCAAGATTTAACCATTCATCACATTTCCAAGGCTCCCAGCCTTACCAATCACCATGGTCCCATAGGCGCCCATACACCTATGAACCAAACCCAAGGCCCCGCCTTGTCAACATCCCCTTGGTACCAAGCCAAACCACAATAAATGAGACGGTACGTGTCCCCCGATCCAAATCATAAACACAATTAAGAATCACATAGTAGTTAATCACATAAGTGTACACACAAGTCCATCGCAAACCATAAAAACATTCACAGCAATAGTTACAAAACCATACAGTGTCTCTTACATCCCATCTGGAAATCAAAACATTTATAACTCATAAAAACATGGGACTATGAAACTCACCTGAACAAGCTTCTCCAAGTACCCGCACTCTAGCAAAATCTAAACACACAAACGTATACAATCAAGACGTGAACCACATACCAAAATGGCTCATCAATCTATGATGGATATCTAACCTTGTCCTACAACTTAACCCCATTTATATGTCTTATGCATCTCATGACACCCCTCTATAAAGCCCTTAACTTAGTTTAGTTCATAACTCGCCCCGTTAACATTTAACCCAAAACAGTCCCATTTTTCATACGTCAAACTATTGGTCGAACACCCCCTTAACCAAAATAACATGCCTTGTAAAAGAAACCCTATGCCCTTACATGTGTTAGCTAACTCTCCCTTTTGGCTGCAACCTTAAAGCTACTGTTAAGGCCTCCATAGATAGATATATATATATATATATATATATATATATATATATATATATATATATATATATATATATATATATATATATATATATATATATATATATATATATATATATATATATATATATATATATATATATATATATATATATATATATATATATATATATATATATATATATATATATATATATATATATATATATATATATATATATATATATATATATATATATATATATATATATATATATATATATATATATATATATATATATATACTTTTATCTATCTAGAATTTACTGATTTTGAACATATGAAAAGTTTGTTATGATCAGAAGGTCTTACCCTAACCCATTTGTTTAGCCCTCCTCTAGATCTTTTATTTAACATATAATCTAAGTATCATGTTCATTTAAAGGTCCAATTATACTCCTAAGTACCCTAAACATCTCAAAACATTAATTTAAACCAGACTGATTTCAAAACTGTTTTCACCTCCGACTGTTGTAACCTGTTTATGACCCACTTTCTGACCTCCAATTTATTCCTCGTTTCTTACATTCGAAAGCAAATTCAATTACATTTTCAGGGATATAATATTCAAATATTAAAACTTTGTAGAACTCTAGATATGATCAAAACAATGCACCAAAAATTATGCCCAATTTTTAATTACGAATTTAATTGAATTAACCTAATTAATTATTCATAATTTATTTAATCACAAGCCCTAATTTATCTAATCATTAAAATAACATTAATTCTCAGATTTTTATTTTGACCTAACCCTAAATCCATCATAACTGATGTTTACATGAATTAAAAACATGATTTAGTTAATAAAAACATAATTAGAACATGATTTTTACCTCTAATCTTCAAGGATTTTTATTGAAAACCCTAACCTCCATTGATGTATTTTCGACCCTATAACTGATATAAGTCGCGCATGGCCTTTAGGGGTCTTAATTTATGGATAAAATTAAAAAGGCTTCCTATTAGGACTCAAATTGGGCTCCCTTTCCCTTCCTTAAGTTTAAGTCAGCCCAAATCCAAGCCCAAACACCATATGGCCGACTTTTTAATTAGATGTAACACCCGTGAAAGTGCCGTATGATGCTAAGTTATTGTCTCAAGAGCTGTTCAGTGTGAGCATCTCTCTTAAGTTGTGGCTCACTTGCGGATGTGATATCCCGAGCCGAACATTATTTATTTAATCCTATTTTACGGACATTTTTGAAATTTTTAAGAAATTTCGTTTGCTATATATTTGACGGTTTAAGTTGAAACCAACGTTTACGGTCGTAATTCAACGTTTGACGATTTAAGAAGAACCGATAACGACTACGATACCGACGGATGCCCAAAACTTACATTTTATTATCGATTGATCGATATTTGAATTTTTCGAGATTTTATTTTTATTACGTGTTAAGTCAAGTCGGAACCATGTGTATATTCGTTTTGTGTGCGTTTGAACCATTTAAAAGTATTTTCAAGTGTTCGGGGCGAAACCCGACTCCCGTAAAATTTTAAAATCAACTACTAGTCAATCCCATAAACATTTGAGGTCGTTTTCACTTAAGGCCAAAAGATTAGCCAAATTGCACCTTGGTCCCTCCATACTTTTACAAAACACCTAAACTAAAAACACACAACCAAACACACCACAAAATTTTCACCATTTCTCTCCCCTTTCTCCCATGGCCGCCGGCCATCATCACCACCACCACCATACTCCATTTTTTTTTGTTTTGATCAAAACCAATCAAAGACCACCTTTCCTAATTACTTTGTAAGTGTTTTTCCAATGTTTAATCCAACATGCATCCATTGATTTTCTTCCAAAAATTTGTGATTTTTCAAAAACGGGTTTTGATCTAATTAAACCATACACATGTTTAATTCATGTGTATATAATGTTAATTCACCTATAAAACAAGATGGGGGTTATGATTTGTGTCTTCCACAGCCCATAAAAGCCATGAAATGTGGGGGGTTTTTGGGTGTGTTCAAAGTGTTTGATGAAATGTCATGGGTTTGTGTTTATAAGGGTGTTTTGGGTGTGTTTGAATGGGTGAAACACATTGCATGTTTGTTTTATGATTTTGGTTTTATGAGGTTGATGATCAATAGGGGTTTAGGACTGAAAACATTGTTTGGTTGTGATTAGAGATGCTTAGGATGATGTCTAGTGATGACAAATGGGTTTGAAAACGAGCGTTAGTGTGATTTTGGTATGGTTGATTTTAGGCAGAAAGTTTAAGGCATTTTCATAAACTTTATTTTGAAAACAGGTCTTGTGGATAGGATAGATTTGTAGAGCATCTTCTTAGCTTCGATTTGGTATAAGGTAGAGCTTACGACTCCTAACGAGTCAAAAGTTACGACGTTTTGAAATTCGTGTACCGGGAGATGAAAACCGTCATAATCCGAAATTATGCTTGGTTTAGGTCAAATCCCGGGGACTATAAGTCTAGTTTGGTAAATGGTCAAGGGCTGAATTTTGGTGTCAAACCTGCACATTTGAGTCTATTATAGGACTTAGGTGTCAATTGGGTCAATGGAGTATTTTAAACGGGTCAAATGAGTCCGACATGGTCAAAGTACAATTTCAGTCCTAAAAACGTAGTTTTTGGAAAAGTGTTGAGTAATGAGTCGTAGAAGTAAAAACTTTTATTGGGATTAAATATGTGTTTTCTACAGGTCTTATAGTATTTTTGAGAATTTTGTCAAATTTTATAAAAATGGTTAAGTATAGTAAAATAGTCCGTACTTTCGGTAAGTATCGGCAAAAATGAGTAAAAATGGATAACGTTAGTAATAAGGACAAATGGTATAAAACAAGTAACACTTGTCGTTTTGTTTTGGCATGAGTTGTAATTGTCACAAGTGACTAGTATTTATGTATTTTATACAGTACCATAAGGTTTTAAAATGAGATTACTCATTACGCGTTATTCGGTTTGATAGGTGTTGATTTACCCGGGCATCCGTATCGTCGTCAGTGACCGTCTCTCGAACTATCGACTACTTGTTATATAAGGTGAGTCTATAGCCTCGCTCTTTACTTATTTCAAATGATTTTTACCCGCGAGGGGGATACATGCTAATTTAAATGAAAATGAACATAAGTCTTGATTGATTGTTGGACCCGAATGTTGCCTCGAAATTGTGTTGAGTACCTAGTTGCAAAAGTCCCTAAATTCATGAACTATTAACTATTGTCTTGCCCTCGAGAAGGGGGAAATAGCCGCTTATACAATTTGTAGTACTACGGGGCTAACGACCCAATGCTAGCCGAGAAGTTGTACGTTGAGTAAGTTCTGCGGTAGATTATCTTGTATGAGAGATAAGGTATATTTGCAACTGATGCCTTTAGAAGGGGCACTGGTTTCATCTGAATCACGCCGGTAATTATTACGCGGGTGATTGAGTTAACGGATTAGTGTCATGAGCTTAAACACAATTGTCATATCCTTGAATAATAGATTGTATGGCCACAATGCTATTGAATGATCATGATTGGTTTTTAACACTTATGTTCAACTGATGTTTTGATAAACCTATAGATTCGCTCAACCTTTGTGTTGACGATTTTAAGCATGTGTCTCAGGTGATCAAGATTGATAGCAGCGGAGCATGCGAGGATGGAAGTTGTGGTGGCTTGGCGGTCTACTTTGTTTTCCTCCCTTTTTGCACTTAAAAATTTTATACTATGTCATGTGAATGAAAATGTATTTTTGGGTTGAGATTCAGTAGGGACCTAAACGCAAACTCTGTATTGTATTCTTTTGGGGTTTGGAAAACAGTAGACATGTACATTTCAACTATGTTTAAATTATGTCAAGACTTTTACGTCTTTTGAGTCGTTTGATATATCTTGTGTGCGATGATAATTGTGTAGCACCCAAATGTTGTAGTTCCGCTGCGCATAGCATTTGTGGGGGTGTTACAGATTGGTATCAGAGCCATGAGTTATAGAGAACTAGGTCATTTTGAAAATTCCTAAACTATAACTTTTGGTGTCGTAAGAAATTGTCCAAGCACACAACTATCCTGCATGGCTCCGGTAAGAATTCTTTAGCATTGCTTTATATTTTAGATGTATCCCTCAAAATTGATATGAATTCCCGAGTATTTAGTAAGTAAATACTTTGATATATATTTAGATATATTGTTGTGTACATTGAGTACTTATCATCGTAATTTGCAAATTCGTGTAAAGATTATCGTATATGTTGCATGTAATTGGCATAACGGGCTACATTGCATTACATGGCAACACCGCGTTGTAATCCTACGTGTATGTAGGAATGGTTGTATGTATAAGTATATATATACTATGGTATTTAAAGGCATTGCACGTGAAGCAATGGTCCTTGAGTAATTATCGTACATTAAAATGCGGGTTTGTTGAGAATTCGGCCTTACCGCTAATTATCAATCTTGATAATTAATTTATTGTTCGAATAACCGAATATGAACCTCGTTTGATATCCTAGATACGTAAATGATGCTTCGTAACATATTTTATATCGACTAGGTCGATCTCGATTGTCGTTATCGCACCATGATGTGTCATTTTGGACATTTTCTTTTGAAACGTAATTTACTTACGTATTACTGTATTTCCTTTATTCCTAATGGGTTTGATATGTTAGTTCACGTAACTATAACATAGACGAAGTATAATCGACGATGCGTACATCGTAGCGGCGAATCATGTGTATATATTATGAAACGTGGTTGAGGCGTGTTGCCATTTAATCGTTGTTTACTATTCTACTTGAATTTAAAGATGCGTTTTAAAATTTGACTAGCGTTGTGATCAATCGCGATAACTTAGAATTTGGTTGGTTTGTGTTAATTTTGTGGTGTACGATTTCGAGACTCATCCGAGGCCGATAACAACACTTAGTTGACATACGTATTCTCGTTCCATTTATTTCATTTTGTGTTGTTGTTTCATTATTTTGAATTCGATATTATACATGACGAGGTCCGGCATTTGTGTGAGTTAAATAAGCATAAAACTTTGTTGATTGAATGATTTAAACATAAAGTGTTTTATATACTTAATATTTGGTGAATGAAACTTTCGGATAAAAATGACGTATGATGTGTTTTGTAACAAGTAAAATTCGTGTAGAGAATAAACGGACATTGTGAAATTATTTTCCTTCAACCTTGGTTGGTAAATCGTAATAAGTAATTATTATTACTCGTAAAATCCTTGTTTTCATATATTAAAATTTGATACTAAAAGATTGTGATGGACTTGTTAAGAATTTGTTTAAATTAGTTCGAGAAAGGAGTTATAATAAAATTTACGATATGACTGTCGAGTATATATAACTTGGATTTAGTATGAATTAATTTTCGGGTCGACGTAGCAAACTTTTGGCATAATTTGTAATATAGAGTAGAAAAATTGGTCATGTATTTTGGAACTAAAAACTCTGTAAAATTTGTTTTATTTTAAACATAAGGTTATGTTTACGTATGCATTGGTGTAAACTAGAACACGTTACTTGTTGTAGTGAATAAACTGGGATAAAATCGGAATATACACTATAAGTGAGAAATTCTAACGCTTGAAATGAATTTTTAAATATTGATGGAACGTCATTGGAAATCATTTGTTTATTTAATTGTCGTTATAGAGAATCACTATGCATAATTCGATGATGCTTGTTTAAAATCGCTTGAAAAATCTTTTGTTTTATTCCGCTGCAAGGTGTGTTAATTTTAAAATCACTTGATAATGGGCTAATGATTAAAAGTTAAATTTTATATATCTTTGAATTATTGAAATAAGCATCTTAATTATTTATTATTTTATTATTATCAACGAGATTCAAGTATCGACTAAAATCAGTAAATTATCTGAGATAAAACTACGTGAAACCTCTTTATCATTTGAGTCGAAGTGCGCGAATGTGATTTAACAAACCAGTTTTAAGGAAGACTTATGTATAATAAAAAGTCAAAAGTTAATTTTAAGAGTTAATTGGACTAGATTGAGTTATTTTGGACATTTGTATATACGTAATGAGATAAGTCTTAATAACAGTAATGAGAAACTTTGGAAATTCTTACTATGTACGTTTTTGGTACTTAAAATATGAAGATTAATGAGATTTTGACGCAAGTATCGAGATTTTCAAAACTAATGATTTGTCAATTATGATAACCGAGTCACCGCCTCTACTAATGTTAATAATTTCCGAGAGATTGAAATTTTTTCCAAAAATAAAAACTTTGTAAAGATTGGAAAATGAAAGGTATAAATTCTTTAATGGTGTAACACAAATTAAAAATGTGTAAATGTTCGGTTTTACAATGTACAAGGTAACACTAATTATTATACGCAACTGGGTTACACAACACACGCCTACTTGTATATTATTTAATAAAGATGTATATATAATGTTTTGAGTCACGATGGTCCGATCGTACGACATCCCTTCTTTGATTTTGCGACTCCATATCTGAACTTGAGTCGTCATGTGACTGTTCATTTTAATATTGTCTATGGTATGAAACCAATATTATTATATTTATTTTTGTGTCGCTACTTCGCTAGTACTTGATGATGAGGGTATGTCACCCGGTGTATTTTGTCATGATCATGGACGCCGTAACTTTCTTCTTTCGGTTAATGGAACCTAAAAATTCTGTATTTACTTGTATGATGCTATAAATCTTCATTAGAGTGGTTGATTATTTATATTTAACAAAAGCGAGGAGGCGTAGCCGCTTTACCAAATTGTAAGAGGTGAAAGAACTCGATCTTCCTGGTGAAATTGTTTCTATTTAACCAAGTGATTATTCTTCTCTCCCCGTATACCCTTGGCGGAATGTGTGTGCAACTCGAGACGATGGAAATTATGATCGTTGTTTTATTTTTGAAGCTTGTGTTGATATTCATTTTTTTTTACTCCATGTATTCGTAGATCGTTGTTGTTATCCCGAGACTTTTGTCATATGTTTAAAGTACTTTCGTTTCTGATGTAGTTAATTTCAGTTGGCAATTATATTGCTCGATTACCTCGTTAGATCCCGTTGATTTTTTTTATTTTATTACTTGTTGTGCATGCAATGATCTTTAATCATGAACCACCTTACCGTTATTTTGTGAATAGTCTGTTTTGAAAATATGTATGAGTGTATGAAATGGTTCGTTGAATCAAATGTAAATGGTGTCGACTTATTTATTTATTTATTTATTTATTTTCCTCACAAAAAGGCAAAGTAAACGTATGATTTCAAAATGGATGAAAAATGTTTGATGTGTTCTTAAAACGATGATAGCAATATTTTCCCATTTCAAATTTCATTTCAGATGATTTAATTATTTTGAAGACTAGGTTGAAAACTTCCATAGTCGTGTTTGGTATGTAATAATAATGTTTGTGTCGTCACTCGATCCTCAATTATGCACAGCTTAGCTAACTATGCATAATTCCGGAAGAGTCCTGTTTTGTTGGTTGTTGTTGCTTGATCCTCAAGTATGCATGATCTGGCTAATTATGCATAGTTTAGGAAGGGCACTATCGTGTCAAACAAATTGGTCATCTTGAAACTTGTAGTGTTTTGATAAATGTTTGGATGAGAACGTTTTAAAAAAAAAAAAAAAAAAATGGTGGATCCTTATGCAAGTAATCGCATTTTCTTTGATTCCTAAAGACAATTTTTGAATTTTTCTTGTATTCCTTGAAATCTTTTCTTTCGTTTGGTGTTGACTTGGTAAGTCACGGTGACCGAGTAGTTTTTGGAAAATGTTTTTATGAGTTGTGTGTAACGTGCAAATTTCATCGGAATCACGAGGGTGTTGATGAAATACCAAAGGGGCTCGTATCGTCACTGGGAGGAGAGTTTTTAATAAAGATGGAAAAATGCCGAAGTAGAGGAAATCAGAGTTCGAATAACTCTAAGGGAAATGACGAAGACTTCTCCTACGTCGAATGTATCGTACCTTATATATTTTCTTTTCTTATTCTTTTGATATGACAACGACACGCGGTAAACTGTTGAAGTTTACCAACTGTGCATCAGTAATTGGAAGACCATTCCAATCGTCGTTTTCGTTTATTTGAGTGAGGAATCCTCTTTGCTTGACTCAACCATCCTTGATTATCGATGGTTAAATGATAGATATCCATAGTTGATGTCCTTGTGGTAAACCTTTGCTTTTATGTATTTATGTGGTGAGTGATCTAGTCGAGTGATCGTAAGTTGTGGGAACTTGAGACGACATTGTCCAATGAAGTCCGATCATGGAGAACATGTGCCATGTAATATATTTCTTTTTATATTTAACTGTGAACGGCGATGCTTATTGAGATTTTGACCACGTTTGGACGGAAGTGATATGGTGTTCCTATTATATCTTTTGTGTGTGGATCCGTGTGTGAACACCCTGCGATGACATATGTATGTATTTTAATTCTTTTTGGATATGCATCCATAGATGCCAAGCTCGTAAACCTTCATTAACTTGCAATTTTCTTTTGACTGGACTCATCCGAGAAATATGTCGAATATTCTTATTTTATCATGGCTTGGCCGATTAACAAGCATGGGTTAACTTGATTGAGCGGATTGACTTGGCATGGTTTGGCTATGTTGCAAACATGTCGTAATGTGATTGTATGTGTTTCATAATGGCTTTTGTGTTTGTTTGGATTGTGACGTTTTCGAGAGAGTTATGTATGCGTCGGATGATTACCGTATCGATGAATTTGTTTTTGACGAACTAGGGTTGTAGGTACGTAGTATTGCGACAAGGTGATTTTGTACGACAAGTAATAATTACTTCGTCTTGTATATTCTGAACGTTTTCGATGGGGTTATGTGTGACCCGTGCAATTTTATTTTGTGAGTAGTTGTTTTTATGAGATGATGAACCAAGTGAAAGGACGATTCGAAAGTTGGAAGACATGCTCCGAACGTGTGTGATTGATTTTGATAGTTGTTGAGATCGATACTTGTCGTTGGTAGTACCATGATTAGCATTGAAGCTACAACATCTGGAAGCATTTTGTGGATGAAAACGTAGATCGCCAGTTGGATAGAATGAAGTAGGAAAAATTCAGTTGAATGGACTTGAAATGATTCGAGAGGCTACGGAAGAGATGGTGTAGATTAAGAATCGCTTGCTAACCGCGAGGAGCTGTGAGAAGAGACGTGTCGATAACCGTAGGAAGAATTTGAGAACTTGAACTAGAGATCATGGATCGAGATGTCGAGAGATTGAAGCAAGGTATAATCCTCATGGTGAAGGTGTGATGGAACCCGAGACGTGAACCGAAGTCCACATCGGAATGTGAAGACTCCTTTAGGAAGAAGTACACTTATCTTCCTAGTGGTACGAAATGCGAGTATAAGAACCGGAGAGCGCCGGGACGTCGCTCCCTTAAGGAGGGGAGGATGTAACACCCGTGAAAGTGCCGTATGATGCTAAGTTATTGTCTCAAGAGCTGTTCAGTGTGAGCATCTCTCTTAAGTTGTGGCTCACTTGCGGATGTGATATCCCGAGCCGAACATTATTTATTTAATCCTATTTTACGGACATTTTTGAAATTTTTAAGAAATTTCGTTTGCTATATATTTGACGGTTTAAGTTGAAACCAACGTTTACGGTCGTAATTCAACGTTTGACGATTTAAGAAGAACCGATAACGACTACGATACTGACGGATGCCCAAAACTTACATTTTATTATCGATTGATCGATATTTGAATTTTTCGAGATTTTATTTTTATTACGTGTTAAGTCGAGTCGGAACCATGTGTATATTCGTTTTGTGTGCGTTTGAACCATTTAAAAGTATTTTCAAGTGTTCGGGGCGAAACCCGACTCCCGTAAAATTTTAAAATCAACTACTAGTCAATCCCATAAACATTTGAGGTCGTTTTCACTTAAGGCCAAAATATTAGCCAAATTGCACCTTGGTCCCTCCATACTTTTACAAAACACCTAAACTAAAAACACACAACCAAACACACCACAAAATTTTCACCATTTCTCTCCCCTTTCTCCCATGGCCGCCGGCCATCATCACCACCACCACCATACTCCATTTTTTTTTGTTTTGATCAAAACCAATCAAAGACCACCTTTCCTAATTACTTTGTAAGTGTTTTTCCAATGTTTAATCCAACATGCATCCATTGATTTTCTTCCAAAAATTTGTGATTTCTCAAAAACGGGTTTTGATCTAATTAAACCATACACATGTTTAATTCATGTGTATATAATGTTAATTCACCTATAAAACAAGATGGGGGTTATGATTTGTGTCTTCCACAGCCCATAAAATCCACGAAATGTGGGGGGTTTTTGGGTGTGTTCAAAGTGTTTGATGAAATGTCATGGGTTTGTGTTTATAAGGGTGTTTTGGGTGTGTTTGAATGGGTGAAACACATTGCATGTTTGTTTTATGATTTTGGTTTTATGAGGTTGATGATCAATAGGGGTTTAGGACTGAAAACATTGTTTGGTTGTGATTAGGGATGCTTAGGATGATGTCTAGTGATGACAAATGGGTTTGAAAACGAGCGTTAGTGTGATTTTGGTATGGTTGATTTTAGGCAGAAAGTTTAAGGCATTTTCGTAACATTTATTTTGAAAACAGGTCTTGTGGATAGGATAGATTTGTAGAGCATCTTCTTAGCTTCGATTTGGTATAAGGTAGAGCTTACGACTCCTAACGAGTCAAAAGTTACGACGTTTTGAAATTCGTGTACCGGGAGATGAAAACCGTCATAATCCGAAATTATGCTTGGTTTAGGTCAAATCCCGGGGACTATAAGTCTAGTTTGGTAAATGGTCAAGGGCTGAATTTTGGTGTCAAACCTGCACATTTGAGTCTATTATAGGACTTAGGTGTCAATTGGGTCAATGGAGTATTTTAAACGGGTCAAATGAGTCCGACTTGGTCAAAGTACAATTTCAGTCCGAAAAACGTAGTTTTTGGAAAAGTGTTGAGTAATGAGTCGTAGAAGTAAAAACTTTTATTGGGATTAAATATGTGTTTTCTACAGGTCTTATAGTATTTTTGAGAATTTTGTCAAATTTTATAAAAATGGTTAAGTATAGTAAAATAGTCCGTACTTTCGGTAAGTATCGGCGAAAATGAGTAAAAATGGATAACGTTAGTAATAAGGACAAATGGTATAAAACAAGTAACACTTGTCGTTTTGTTTTGGCGTGAGTTGTAATTGTCACAAGTGACTAGTATTTATGTATTTTATACAGTACCATAAGGTTTTAAAATGAGATTACTCATTACGCGTTATTCGGTTTGATAGGTGTTGATTTACCCGGGCATCCGTATCGTCGTCAGTGACCGTCTCTCGAACTATCGACTACTTGTTATATAAGGTGAGTCTATAGCCTCGCTCTTTACTTATTTCAAATGATTTTTACCCGCGAGGGGGATACATGCTAATTTAAATGAAAATGAACATAAGTCTTGATTGATTGTTGGACCCGAATGTTGCCTCGAAATTGTGTTGAGTACCTAGTTGCAAAAGTCCCTAAATTCATGAACTATTAACTATTGTCTTGCCCTCGAGAAGGGGGAAATAGCCGCTTATACAATTTGTAGTACTACGGGGCTAACGACCCAATGCTAGCCGAGAAGCTGTACGTTGAGTAAGTTCTGCGGTAGATTATCTTGTATGAGAGATAAGGTATATTTGCAACTGATGCCTTTAGAAGGGGCACTGGTTTCATCTGAATCACGCCGGTAATTATTACGCGGGTGATTGAGTTAACGGATTAGTGTCATGAGCTTAAACACAATTGTCATATCCTTGAATAATAGATTGTATGGCCACAATGCTATTGAATGATCATGATTGGTTTTTAACACTTATGTTCAACTGATGTTTTGATAAACCTATAGATTCGCTCAACCTTTGTGTTGACAATTTTAAGCATGTGTCTCAGGTGATCAAGATTGATAGCAGCGGAGCATGCGAGGATGGAAGTTGTGGTGGCTTGGCGGTCTACTTTGTTTTCCTCCCTTTTTGCACTTAAAAATTTTATACTATGTCATGTGAATGAAAATGTATTTTTGGGTTGAGATTCAGTGGGGACCTAAACGCAAACTCTGTATTGTATTCTTTTGGGGTTTGGAAAACAGTAGACATGTACATTTCAACTATGTTTAAATTATGTCAAGACTTTTACGTCTTTTGAGTCGTTTGATATATCTTGTGTGCGATGATAACTGTGTAGCACCCAAATGTTGTAGTTCCGCTGCGCATAGCATTTGTGGGGGTGTTACATTATATTACTTTAAATTAACTATTAATTATTATTACTTAAATTACCTTAGTTTATTTCAGCTCCTAAAGCCTCCAAAACCTCAAAACCGTAAAACTAGTCAGATTTACGCGTATACCGTAAAAGACGTAAAATATATAGTTTTATAAAAACTCTTGAAACATGAAATAAACTAATTAAATAAGTCTAAAATGACTTAAAACCATCCTCTAAATGATAAACCTTAAACGTAAAAATACGATTTTCTATAATACATATATGTATACGTAAAACACCAAAATATCACCATTTCATTTCATAGTCACCAATTTGTGAGCTCATGAACATGAAATAACCGTTCCTCGATTTACTTATGAGTACCATTTACCCATAAACGATATCCAAACCTCACTCCAAACACACAAAATAAACGCATAAGCACATAAAAGCACATATTTGCACAAAACACCATAAACTATAGTCTAAGTGACGAACCCCAAAACCATGGTTGTCACATCCCTCTCTCCTAATAGAAATCTCATCCCGAGATTTACTCCTTAGGATCAAACACACAAACAACAAATCACATGAGGATACTTTTTCAAAATGAACTCTTCTCATGTCCATGTGTACCTTAGTTCATGACTCAATATACCACATATACTAACCAACAATATTTAAATTCATTCCCAAACTCTTGACCTCACAGCCAATAAATCTCACAAATGACTCTTTGATAGAACGAAGACTCTTATTAACACAAATCCCGAATAACCATACATGAAAATATGCATTCTCAAACGACATTTCCCAATCATAATACATGAAATATATCATGTACACCACTTAATTACCCAGGTAATACTTTACCCATAAGCTACAGGTCCGATCTTTCCAAAGATCATAAATGGACCTACAAAACTCGACATCAACTTTTACCTTTTTACTAAAATATACCACCCGTTACTATGGGTGAAACTTCCTACATAACTTTGTCACTAAACCCTAGTGGTTTCCTCCTTTTCAACATAACATCTTTTGTTGCTCTCATCCTTTCCACAAACACCATTTCCACATTAGTAGTCTCTTGCACCAATTTTAGTCCACCATAAGGTCAACTCACCCTATCCTTACATATAGTGCCTCAAATGGCATTCATCGACTTCTAGTATGATAACTATCATTATATGAAAACTCATACATCGTAAACGAGTTTCCCACCTCCCTCTAAATCATTCACCCAAGCTCTCAACATGACTCCTATACTTGTAGCAATTTCTCACTTCGTCCATCCTTTTCCAGTTAGCTGGATATACTCATATCCAACCATGTTCATCAACTCCCTTCAGTCCGTACCCCCAAACTACTTAAAAATTCCAATTTCCTTACACAAGTGACCTATGACGGTCTTTCACATATTCATTAGTTAGTTTTATCAACTGTCATCCAAACCCATGTTACAACTACTTCTATCAAATTTGGATAGCTCATTATTAGCACCCATACACTTCTTTTCTCACTTTCCTCAATTAAAGATTTTTTTATATACTTTTTTTAATACCCAACACTTCCTTTATACCTACACAATGTCTTACCTTCAAGGTCATAGTGCTCCTCATCTTGTCTCAGTTAGACCAAACCCTTCGTCTCTGATGACACATCACATCTATAACTCCTCATCCATTTGATTCTCAATACTAAGCCTTCCAATCAAACTGTATAGGTCAGTGCCATTTCCTTTCCACATTACAGCAATACTAGCAGGCTTAGTGCCTTAGTCTACTCATTATGCTATACCAAAATTTTACCTTCGGTTCCTATCTCGACCTATTTCATTTATGATCCGCATCTATCCAGACTTCCTTCTTTTTCCTCAGCTCATTACATACATCACGATGCTATGCTTCCCGTCTTTCAAGTCATCTATACGTCAAAATTATCCAAGTAGCTTCACTTGTTTTCCTCGCGACCAGTTCTCCTACTCCATCCTAATAGGGACAGACTAGAGTTTTATGTGATGCCATGCGGATCACACTCTCATCTTATACCCATATTAGTTTCCATTTGTCTAAACTATGCCATATTTTCAATTCTTATTCAAATCTCATACTTCTATTTTGATTGAACCCAACATGAGGTACTTTCAATCATCATCTTCTAGGAATACTTGGTCCTCTCCTTCCATGGTTCTACCTAAATCATACACTATCCCATCCAACTGAAATTCCATACTTCATTCATCAAATCTATGGAAATAGTTAGTGCATTGGATAATGCATAATTGTCTCTTCCAAAGATCTTTCATAAAACCTTCACAAAACCGACTCTCTAATCACTTCTCCACAAACTTATTCAATTCAGCTTCACTACTCATCCCTCAATATTGATTGCCACAAAATTCTATCTGCATAGTCACTCGACTCCCCTTGTTATTTCCACGATTTCTTAATCCCCCATGTTATGTATTCACTTCATCACGATCCACTGGTTCAGCTCTTTGTAGCTCCACTCCGGTACTTGATCTGTCCTTCTTCGTCACGAACCATACGAAGATTCCCATCATAGTGCTTGTAACCTTTCTAGTCCTTTCAACTTCTGTGACTCCTTCGAAATCTCTTGCATCCTTCTAGCAGCCGACACGTATTCCTTTCAGCTCCTTGCTTCACGATGTAGCTCTTTACTCACTCCTTCTCGTCTCTATGATGTTACCTAGGAACTTCACACTACCCAGTAGCTTTTAAATTTAACTCATCTACCACAATATTTCTAAAGGTACTTCAACCCCTCAATGGCTCACTCTTCCTTACTTGTTGTACTTCACCATTAATCAGCCTCCACCAATCATTCTTTCACATCCATGTTTTCCTTCACGTGTCTACTACTACCTTTCCTCCATAACTATACCAATTCCCTTGCGTGTTATTTGCCCCATATTTCCATTAGTAGAAACTTTCTACTCTACCCTCACATCCACTAGTACTTTCATCAATCCCCTAATGGTACTTCAACCAACTTCTCATAGCATGACATCTCGTTCCCACAACTAGTCAACTAACTTTACTTACTCCCTTATTCCCGTAACCAATCTAAGTTTCAAAACTACACAAATCTTAATAATTCCTTCAACACAACCTTTAAACCAAAATACATCACTCCATTCTAATATCTATCCATAAGTAATACTACCTCTCATCCTAACGTTTCCACAACCGCATAACTAAATCAACCATGACGTGTACCAAAAGAATTCCAAACGGTCGCGCCCCATAATAAATATAGGGTAAACCGAAATATCAACCATAACGAACCCTAGCCTAAACAACTGACAACGAAAGAATGTAATCTGAAAGATTCAATGGAGTGTGCTAACAACAAAAAATTAGACTCGTCACGATTAGTATTACCAAATTTCAATATCTTAGAAAATTTTAAATTTTCATGTCAATTAGTTACTTCACATTAGGACCATATTTTAACATCAATAAATGAAATCATAGTCATATTTTACCATCTTCGTTACTATCAAAGGGTATAACTCAGTTAGTGAACTAAAACTCACTTTATCTATCATCTCCTTTAACAATAAACTCTTCTTTTATCTTCATTATTTTATCAAAGGTATCTACTAGTTGGTAGAGTATAACGTTATTCTAACCATTATCTTGTTTACTCACGTTAAACTCATTTCACTTGTTATTATGAAACCAATACGTGTTTATAAAATATGGTTTTTTATTCATTTTATTCTATATTATAATTATTTTATATAATCCATTTAGGGTTGTTATAACTAAATATTACACATTTACAAGGTGTGGTGTTATTATTATCATTATTATAATAAAATCTTCCTTTTTAATCTTTCCATCTATTTAAATACTTCTAAAATCTTAACTCCAATTTTAAGAAAATTATCGTAAAATTTCTTTACTCTTTATATATACTATTACATGTTACCTAGAAAACTAATCTGTTAATGCAATAATGCCTAAAAACGTTACTTGTATTTTTTGGTCTCGCCTAGTTTTGATTACGACAATATGTAAAAACAAGCATTTATGAAAACAATGAAAAACGAATTCTTGAGTTCAAGTATTTTTCATTTTACCCATTTTCACTTAAGGTATGAATAAACAAGTACTAACCTTAATCAAGTGATCAAGTGATTTAATCTTCTCTTAAAACTCACTTTTTATTAAGTGTGACAAGTTTTTAATTAAACTTTCTTTTTAAGAAAATGTTTTATTAAATTAAATATTTGAAAATTTGAAAATGGCATATTCTTTTTTTATTTAGAATATTCTTTTAGGATATTTTATAATCAGATAAGACCTCCACCACTAAACGACAAAAAGGGAGAGGAGTCTAGTCCGGCGGTTCCCTAGCGCCTAGGCGGTTCCTTATCGATAAGGTACCACCGGCTGAGATAAGGAACCGCGGGCAGATATAGCCGTTGGCTCTTTGTCCTATAAATAGTGGACCTTTCTCAGATTTTCAATCCACCTCTTTTGCACATAAATTTCCAGATTCAAACATACTTATTAAATCACTCAAATCCTTGATCATTTGATTGATTACTACTTGTTTAGAAGTGAATCTATCTCATCCGTCCCTTCCTCTTAAAGTGCAAAGAGAAGAACACTATCATTGTGAAGTGTTGAGTCCACCACCAAAGATCCTTTGAAGATCAAATCTTATACATTTGTTATTATGTCATAGTTGTGAAGATCCAAGTAGTTGTGTCTATTTGGAAGTAGTGTATGTACTAAGTATAGTTGTGTAGATTGGTCCTAGCTACGATTAGGGCTCGACTTTTAGCTTAGAGTCGAAAATTGGTTAAGCGACGTGTACGGTTTTCTCCACCATAAGGAGCTTGTTGTGTAGTGAACTCTTGAGTAAGGAGTACTCGAGGAGTGGAGTAGGAACGAGGAGTGAGCTTCGTTGCTAAACCACTATAAATCCTTGGTGTTTGGTTTGATCTTTCTTTGCCCTTAACTCTTTACATTCTTTATTCTTTGTGCATATATATTAGTTCGTATTAGTTTAGTTACTATATCATTGTTCATATTGTGCATAAGAAGATTTCACTTATTTCCTCAAGTCTAAGTTTTTGAGAAAAAGGAATTTTTGAAAACCATCATTTAACAAGTAAATATAAGAAACTATTCACCCCCCCCCCCTTCTAGTTTCTACAATTGGTATCAGAGAGGGTTTCTCAAGTATTTTTAAAGTATATTATATTTTAAAACTTGAATCGATCTATGGATTCCAACAAGTACCTAGAAGGGAAATCTATGCAAAGACCACCACCTTTTGAAACCGATAGTTTTATTTATTGGAAAAATAGATTTGAGACTTATGTGAAGTCAAAAGATTTAGATCTTTGGCATGTTTTTACCAATGGTGATTTTTTACCTTATCAATTTAATGAAGTTTCTAAAACAAAGGAATTGGTCACTTTTGACAAAGCTAATGACGATACTAAAAAGAAACTTTCGAAAAATAATGAGGCTAAAATGGTGATTTATAATGCCTTACCTAAGAAAGAGTATGAAAGGATTTTTATGTGTGAAACCGCTAAAGATTTGGAACACTCTTTTAGTAACCCACCAAGGTAATAGCCAAGTCAAAGAAAGCAAAATCGATCTTCTTGTCCAACAGTATGAACAATTTGTCATCTTAGAAGATGAAGCTATTTATAGTACTTTTGCTAGATTTAACACTATTATTACTAGTCTAAAAGCACTTGATGAAGGTTTTTATAGCAAGAACAATGTTAGGAAGTTTACAAGAGCCTTACATCCGAAGTAGAGAGCAAAAGTCACGGTGATCGAAGAATCAAAAGCTCTCTCAACTTTATCACTCGATGAACTCATATGCAACTTGAAGGTTCATGAGATGATAATTTTGAAGGACTCGGAATTGGTAAAAACCAAGAGTGAAAGGAAGTCTCTTGCACTCAAATCCAAGAAGGCACAAAGGGATCATGATAGTTCCTCGGATAGTGATGACGAGGAGTATGCATTGGCGGTGAGAGATTTCAAGAGGTTCTTCAAAAGACGAGGTCAACACGTGAGGCAACCCAACAATGACAAGAAACCATTCTTAAATAATCGGTTTGCCAAGAACGAAAAAGGTGATAGGAATTGCTTTAGATGTGGTGATCCAAATCACTTCATTAGTGAGTTTCCAAAGCCCTCACGCGATAAGAATCACACGACATTCGTTAGTGGTTCTTGGAGCGATAGACGTGAAGATGTTGATGACAACCCCAAAGAGGAGAAATGTCTTATGGCTCACACTTCTAAAGAGGTACATTCTGAAACAGAATATTATAGCAATGATAGCTCCACCTAAGATGATATTGAATTAGAAGGCCAATATGATAATTTACACAAACTTGGCCTTAAATTCATAGAAAAGAACAAAACCTTAAAATCAACTAAAACTAAGCTTGAAAAAGAGATTAATGAACTTAGGGAAAAATTAGCCAAGCTTGAGAAAAATAAAGAAGTTGATGTAGGTTGCATAAGTTGTGAGAAACTTAGATTAGAGAATGAAGATCTCAAGAGTACCTCCATTAAACTGGAAAAGTTCATGAAAGGTACTAGTGCTCTTGATGATATGTTAAACAAACAAATTCTGTCTAAGGAAAGACTTGGTGTAGGTTTTAACTCAAATGAAGCATCAACCAGTGAACCTAAACAAGTTAGATTTTCAGAAAAACGATCTGTTGTACGCGGTCCCAGATTGTATGGGGGGGGATTCCTTATCAATATGGAACCGCCGCCATAGATAAGGAACCGCGGCCATAAAGTGTTTTTGATGAAAATCTTGAACTTTCTGAAAAGCCAAATTTAAGTGAACATCCTAAGCATCTTATTCTTAACAAAGTCAAATTACCCATACTTAACGACAATGCCGTTGATAAGTTCTATAAGCCTTTGAGTAAACCTCTAATGGGAAATAGAAGTGTATCAAGACCATCTTCTACTCCACCAAGAGTATGGAATGAGTCTAGGCCTAGAAGTAGAACGACAACACCTAGAAGAGATAGTCAAAATAATTCACGACCTAGAAGTAAAACTCCAACACCTAGAAGGAATGACCACAAATCTAAACCAAGATCAAATACACCTAGGAGAAATAATGAACAACAAAATGGCTATATGAATTATTATCCTCCTCCCTTTTGTTCCCCATAGGGAACCCCTCCTCTTTTCATGCGTCCTAACCAAATGCAAGGGATGTTTGGAACTAACAATTTTGGACCCATGAGATATTGGGGACCAAATGCTTGATCGTGTATGTTGTTACCTAGATATGCTTGGGAACTGATTTGAAGCCCGACGAGTGGATTAAGGATAGTGGTTGTTCTAAACACATGATGGGTAATCGAAGTTTGTTCTCGCGCTACAAAGCATATGATAGAGGTAACGTCACATTCGCTAGTAGTCTACGTGGTAATATCATTGGAAAATGTACGGTTTCTCTTGACTCCATGACTATTGAAAATGTTAAGCACGTAGATAATTTAGGGTTTAACCTTTTAAGCATAGGTCAAATTTGTGATGATAAGTGTAAGGTCATCTTTTCGGAAAATGACTGTGAAATCGTAAAAGATCGAAAGGTCATTGGAAAAGGTGTTAGAAAGCATGGGCTTTATGTCATGAAGGTCAATAAGAAGTCAAAAGACAACATATGTCTTGCGACTATAGATGATGGTTCTACTCTTTGGCATAGGAGATTAGGTCACGCTAATATGCGTCTAATTAAATCTTTAGTCTCTAAGGAGTTGGTAAGAAACCTCCCTAAGATGATGTTTGATAGTCACTTTTGTGATGCTTGCAAAGTTGGAAAGAAAGTTCACTCAAGTCACAAAGCCAAGAATTTGGTTTCAACCTCTCGGTGCTTAGAACTCCTACATATAGATCTCTTTGGACCTTCCGCCATACGGAGTTATGGAGGTAACCTTTATACCCTAGTTATAGTTGATGACTACTCTAGATTCACTTGGACTAGATTTTTGGCATCTAAGAATGAAGCTTTCGATCATTTCGAAATCTTTAGTCGAATAATTCAAAATTAACTAGGTTGTCCAATTGTCTCTATTAGGACGGATCATGGTAGGGAATTTTATAATGAAGTGCAGTTTGGTGCCTTTTGTGAAGCTCATGGTATTACCCATAACTTCTCGGATCCTCGCACTCCACAATCAAATGAGGTAGTTGAAAGGAAGAATAGGACCATCCAAGAGATGAGTAGGACGATGTTAAACGAGCAATATTTGCCTCAAAAGTTTTGGTGCAATGCCGTGGATTCATCGACCTATATTCTCAACCGAATTCTTATTCGACCTTTCCTAGGAAAGACCCCCTATGAGATTCTTAAAGGTAAGAAACCCTCATTGGAATACTTTAGGGTGTTTGGAAGCAAGTGCTTTATCCTCAACACCAAAGACTACCTTACCAAGTTCGACCCAAAGTCTTACGAAGGTATCTTTTTAGGTTATTCCCAAACTAGCAAAGCCTACATAGTCCTCAATAGAACCTCGGGCGTAATTGAAGAATCACTCAAAGTGACTTTTGATGAAACCCCTCCTTTAACCAAGACACCACCATTGGTTGATGATGACTTGGATGAAGTAGAACTAGTTAAAGCCAAAGAGGTTAGAAAAATAGTTGAAGACCTTAGTGATGAAAAGGAAGTAAACATTAAGGAGTCTAAGGATCATACTCTCAATAATATCACTGGTGACTTAAATCAATGGACCCTACGATCTCAAGTCCAAAACCAAAGCAACTTCTTTTGTTTCGTCTCCTGATTTGAACCAAAGAATGTTAAAGAAGCTTTCACGGATGAGAGTTGGGTCATTGCGATGCAAGATGAATTAAAACAATTCATTTCTAATGATGTTTGGGAACTTGTTCCTCCACCTAGAAGTTCTACCATTATAGGAACCAAATGGGTATATAGGAATAAGCTAGATGAGAATGGTGTTGTGTCTCGTAACAAAGCTAGACTTGTTGCTCAAGGCTATAATCAACAAGAAGGGATTGATTATGACGATACACATGCACCGGTAGCAAGATTAGAATCCATTAGAATCCTTTTAGCCTACGCTTGTGCCTTAGACTTTAAGCTTCAACAAATGGATGTAAAGAGTGTGTTTCTTAACGGTTTGATCAATGAGGAGGTATATGTGGCTCAACCTCCCGGCTTCATTGATTTTGAGAAACCGGATCATGTTTACAAGCTTAAGAAGGCACTTTATGGTCTTAAACAAGCACCCAAAGCTTGGTATGATAGACTTAAAGAGTTTCTTGTTAAACATGAGTATACCATGGGAATGGTAGACAACACGCTCTTTACAAAGAAGAAAGGTTCTCACCTCATAATCGTGCAAATATATGTTGATGACATTATATTTGGCTCAACTTGTCAAAAATTGTGTGATGACTTTGCCAAAATCATGCATGATGAGTTTGAAATGAGTATGATGGGAGAACTTAAGTTCTTTTTAGGACTCCAAATTAAACAAATGGATGATGGTATTTTCTTTAGTCAATCTAAGTATGCTAAAGAAATGCTAAAGAAATTTGGATTAGAAGAATCTAGACCAATGAAGACCCCAATGGCCTCGGATACTAATCTCACCGTAGATAATGATTGTGAGTCGGTAGACAACACCAAATATAGAGGTATGATTGGTAGTTTGTTGTACCTTACGGCAAGTCGACCGGATATCATGTTTAGTGTTTGCCTTTGTGCTCGCTTCCAAGAGGCTCCCAAAACCTCTCACCTTGAAGCGGTTAAGCGTATCTTCTGATACATTAAGGGCACTATACATTTAGGATTATGGTATCCTAAAGGGACCGGCGTAGAAACCATTGTCTACGCGAACTCGGATCATGCGGGAGACTATGTGGACCGAAAAAGCACTAGTGGTTTTTGTACCTTCATGGGTTGTTGTTTAGCTTCTTGGTTCTCCAAGAAACAAACCGCTGTTGAGATATCCACCACGGAAGCCGAGTATGTGAATGCCGGAAAAGCATGCCAACAAGCTCTATGGATGAAGCAAGCGCTTTTTGATTTCGGGATTTGTCTTGATGATGTTCCCATCATGTGCGACAATAAAGGTGCTATAGACCTTAGCAAGAATCCCGTGCAACATTCACGAACCAAGCACATAGAAATTCGTCACCATTTCCTTAGGGATAATGTTCAAAAAGGGAACATTTCAATAGAGAAGGTACCCTCCGGGGATAACTTAGCCGACATCTTCACTAAGCCACTTAAGAGGGAACCTTTTAATTACTTGCGTCTAGGTCTAGGATTAATGGAACATATTCCTTAAATTGCTTTCCCTTTATTGAGTCTCTTATTTTCTTTTGAGTCTTTTATCACTTTGAGTCATTGAGTCTCCTAAACTCTTCTTGAAAATCTTCTCTTCTCCTTTTCAAAATCCTTAAAGTCTCTTTCGAAAATGGTCAAGAAATGTTTTGACATTGTTAATTCAATCTAAAAACGTCTTTCATAGATTCTTGCTATTAATCTCGAGCTTACAATATTCATATGTATGATTCTCTCAAACATAGCAAGAACAAGATAGAATCATGGAGGATCATTGTGTCGTGACTTAAGGTCTTGTCTTACACACCTCCTACATTAATTTTTTAAAATCCATGTATTTTGGTCAAATCCCTATTTGGTGAGTTAGTAAGTGTTCTCTTTGTCTATCTTTGCTTTTAAGCATATCCCTATGATAAGTTAGACTAGAAAAATAAGATTTGCTGAAAAATCTTCCTTCACCACCAAAACACAGCCTCTGTAGGCGGTTCCATATGAACCGCGGTCCCTTATCAATAAGGAACCGCCGGACGCAATAAGGAACCACGTACAGTGCTTAATTTTTCGGGTATTACTGAAATTCCAAATTTGTTCCAACACTTTTGGGAATCTTTGCTTCAACCCTTTGACCATCCTAAAAATACCTTGAGCCTTCCCTATTTAAACCATAAGCATTTTGCCATACTTCACATCCCAAAATGTCTTATTCTCCTAATGAAAGCCTTGATTCTCCTCCATTTTCCACAATTGCTTTCAATCCCAACTCACCCAAGAACACTTTCAATCTAAATTCACCCAAGAACACTCTTAATCACATTTCTCCTACCAAGAATGTTGATTGTGGAACATCTTTTCTTCCACCACCACCCTTTAGTGTTCTTCCTCCTTCTCATGATAATGTGATGCACCATGGGACATATTTTCATTGTTGTCAATATCAACATCTTGCCATGGCACACATCTATGAGGAGTTGAGCTACATCAAGAGTCTCTTAATCAAGCCTCCTCTTCACTTTGATTATGAGATCTCCACCAAGCCACCACCACCACATTCCCCCACTACCTTGTCTTTCATATAAGCATTGGTTGCTTATCCACAAGACACCTAATTCAAGCAAATCTTAGAATTATAGATTAACTAGGATTAGATTTATACTTTTGGCTTGTTTCCTCTTTCATACATCTTTGTATGACTCTTTTTATTTTATATGACTTCACTTGGATCTTGGTCTTTGTGTTTTCTTCTCTTTTTTATTTTATTTTTTTGTGACCTATAGCTATCTCTTGTTGGTTGTCTCTTTCGTTCAACTAACCCTTATATGTAGCTTGTCACCGTATCTCGATTCCTCGGTGCCCCAAGCAAGGGGGAGTAAGAACCAAGAGGGAGTCTTTGCAAAGTCCGTCTCTTCAACACCGACTTGTGCAACCTTTTTGCTTCGACAAAGGGGGAGAAATGAATAAACTCGTTTTCGAAAATCTTGTTTTTGTGTGATTGAGTTTATGTATTGTAGGAATCAAAAAGGGGGAGATTGTTAATGCAACAAAGTCTAACAACGTTACTTGCATTTTTTGGTCTCGCCTAGTTTTGATTACGACAATATGTAAAGACAAGCATTTACGAAAACAATGAAAAAAGAATTCTTGATTTCAAGTATTTTTCATTTTACCCATTTTCACTTAAGGTATGAATAAACAAGTACTAACCTTAATCAAGTGATCAAGTGATTTAATCTTTTCTTAAAACTCACTTTTTATTAAGTGTGACAAGTTTTTAATTAAACTTTCTTTTTAAGAAAATGTTTTATTAAATTAAATATTTGAAAATTTGAAAATGGCATATTCTTTTTTGATTTGGAATATTCTTTCAGGATATTTTATAATCAGATAAGACCTCCACCACTAAAGGACAAAAAGGGAGCGGAGTCTAGTCCGGCGGTTCCCTAGCGCCTAGGCGGTTCCTTATCGATAAGGTACCGCCGGCTGAGATAAAAACCCGGGGGCAGATATAGCCGTTGGCCCTTTTTCCTATAAATAATGGACCTTTCTCAGATTTTCAATCAACCTCTTTTGCACATAAATTTCCAGATTCAAACATACTTCTTAAATCACTCAAATCCTTAATCATTTGATTGATTACTACTTGTTTAGAAGTGAATCTATCTCATCCATCCCTTCCTCTTCAAGTGCAAAGAGAAGAACACTATCATTGTGAAGTGTTGAGTCCACCACCAAAGATCCTTTGAAGATCAAATCTAATACATTTGTTATTGTGTCATAGTTGTGAAGATCCAAGTAGTTGTGTCTATTTGGAAGTTGTGTATGTACTAAGTATAGTTGTGTAGATTGGTCCTAGCTACTATTAGGGATCGACTTTTAGCTTAGAGTCGGAAATTGGTTAAGCGACGTGTACGGTTTTCTCCACCATAAGGAGCTTGTTTTGTAGTCAACTCTCGAGTAAGGAGTACTCGAGGAGTAGAGTAGGAACGAGGAGTGAGCTTCTTTGCCGAACCACTATAAATCCTTGGTGTTTGGTTTGATCAATCTTTACCCTTAACTCTTTACATTCTTTATTCTTTGTGCATATATATTAGTTAGTATTAGTTTAGTTACACTATCATTGTTCACATTGTGCATAAGAAGATTTCACTTATTTCCTCAAGTCTAAGTTTTTGAGAAAAAGGAATTTTTGAAAACCATCATTTAACAAGTAAATATAAGAAACTATTCAACCCCCCCCCCCCCCTTCTAGTTTCTACATAATCCATTCATTGTCAAGATTTTTTTTAAACTTATTACCAATAAACTTAAAGAAAAGATATGTAAGTCAGGAAATCATACCATACACTTACAAAGTATTTTCAAAAGCATTTTCCTTTAATTAGCTAGACTCCTTTGCAAGAAAATTTGGTAGTTCTCATCAATTAAAATACATACCCGAATGTAGACACACCTCAAAAGATTCAAAACGTCGTTGGAACTCCATCAAACTCCAGCACTAATAAATTGTTTAAACATGAGAGAACACTAGGCACGTTCAAGTTATAATAACTATTGAACGACCGTATATCATAACATAACATCTACTAGTATATATACCTCCGAATATATATACCAATTAAATCTCCCAAAACATACTCGTTAGCATACATGTCAAGTCAATAGATCGCGTCATACACTCGTTTTTCCATACGAGTAATCACCATCTCACCATTTCACCATGTCACAACAAGGCATAAAACCCATCACTGATAGGTGTGAAAACACCCATCCTTTTACCACTTAATTGCAATAATAACCAAGCCCAAACGTGTATTTTATGTTGTAAATATCGGAATTATGCGTGGTTTGTGTTTTTGTTGTGATTTAGGTCCAAAATTTGAAAAGGAAGAAAACACGGGCTTTCACGGGCTTTTATCAGAGAAAATGTAAAACCCTTAAAAATAAGGTCATAATTTAATTCTATTTTCAATTATTTGAAGTATTTTATAACGTTAAATATTATTATGTTTAACGGTTTAAATTGAAACCGATATTAAATATTTTATTTTAATATTTTGACGAGCAACGAGGACTACTAGTGATCGCGATACCGACGGATGCCCACAATTTTATATTTTATTATCAATCGTTTCGATATTTAATATTTTCGACGATATCGTTTTAATTACGTACCGAGTCATTATATTATTATTTTTCGTGTACGTTTAAACTTTTAAGTATTTTTACGAAACCCGAGTCCCGTAAATATTTTTAAAATTGACTTTTAGTCATTTCCCGCTTTTTAACTAATATTTACATCTTGGACCAAAACTATCACAAATTGGCAAAAATTACCCTAACTCCACACTATACCTAACATCTCCACTACCACATTCCATTTAATAAATTCATGTAACAAAAAACACAACCAACTTTCTCTTCACCCTTGTTTTTAGCCATCCACCATTAACAACACAAACACCATGATCAAAATTTTTCTAGCTTGATCCAAGAGAAACCAAGCAAAGTCCCATCCTCCATTTTCAAAGGGCTACAATTTGATATAAAATTTTCATACATGCAACCATATAAATTTTTCAAGAAAAGTTGGTTATGTTTGATCCAAATTTGTTGTATGCATGTGTTAGTAGTGATGATCAAAAGATTTTCATGCTATGTTTTTGTTAAAAAGTTGATTTTTAATTTTTGGGTTTTTGTTTTTCATGATGATGCAAGTGTTAGGAATGGTTTATTATGATATTAGGGGTGTAGGATGATGAGAAAAGTTGTTGGAATTGATCAAAAACATGATTTTGTAAGAGGTTTTAATGGTCAATTTTGGGCAGTAGGTAAACTGAAAAATCCGAATTTTTATGTTTTGAAAATGACTTAACTTATAGCCTAGGGTTGTAGATAATTTCCTTTGCTTTGATTTGATATAAGGTAGAGCTTCTAGCTCAAAACGAGCGGGAAGTTATGATGTTTTGAATGATCGTGTACCGGGAGACGAGTGTCGACACAATCCGAAAATTGTTGTCGATATTTTGATCGAATCTCGGGGACTATAAAATGAGTTTCAAAATGATTCAAGGGCTGTTCTCAGGCTCCAAGTTTAGCATTTTGAGTCTATTTTTAGAATCAAGTGGCGGTTTTACAAATGGAGTTGTTTAGAATGGTCAAAATGGTTTCGTAAGTCAAGGTCGCTAAACTGTCCGGATTTTGTGATTCAAAGATGAGTCGGGCAGGGAACTTTAGAAGTAAAATCTTTTAATGGGCTTTTGGGAGGACTTTCTATATATAGTAAGTAAGTTCTCTGAGTAGTATCATAAAAGTTTGATACGTTTAAGTATGGGAAAACGGCTTGGACATTCGGTATGTTCCGGCAGATTTTTATTAAAGGCATATAATAATAAAATGAATATATAGTAGAGTAAAATAGAACCACTTGCATCGTTTTCTCTCGAGTTGTCGTGATTTTATACTTGAGTTTGATTTTATTAAGTATCATTTATTTCTCGAGTCTATTATTAATGTACGCACCTTATTTGCTAGGTTGCGGTTGTCGTGTTTTTCGGGCATCTACTATCGTCGGCGATCGTCTTCAACTACTATAAGTAATAAGGTGAGTCTATAGCCTCGTTTGCGCAATTATATGTTTTTAAAACCCGCGAGGGGGAATACATGTATTTTTTAACTTAGAACACAAGATTTTTATGGTATGCTTGTCCCTCTATGAATGGACCCGTGGTTGCCTTTAAATTGCATTAAGTGATTGCCTTAGTTAAAGCCTCAATTATGGACCGTTAATTAACCTATGATGGGTTAACCGCTAGTACAATTAATAGATCTATGGGGGAAGCCGCCCCGGTTCAGTTTTTGTGGACTTGTCATAGAAGCTTAGGCCCGACCTCCACACTGTTTGAACATATTGTATTGAGAAGTCAGGTATACGGCAATGTACCAATAATCTGGAGGTAACCGACAATTAATAAATCTCTCGTCTTATTAGACTGATATGGGAGTGTCTAAGGGCTCGGTTCCATGAGCTTATTGCAATTTATGCTATATACAATTATCATTGTTGATGCAAATTATTATTTGATGCTTATAAGCATGCCACAAACTTATAATCTTTGCTTGTGTTCAAATTGATTTCATAAACCTATAGATTCACTCGGCATTTTTGCTGATTGTTTTACTCACATGTATTTCAGGTAATCAAGAAGTGAAGCTTGGAGGTCACGGGAATGAAGTTGTGCACTGCTGTCATTGTTCAAACTCTTTGATTTATTTATCGTTCCATTTTTAAAACAAACCAATATGTTGTTTTAACTTATCTTTTGGTAACGATTACTTGGGACTACGCTACTCTGACAAATGTTTTAGAAACGATAAATCTAAAATGTCTCTTTTTGAGTCGTTCTTTATAAATTATGTGTTGTAGTATCATTGTTTAGCACCCAAAGATGTATTCCGCTGCGTGTAAATTTGGGGGTGTTAAAGATTGGTACCAGAGCCATGAGTTATATAGAACTAGGTCTTTTTCTAAAAACCTAAACTATAACTGTCGGTTTTTTTTATTTTTCAAAGAGTCGGTGCACATGATTTCGCGTGACTTCAGGTTCAAGCTACTTCTGAGATTACAATTTTAGTATACGTTATTACGTATACCTTATTGCCAAGTATTTATAAATAAATACTATGATCCATTTACGGATATATATTTATATCTAGGATCCCTTTAATCGATATATATATTTATGTCGTTAAACTTTTCGATAAAAGTTTATCATTTATTAATGATTAACTTAAATAAATACATTGAATTTTCAAGATCTTTCTGTATTTATTTTTGAAGTATTTAAATTGCTTTTATTGCAGATTTTATATTATGACCTTACATACCTTCATATGCGCACGTTACTTTCATTGTTTAACCCTTTGTGATATCTATATAGATATCCAAATCGTCTTTCGGCTGTTTGTGCTTGGACGTCTTGAAACGTAGTGTCTAGACCATTGTGTAGCTCAATGTGTCCTTGGAATAGACTAACCGCTATCGTGTGAGTCACACATTTTGAAACATTTCATATAATCGTGTTGAATAATATCATGGTTTTCATAATATTTTGTTGATTTTTATCACCGTTTTATACGACATGTGAAGATTTAATTCGTTGACATTTATATGTATCGACTCCGAAGTGTATTGTTCGCTTATATCTTGGTAACGTCATTCACCGTTTTGCTTCCTAAATCTCGTGTTGAATACCTTGAAGCATTTTCTGTCATTCATCATGCTATATTTTATTTGATGCTCATTACGAGATTTATTTTTCGTTGTTGTGAAATTCACAAGACATGTGTGTATATATGTATATATTTTGAGTCGTTAAAAAGTGTCGAAAAATACATTTTATGTAGAAACTGCAGGGGCAGTATAAACAGGTCACAACTTAAAAGTAAAACATGCTTTTTTTTTTTTTAAAAAAAAGTCAAACCTGCACAGAACTTGCAGAGGTATTTTGGTCATTTTACATTGGTTTTCAGGTCTCGGGTAAAACTAGAAAGTCGTCTGAAACGTCGTTTTGCATTAAAATGCTTTAAACTCCGAGTCTTGGAGATGTCGTTTATCGGGTCAATTAATCGGCTCATATTTAAAAGTTAAATCTGATAGAAAATTCAGAACATGAGTTTTAAATGTTTTTAAGCTGTTTTGATTTCATTTGAGATTGTAAAATTTTAACAAATATTATTTTACAACTAACGAATACTAGTTGCATGTGAAAATGTTTAAAAATAGAAACAGTAAAGGATTAGCAATTACCGGATTAATGGTGTAATTTAAAAACGAATAACATACTTTCTTAAAAGCATGTTGTGTCGAGTATCTTACAAAGAATACACATGTGGATTGTTTTATTCTTTTTATATATAGACTCATTTGTCATTCGATGTTGTTCTATTTTTATTTTCTTCTTACCTTCCACTGATTTGGGTTGAGTTTTGAAGTTTTGTCTTCACATTCTTCGTCGATATTTTATCACATGTCTCATGGCATTTTCGTCTAAACCTTATAACCTTTTGAAACCTTATTAATTCGTGAAGATTTCATTGGTTGTTTTATGAGCTACTATTTGCCACTTTTTGCAAAACTTTGACTACTTTATACGTTGTCATAATGTCATGTTATAAATAAATCTGATATTGTTTTACGATTATTTTCACCAGTTGTTTTTACTTTGGTCTTAATACTTTTCGTAACATTAAAAGTTGCTTACTGATTATCTCACGAATTAGTTGTATCCTATAAATTTTTAAACTATTTTTAATTTCCATTTTACAAATGGCATGGTTTATATATAAACATAAGAAACGTAATACTTTTCGACGAAACTGAGCACTGCATTGCTATTTCTAAATTATACATGGCCTGATCACCTATGTCTAATTTAGAAGGAGCCATGCTAGGCTGAATAGTAGTCACCTTAAAAATCTTGATAATAAATAACTTTTTACTTGTATTTATGATAAAGATAAATAAAATGGAATAAAGTGAAAAGAAGTTTTGAAAACCTTTATATTTTATGCAAGTAGCGCAATTTCTATGCATCCGCATACGTTTTCTTACCTTTTCTTAAACGAATTACGCGCTTACGAATACGTTTTTACTCGACGATCGTTTTTTTTCTACTTGTTACTTCATTTTGTCATATAACTGATTTCTTTTGACCGTTCGTTTAATTACTGACTGTTGATAAAAGACTAGAAAGTCTCGATGTTTTATCCTTCCTTCTCGTCCAATCTTCTTTATGCGACTGGGTAGATCTTTGGAATGTCTCCGCACGTGAATAATGAATTATCACTAGAGTGATTTCCGTATATCCAGGATGACGTCCATCACTCTCGTTTGTCTCGAAATCCACTCTTGTGAACCGTGCTTTGACTTCTCCCTTTTAAACACTAACATCGTTCGTTTGATTTGTTTTACTTACAAGTGATTATTAGGAATTTCCTTTTATTAAAATTTTTGTATGGATCTTATTTCCGATCGTATAACGACCACCGCTAAGTTAACGAGCTGATATTGGTGAACCATCGACCGCACCAACCAAATTTGACAACTTGTTTTATCTATTATTTCTTATCGTCTTACCATCAACGCCTTTATTTTATTATTCTCTTTAAGAATTCATACGACATTTGCTTCGTTCTCTTTTGTACCATTGATTTCGTATTAATTGTTGACTATTATTTTCATTCGTATTCGTTTGTTATCTTGTCACATTTCGAAACCCGAATATATCCCATGTTATTTTGAAATAATAAACACCTTTATGTATTTCTACAAAGTATTATAAAATTTTTATGGAACTTTTATACATTTTCCAATGATTTTTAATTATCGAAATAACCATTACATGTAAAAGGTTTAATTTATACATCATATTTTGTATAACTAAAACTAATGTTTAAATTGAAATTATGTTTTTATCTTTTGAAGTAATTGACTTATCATACTTTACTTTTAATGTAATGAAATTGCCAATTTAATTTATATTCCTATTAGTGATTCAATTTAGAAATTATATTTTCTAATTGTAACCATCAATACGAGTTTAATTAATAAATTCATGTCAATCTTTCAAAGTTTCTTAAGACAACCAAAATAAATTATGAAGCTATTTAACTTCTATTTTTAATATATCATCTTTATCAAGAAAGTACCTCAATTGAGTTTTAAGGTAATACCAAATCCGGGATGGATAATTGTGACAAATGTTATTTTAATGATAATGTATAAATTATTCTTCGCTCTCATTTTTCTAGTATTGTGATTTATTATGTTTTACGGTTACGTGAGTCGAGATCCCTCGTCGATCGTCAACCTTAAATCATTTTACCACATCTTGTCCGTTTATGCGTTTATTGAATTCATTTTTATCTCATTCTGTTCCTCGTATTGAAGTATGTTGAAGCCGACACCACAAGTGGTTATTATCAAGGGTTCGTTCAAGGTTTTCTCGATGATTAACGATGGAAATCTATACTTGATGTTATTGTTCGACCTTTTATTTTTATTTACTTATGTGGTGCGTGATCTAGTCAAATGATCGTAAGTTGTGAGAACTTGAGACGGCATCATCCGATGACGTCCGATCATGTAGAACACATATTATGTAATATCTTTTTGACTTTCAACGACGATGTTTATTAAAACTTTAATGCGCGTTGGCGAAAGTGAGATGGTGTCTTTGTATTATCTTTTGAAGTAGGGACCCGCGTGTGAGCACCCTCCGATGCCGAAAATGTTTTTCTTGTTAATTCTTTTTGATGTGTGTCCATGGCTATCCGGCCAGTGCCTATCCTTTAAATTGCAACATTCTTTTTAACTGGACTTACCCGAAAATCCTGTCACCTATTCTTGTCGTCGAATGAGCTTCGTGTGATTCATAAAATTTTCATGTGTCGAACTTGATGGGTGACTGGTGGATAAGGATTTATTTATTCCTTTATGGTGAGATACAACTTGACGACAAGTTGCGTTTTGTAAAAGAACCAGTGGAGATCGTGGATCGAGATTCACGTAGGAACGTGAAGATTTCTTTATAAGGAATGTCGTCATCCTTCCGGGTAGTGAACAACTCGTGTATGAGGCGAGTTGAGCGCCGGGACGTCGCTCCCTTAAGGTGGTGAGGATGTAAAACCCGTAAAAATAAGGTCATAATTTAATTCTATTTTCAAATATTTGAAGTATTTTATAACGTTAAATATTATTATGTTTAACGGTTTAAGTTGAAACCGATATTAAATATTTTATTTTAATATTTTGACGAGCAACGAGGACTACTAGTGATCGCGATACCGACGGATGCCCACAATTTTATATTTTATTATCAATCGTTTCGATATTTAATATTTTCGACGATATCGTTTTAATTACGTACCGAGTCATTATATTATTATTTTTCGTGTGCGTTTAAACTTTTAAGTATTTTTACGAAACCCGAGTCCCGTAAATATTTTTAAAATTGACTTTTAGTCATTTCCCGTTTTTTAACTAATATTTACATTTTGGACCAAAACTATCACAAATTGGCAAAAATTACCCTAACTTCACACTATACCTAACATCTCCACTACCACATTCCATTTAATAAATTCATTTAACAAAAAACACAACCAACTTTCTCTTCACCCTTGTTTTTAGCCATCCACCATTAACAACACAAACACCATGATCAAAAATTTTCTAGCTTGATCCAAGAGAAACCAAGCAAAGTCCCATCCTCCATTTTCAAAGGGCTACAATTTGGTATAAAATTTTCATACATGCAACCATATAAATTTTTCAAGAAAAGTTGGTTATGTTTGATCCAAATTTGTTGTATGCATGTGTTAGTAGTGATGATCAAAAGATTTTCATGCTATGTTTTTGTTAAAAAGTTGATTTTTAATTATTGGGTTTTTGTTTTTGATGATGATGCAAGTGTTAAGAATGGTTTATGATGATATTATGGGTGTAGGATGATGAGAAAAGTTGTTGGAATTGATCAAAAACATGATTTTGTAAGAGGTTTTAATGGTCAATTTTGGGCAGTAGGTAAACTGAAAAATCTGAATTTTTATGTTTTGAAAATGACTTAACTTATAGCCTAAGGTTGTAGATAATTTCCTTAGCTTTGATTTAATATAAGGTAGAGCTTCTAGCTCAAAATGAGCGCGAAGTTATGATGTTTTGAATGATCGTGTACCGGGAGACGAGTGTCGACACAATCCGAAAATTGTTGTCGATATTTGGATCGAATCTCGGGGACTATAAAATGAGTTTCAAAATGATTCAAGGGCTGTTCTCAGGCTCCAAGTTTAGCATTTTGAGTCTATTTTTAGAATCAAGTGGCTGTTTTACAAATGGAGTTGTTTAGAATGGTCAAAATGGTTTCGTAAGTCAAGGTCGCTAAACTGTCCGGATTTTGTGATTCAAAGATGAGTCGGGCAGGGAACTTTAGAAGTAAAATCTTTTAATGGGCTTTTGGGAGGACTTTCTATATATAGTAAGTAAGTTCTCTGAGTAGTATCATAAAAATTTGATATGTTTAAGTATGGGAAAACGGCTTGGACATTCGGTATGTTCCGGCAGATTTTTATTAAAGGCATATAATAATAAAATGAATATATAGGAGAGTAAAATAGAACCACTTGCATCGTTTTCTCTCGAGTTGTCGTGATTTTATACTTGAGTTTGATTTTATTAAGTATCATTTATTTCTCGAGTCTATTATTAATGTACGCACCTTATTTGCTAGGTTAAGGTTGTCGTGTTTTTCGGGCATCTACTATCGTCGGCGATCGTCTTCAACTACTATAAGTACTAAGGTGAGTCTATAGCCTCGTTTGCGCAATTATATGTTTTTAAAACCCGCGAGGGGGAATACATGTTTTTTTTTTAACTTAGAACACAAGATTTTTATGGTATGCTTGTCCCTCTATGAATAGACCCGTGGTTGCCTTTAAATTGCATTAAGTGATTGCCTTAGTTAAAGCCTCAATTATGGACCGTTAATTAACCTATGATGGGTTAACCGCTAGTACAATTAATAGATCTATGGGGGAAGCCGCCCCGATTCAGTTTTTGTAGACTTGTCATAGAAGCTTAGGCCCGACCTCCACACTGTTTGAACATATTGTATTAAGAAGTCAGGTATACGGCAATGTACCAATAATCTGGAGGTAACCGACAATTAATAAATCTATCGTCTTATTAGACTGATATGGGAGTGTCTAAGGGCTCGGTTCCATAAGCTTATTGCAATTTATGCTATATACAATTATCATTGTTGATGCAAATTATTATTTGATGCTTATAAGCATGCCACAAACTTATAATCTTTGCTTGTGTTCAAATTGATTTCATAAACCTATAGATTCACTCGGCATTTTTGCTGATTGTTTTACTCACATGTATTTCAGGTAATCAAGAAGTGAAGCTTGGAGGTCACGGGAATGAAGTTGTGCACTGCTGTCGTTGTTCAAACTCTTTGATTTATTTATCGTTCCATTTTTAAAACAAACCAATATGTTGTTTTAACTTATCTTTTGGTAACGATTACTTGGGACTACGCTACTCTGACAAATGTTTTAGGAACGATAAATCTAAAATGTCTCTTTTTGAGTCGTTCTTTATAAATTATGTGTTGTAGTATCATTGTTTAGCACCCAAAGATGTATTCCGCTGCGTGTAAATTTGGGGGTGTTAAAGAAAACGACAAAAGACAAAGTCAAGAGATTAAGAGTGCAAAAAGAACGGAAGTCCAAGGCCTTTTCTGAAGATTTATCGAAGAATAAGTCTAAAGAAGAAAGTTTAATAAAGCCGAAGAACTCAAGTCTAAATAAGTGAAGAAATTATAAGACGAGTTTAATTAATCGCGAGACAACGTCGAAAAAGTTGAAGAGTTTAGAAGACGAAAAGACGTGAAGAAAGAAAGAAAGAGGAGGCAACACATGCACCTCCCCATTTCCTATAAATACCCTCCTGAACACATTTAGGAGGGTGGGTTAGTTAGTGTTTGCTAGTTCATTATTTTCATTTTTGTAGGTAATTTTAGAGAGAGAAAGTGACAGTTTCTCTCACTAGGAATTTAATCTTTTATCTTCCTTTCTAGTTTTAATCAAATCTTTACTTTTGATAGCTTAATTCTTGATTTAATCTTCGTCTTATTCTACCTTTCTTAGTTTTCATCTACTTTAATCCGATGTTTTTACACGTCTCGTTTTAATTTGATGTTTGATTTGTTAAGAAGTTTATCTTTTGGTTAATCTAAGTTTCCTACGAATTAAGCTTTGAGCTTGACATGCTTATTGGCTTATTTTGTATCTAGCTTATTGTTTTTAAGATTTCTTAAAAAGTTTTAGTCTTTTTAAAGTTTCCTTATTTTGTGTCTTGAAAGGTTTTAATTTTGTGCTTACTTTGTTATCTTATACTTGTTTTTCTAGTTCGGGTATAGCTTATTAGAATTAGCTTATTTAGCTTATGCTTATTGCGATTTGTTATTCCATCGGAAAGGGAGGTTTCTCACATTGCGACAGCTTCACTCTACATTCCGATAGTGAAAGTATTGGAATAGGGTTTTGGATTCCGACGGTACATTGCGATCTGACTTTGCGATCTAGAGTTTTTCCCCCTTATTCCGATCAAGATTCTGATCGCTCATTGCGATCTAGATTGCGACGGCTCTTAAGGTTATTTTAAGTCGAAGTGCTGCCCATTTTTCCTTAGCAACATTCCGATGGAAATGACATTCCGATAGCTTTATTTTTCTTTACATTCCGATAGATTGCATTTCATTATTCCGATAGACTTTGTTTCTATATTCCGATACCTACTTTGCGATCTGGATTCCGATGGTTATGGTGACAGCATTCGGATGGGATTCTGATGGATTGCATTTGTTTTGATATTTGCCTTAATTTAATTTTTTAGTTTGCAGTATTTAAAGTTTAAATTTTTATTACTTTGTCAAATTTAATTTTTTTCCATCAAGCTTTAATTTTTGTCATTGAATTAATTACAATTTTTAGTTTAATTTTTAAAAGCTTTATTTTTACTCAACGACAAGTTTTCATTTTACTTTAGTTTAAAATAGATAATCAGCCAACCATTCTCTTTTATCCACCAAGAACGACTAAGTCGCACTTAAACCAATAGTCAATTCGAAAAGACTTGGACCAACGAACTTTGATACTTAGTAAATCTTTGTATTAAATGGCGCCGCTGCCGGCTCTTTTCGTAAAGATTAACGGTTTATTGTGAGAGACGCGTTGGATTTTGGGATCCGTTCACTCTTGAACGTTATTTTTCTCGTCTAATTTTCAAAAAATTTCAAAAATCCAAAAAACAGAAAAACCATAAAAACCAAAAAAATAATTCTTGTCTATTTTCCTTTTTCTTTTGTAGGTGTGCATGCGTGCCCGTGCTCGTAAGAAGAAAGTAGCTCAAGCCGAAGTCAAAACTCAACCTATTGTCACCATGGACAATCGACCAATGATCGAGCTTTTGAAATCGCACGTAGAGGGCAACACCGATGCTATTGTGATACCCGAGATTGGAGCCAACAATTTTGAGCTCAAATCCGGCTTCATTCAAATGGTCTCTGCTCAACCATTCTTGGGGCGTACACTTGATGATCCTCACGACCATATCAAACGGTTTCTTCAACTCACTAATACGGTCAAGTTTAATGGGGTTTCACAAGAGGTCATTCGCTTGCAACTTTTTCCTTTCTGCTTAGAGGGACAAGCCCGACATTGGCTTGATAAGGAACCGCCACAAAGTATTCTTACGTGGTCGGATTTAGAGACCAAATTCATAAACTATTTTTTCCCACCCTCACGTACAACCGCTTTGCGGAATAAAATCATTAATTTTGAACAAAAGTACGGTGAGACATTTAGTGAATCTTGGGACCGTTTTAAGGAACTTTTAAGAAAGTGTCCACAACATGGTTTCACAAAAGTGCATCAACTTAACACTTTTTACGATGGTTTAAGCATGAATGACCAAGATTCACTAAATAGTGCCTCGGGGGGTAACATTTTGGTTAAGTCTTCTAATGTCGCATGGGATATCATTGAGAACAAAGCCAAAGTCCAAACCAAGAGTGTTAGGGCTAATATGGCTAGTTCCAGTGAGAGTGAAGTCACTACTCAAATCAGGGAGCTTACTTCTATAGTTAAACATCTTGTTCTACGAGATAAACCTCCCACCCAACATGCCCATGCTCTTCATATAACTTGTGAAACCTGTGGTGGGCCACACTCTTATGCTAACTGTGATAAAGCTTATGATCAATCTCATGCGGAAGTGTATGCTTACAACAACACCGAGAGAGAGTTCATTTCAAGCCTAATGTCGATGTTAATCACTTGTCTTACAACTCGACAAATTATTTGGCTCCACCCGGTTTTCAACAAAGATCAGCACAACCTAACCAAAACAACTAAGGGCCGCCAAGAGCTAATTTTCAAGGTAATGCCAATGTGAGGGGCTCAAATGGAAACCAAGGTAATTATCCGATGCAAAACCAAGGCTTTCAACACCAAGGTTTCAATCCTCAAGGTTTTCCACCTTATAACCAATACCCAAATGTTACAAACCCTTCGTCCACAAGGTGCTCTTCCTTCTAACACCGAAACAAACCCTAGAGAGAATGTGAGTGCTATTACTACCCGAAGTGGTGCAACTCTAGTAGGACCATCTACCACTCCTCCCGTTACTCCATCTACACCTCCTCCACCTCCAATTATCCCTCCTACTTCCACACCTAGTACTAGTTCTCCATTACCGTCTCCACCTCTTAATGAAGAAGTACCCAAGAAAAACCTTCCACCAACCCCACCTACCACCTCTAAACCTTCTACTTATCAACCCTCAACATCTCAACATGTACCTGATACACCTTCACCTGCTAAACCATTACCTGCTACACCCACACCACCTAAACCTAACATTCCTTACCCGTCTCGGCTGGAAAAAGGTAGAATTCTTACTAAGGATGACGTTCAAGTTTCCAATTTTTTGAACAAGATTGCCGGCATAAACATCACCTTTAGCCTTGTTGAAGCTCTTGCACAAATGCCTAAATTTGTCAAGATGTTTAAGGACTTGCTTAGCAAAAAGGAGAAAATGGCCGAGTTTGTTAATACTCGATTAAATGAAAATTGTTCAGCCGTCCTTCTTAAAGAACTTCCGGAAAAACTTGGAGATCCCGGTCGTTTTGTGCTACCTTTCATTTTCAACCAAACCGAAGAATTTACTGCCTTAGCCGATCTTGGGGCAAGTATAAACTTGATGCCTTTAAGTGTTTGGAAAACACTATCATTACCCGACCTTACACCAACAAAGATGACTCTTGAGCTAGCCAATCGCACTCTCGCTTACCCCGTTGGTATTGCCCAAGATGTATTTGTAAAAGTGGGCACCTTCACCTTTCCGGTCGACTTTGTGGTTGTTGATTATGAAATGGACCCTCGTATTCCGTTGATACTTGGTCAGCCATTCTTGAGATCCGGAAAAGATTTAGTGGATGTTGCTGAAGGTGAGCTCATCTTAAGGGTCAGGAATGATGCACAAGTGTTCAAAATGGGGAAGATCACAACCAAATCCAATGGAAGAGAATCAGCGAATATGATTAATGTGCTCGATGATTTTGTCGTCTACAAAAATCCTCTGTTCGATTCTTGCTATAATAATCCACTGTTCCATGATGATGTGGATGATTCTCTATCCAATTCTGATCCTCCACCAATTTATGATTCTCCACCGATCTTTGATGCTTATGATGACGATTCTAGTTCCAATGGAGATGATTATGATGACTTTACTTCTGAGTATCCAGACATGCCCACTTATGATGATTTTGATGAGGCTGAGACTCTCTCGAGTGATTCTTCACATGACGAAGATCCTCCGCCAACCATGCTTAATCCTACTTTGGATGACTACTCATTTGAGGAAGATTTTGATACTTTTCTCAACACTTACTTCCCAAATGAGAGTGATGCTCCTCCTTTGGACTTTGATGATTATGGTCTTTATCCTCCTTTGGATATTAAGAAACCCGCTTCAAAGGAGAAGAAGCCAGCCGACACCGATATCAGCAGCACTTATGTCTTAACTCCTCTCTACCCTCCGTCTGAGGATGAGATTGCGAGATTTATGATCAGATCTTCTTCAAGGTCTGCTAAGTCTGAGTGTTATTTTCCCCTAAAGGAAAAGTTGTTCGACCCCGGTATTGCACTTTTTAAGCCATCTCAGTATGTATCTAATGAAATAAAAGGAACGATCTTTGGAACTTATGGAGATATGCTTGCACTTCACCCTTGCTACCACCGTGCTCCATCTTTGCTTAAGGGAACCTTGCCTACTCTTCTTTGGCTTGCCTTGTTCGCCTTAAGCTTGTGCTTTTTGATGGATGGAAACCATGTCTTTGATCCCGGTGGATGTGTTTCAAGTTTCTTCCTATGCTAATCAAGGTCGAGTCAGGCTCACGACTCGGTTATCAAAAACAAGCGCTTCTTGGGAGGCAACCCGCAATATCTATCCTTTTTCTCTGTTTTCATAATAAGTGTAGGGGAGACCCTTGTATGTGTTTGTTGTCTTCTTTCTTATCATGTGTAGGGATTAGAGCTTTCAAAGATCCATTCTTGATGACCTTTGACGAACCGTGATTCCGTGTTCCCATCTTCCCGGTTCTATCCTAAAGTCTTTTGATTCTTCATTTTATATTCTTTAATAATAAAATAGGAATCACTTTAGTTGCCCTTTCCTTAGCAAGATTCAAACAAAGTGCACAATGTCCTAAGTGTAGGGGAGGTTACTTCCACATGCTTAAACATTGAGGACAATGTTTATATTAAGTGTAGGGGGACTTCTATCGAATTTAAGTGGTCTTTTCCTTGTATTTGTCCTCATTTTAACCGGAAAATTGATTTTTCGACATTTTTCAAAATTTTTGATCTATTTTGTCCTAGTAGTTTTACCTTTGTTATAGTTATTTTATTTCGTTGCAAGAATAAATTTTAATAAAGTGGTTTTAGTTTTCAAACGTTGTGAATCTTTTGACTCAACCCGAGTTTACTTATCTAAGTTTACTCTAGCTAGTATCCTTAACGTGTTTAAGTCAAGTTTTGCTAGGCTTTTATATATGGAGCTTTAAAACGCGATAGTCTTAACTCTCACGTGTGAGAACTCGTACTTTCCGGTAATTAAATTATATCCTTTTATTCTTACTTATCGATTTTAATAGTATTTTACTATTTCTTTTACCTTAACATATGTAAATTCTGAGATTTCGAGAATTTTAATTAAATTTTATTTTAATTATTTTCCTGTCCATTTAAAATAATTTATTTGGACCTATGGAAATTTTACTATATTTTTCCATATTTATTTAAAACACGGATACTGATTTAAATCCCTCGTGAAGTTTTATTATCTAAACTATCTGATTTATCGAGCGAGAAGTCTACGAACGCCGCATTTTAGTCGTAAATAATTTTTACCTCCATATTATTATTTTCGACTTATTTTTATACTTAATTTTATACTTAATTCGTATTTTATCAAAAACGAGTCGATAACGAGTCTTTTACAAGTTTGACGCGTGAGTTTGTTTAACGAGATAAAGTTTTAAATAATACATTCGTTTTTAGTAAATAAGCTCACGCCGAAACTATTTTCTTTTGTCTTTTATCCAAGACCCAATACCCCTAACCAAACACCCCTTTAACTTTTTTAACTAGCTATTACAAAATCTAAAACCAAACACACCCTTAAAACATTTACTTACTTAAACTAACACACACTTAAACATTTTAACAGTAAAAAATTTCTTCCCTCTTTCTTGTTTCTCTGACCGACGAACACCATCACCATTACACCATTCACCATCAAAACTTGACCTATAAACACAGTTAAATCAATCAAAATTAAACATATATCATCCCTAAACACAAACCCACTACTAATATCATTTAATAATTTTGATTTAAGAAGAAAAAATAAATTTTCAAAGTTCATCAATGGAGGTCAAAATCTGGGTTTGAGCAATTGGCAGTGTTAAGAGGTTATAATTAATGTTAAAAACGAATTTGGGTTATCAAGAATCGAAGTTTTTTATTTCTCTACATTCCTTGGTGTTTGGACAAAATTAAGAATCTACAAGGGGTTGGTGTTTTTGATTTCTTCTACTTAGAAAACTATTGTAAGAAGCTTTTTAATCTTTTTCAATTATTTTGATTTTGATTTCATACATGTTTATTTTTCTAGATCAAGAATCCATAGATGATGATTTATGTTAAGATTTTAAGTTTGATTAGGCTTAGGATTAGATGTGAATGGAGATAGGTTAGCTAGTCGATGTTGTGATGGTTGAACATGGCGAAATAATGTTTAGAGGTGTTTTTGTAGTGGTCATTTTAGGACAGCAGCTTTAAAGCTTATTTCGACAAACTTAGACTTTTCTAAACTGAGTTTTTAAGATCTTGGTTGAAAGGTGTCGTCATAAGGATCGTTTTGACATAAAGTTCACTTTCTAATTCCTTAAAATGAGAAAGTTATGACCGATTACTATTTGGTTTTCATATACTAAATTTATGCGCGTTTAAATTACTTGTTGTCCAGATTTTGAGTTAAAGTTTTTTCCAAGTTAAAGTATCATAAATTGAGTTTTTACGGTCTTGGTCAATAGGCGATGTCCTTGTGATCGTTTTGATATAAAATTCGGGTTATAACTCTTAAAAACGAATTATGTATGACCGATTTATGATTTAGTTTTTCATTTGTAATTTTCTGCATATATAAAAAAACACTTGCTGTCCAGATTTTTGATTTACGTTTCGGTCAAGTCAATGTGTCATGAACTGAGATTTTAAGGGTTGTAGTCGTGGGGTTTTTCCTTGCGATCGTTTTGATATAAAATTCACCTTTTAACTCCTAAAAACGAATTAGTTATGGTCGATTTACTATTTGATTTTCATAAGATAAATTTTCTGCACGTGGCTAATTTGTGCAAAATTGAGTCACCTTGCGATAGCAATTACTTGACCATACTAAGGGCTTTTACTGATTTTTCAATTCCTAGAACTAAGTACTTCAAGTCTACTTTCAAACGCAAGTGATTGTGAGTATTAAAAGTAAGTACAAGTTAGTTAAAATGATTTTACAAGTTGAGTTGTTAAACTGTCCGAAATTTCAATTGTAGTAAAACTGAAAGCTGAGTGGTCTAAACTTAATATTTTTCAACGAAATTAAAACCGTAGCTTATTCATAATGTGTGTGAGTTCCCTATTTTTTTCATAAATTTTGGAGTTGTCTAAGTGGGTCAAAACAGTAGGGACATTTGGTATGTTCCTGCAGGTCCAATTTCGAGTACCTTTTATCAAATAAAAATTATAAAAATGGGTTTTACTTGTCTTAAGCTTTCGGGAAAATTATGGGGAGTAAACCATTCATGGAGGGACCTAAATTACGAATTTGGTGAATTTTAGAGGTCGTTTGGTATTTTATATAGGAAGCCGCGTGAGAGCTCAGGAAGTCGTAAATTTTTAGAAATTTGTAAAATAAGTTAAAATTTACAAATTTTAGGATGGATTCTTGAAGTATGCATATATATTACTTATCACAAGTATGTTTTGTGTCGATTTCTAGTAATATAAATATTTTCCGGGTTCGAGTACATTTTTAAAGTACTCGTTACCATTATAGGTCGCGGTTTGCGGTAAAGCGTTCGTTGTTGTAATCCTTCTGTTTCAAGACTTCTCGACCGATCGATACTACTACACTTACTAAGGTGAGTTCATAGCCCCTTTTCTTATATACTTTGTTGCAAATTGCGGGGTGAGAATAACATGCGTGGAATACAATCATTTAAAACTTTTAGTATGCTATTCAAGAACTGTATGCTTCCCCAGATTATACATTTACTTATTGCATTAGTACCTTAGTCAAAAAGCTCCTACATCATGAACCGTTAATTCACATTTTGCAAGCGCGACTGTTGTGGACGGATCCATCGGGATTGACAATCCCCGTCCCGATTACCTTGACGCACTTACATTTGATTATCTAAGTATTTTGACTAGATACTTACTAGGGGTAAAACAGCTATGTTAAAGCTTCGGTGTTGTGAGCTATTGCAATAGTAAATATAAATGATTTTGTACGACGGTACTAAATCATATCCTGTTGCTATTCTTATAAAATAAATGCTTGTATTCCACATCACTACTTATTAAACCTATGAATTTCACTCAGCTTTATGTTGACATTTTTACATGTTATTTCTCAGGTAATGCTAATGTTTAATTTTGCTAAGGATGGGAGCTCGCAGGATATTTTCGCAGCTTGGAGATTTCTGTGTCATTTTAAAGCTTTATTTTGCTAAAAGATGACAAAGAATATTTATCCTGTCCTTTTAGTATATATGTTTCAAATCTCTGGGACCTTTAAATTAAAAACTCTGATATTTTATAATGTAATAATAAATGTTTTATTACGTTTATTTTGTGTCAACTATATTTTATTGTTTCGTGTACTATGACGTGACACCCCCATGCTGCCTACTTGTTCCTTGCCTGATTTTGGGGTCTCACATCACGGGTTAAGAACAAGAACTTTTCGCAAGTTCCTATAATTGATCCTAGAGAGTCGTTTATCAAGGGAACTTTAAAACGCAAATTCTAAACTTGAAAGAGTCTAAGAAGATGCAAGATCCTATAGGCGACTAGAAAACCCAAAACTTCGATTTAATTGGCTAAGCATCCACGAGTCTCATTCCTGGAGATTTTAAATTGTGGAGAACGAGAGATGATAGAGTCAATTATAAGTTCGGTATTCTTTCATGAGTTTATGTGAGTTGATTATAAGCTTATTCTCACATCGCTTGTTAATAAATTTAATTGCAATAAATAAGGTTTTACGATTTGAAAAGTTACTTAGATTCTAGCCCAAGATCGTTTAAAAGTTGCTCGGTAGTAATTAGAGTTCATAGCCAAGGCATAACTTATTGAAGCGGGATGCGAAGATTGGCGAGTCCGAAAAGGTCCTAACAAGACATGAGGGCTACATTTTGTTGCTAAAGATCCAAAAGTGATGTGAAGAATCGTTTATCAAAAATCAATATGAAGGATCGAGACACACGACAAAAAGCAAATACTCCCCTAAAGATCATGGAGAAATCTGTCCGAAAAGACCCTAGCAAGGTATGAGGATAAATAGATCCAAGTCCTAAAAGGAGGCGGATCGTTGTATATCAAAGTCCAAAATAAAGATTGGAGAAAAATGAAAAAGTCGTGGTCCAAAGATGAAGAATCTCTCAAAACTTCAAGTGAAGAAATTCCTATAATGAAGAGAAGACCATAATTTCAAGAACGTCTCTCAAAGATTGAAGTATGAAGTCGCTGCCAAATATCGGTCCGAGAAAGGTCTCAAATCGTGAAGCGAGTTATGCCAAGATATGAACTTTAAGAGGTCCCGAGAAGTAGTTTTAAAAGATTTTGTCCTTTAGCTAACTATTGCTTAAATCGTCCCACTTTATTTTCAGCCTAAATAACTATCAAAATAAGTCAACAATGCATCCTGGTGATCATTCAAGACAATAATAAAATATAAGAGATACATCTAGGAATAAGGGAGTCTAAGTGAATAATTGGGCCACATGAATTTGTGTTAGTTTGCTAACTTATAATAACAATGATCTCGTTTTTAAGCTATGTTTGGGGAACGTGAAACTGAGGATGATAATCATTCATGACATTTCCAAAACCCTAAGGTATGTCTTTGATTTTTTTACTTATTTTCTTCCTTTGAATGTTTTATAATTTTCTATCTTTTAATAAAGGCCAAGGTGGATCGATTATGATGAAAAATGTAAAACGTGCTTTGTAACTAATGCATTGCATGAGGACATTGCAACGGTCAAGTGTAGGGGAGTTGATAGGTGTGAAAACACCCATCTTTTTACCACTTAATTACAATAATAACCAAGCTCAAACGTGTATTTTATGTCGTAAATATCGGAATTATGCGTGGTTTGTGTTTTTGTTGTGATTTAGGTCTAAAATGTGAAAAAGGAAGAAAACACGGGCTTTCACGGGCTTTTATCAAAGAAAACGACAAAAGACAAAGTCAAGAGATCAAGAGTGCAAAAAAGAACGGAAGTCCAAGGCCTTTTCTGAAGATTTATTGAAGAACAAGTCTAAAGACGAAAGTTTAATAAAGCCAAAGAACTCAAGTCTAAATAAGTGAAGAAATTATAAGACAAGTTTAATTAATCCCGAGACAACGTCGAAAAAGTCGTAGAGTTTAGAAGACGAAAAGACGTGAAGAAAGAAAGAAAGAGGAGGCAACACATGCACCTCCCCATTTCCTATAAATACCCTCCTAAACACATTTAGGAGGGTGGGTTAGTTAGTTTTAGCTAGTTCATTACTTTCATTTTTGTATGTAATTTTAGAGAGAGAAAGTGACAGTTTCTCTCACTAGGAATTTAATCTTTCATCTTCCTTTCTAGTTTTAATCAAATCTTTACTTTTGATAGCTTAATTCTTGATTTAATCTTCGTCTTATTCTACCTTTCTTAGTTTTCATCTACTTTAATCCGAAGTTTTTACACGTCTCGTTTTAATTTGATGTTTGATTTGTTAAGAAGATTATCTTTTGGTTAATCTAAGTTTCCTACGAATTAAGCTTTGAGCTTGACATGCTTATTGGCTTATTTTGTGTCTAGCTTATTGTTTTTTAGATTTCTTAAAAAGTTTTAGTCTTTTTAAAGTTTCCTTATTTTGTCTCTTGAAAGGTTTTAATTTTGTGCTTACTTTGTTATCTTATTCTTGTTTTTCTAGTTTCGGGTATAGCTTATTAGAATTAGCTTATTTAGCTTATGCTTATTGCGATTTGTTATTCCATCGGAAAGGGAGGTTTCTCACATTGCGACAGCTTCACTCTACATTCCGATAGTGACAGTATTGGAATAGGGTTTTGGATTCTGACGGCACATTGCGATCTGACTTTGCGATCTAGAGTTTTTCCCCTTATTCCGATCAAGATTCTGATCGCTCATTGCGATCTGGATTGCTGCCCATTTTTAAGTCGAAGTGCTGCCCATTTTTCCTTAGCAACATTCTGATGGAAATGACATTCCGATATCTTTATTTTTCTTTACATTCCGATAGATTGCATTTCATTATTCTGATAGACTTTATTTCTATATTCCGATACCTACTTTGCGATCTGGATTCCGATGGTTATGGTGACAGCATTCCGATGGGATTCCGATGGATTGCATTTGTTTTGATATTTGCCTTAATTTAATTTTTAAGTTTGCAGTATTTCAAGTTTAAATTTTTATTACTTTGTCAAATTTAATTTTTTTTCATCAAGCTTTAATTTTTGTCATTGAATTAATTACAATTTTTAGTTTAATTTTTAAAACCTTTATTTTTACTCAACGACAAGTTTTCATTTTACTTTAGTTTAAAATAGATAATCAACCAACCATTCTCTTTTATCCACCAAGAACGACTAAGTCGCACTTAAACCAATAGTCAATTCGAAAAGACTTGGAACAACGAACTTTGATACTTAGTAAATCTTTGTATTAATCACCAAAACCAAACCATATCGTGTGACCCCATAATCACACAACATTACTATAACCCAAAACATATAACATAAAAAAACCATATCCATATCATAGGAAACCATTACATAAACCCATATTGTATACAAATACCCAAAATACAGATCTCATCATATATAAGAATATACTAACCCCTTTTTCATGCAACCATACTTGGAAGTCCATCGGTGTTGTGGCGCATATATAATTACGTAGGCCTCCATAATTATAGATGTCCCCTTTCACCCATGTACTCCCTCCTATGACGACACTTATAAGAAATTAGTACTACACGGAACACATATGTCTACCACATATATACCACATAAAATACACTCTATAAATATACCGTATAGGTAAAATAATAACAACTCATACGTCAACCCTAACTTCATTCATAACTCGAGGCTCAAACGCCAAAACAAATCAATAACAACAAAATATCCAACCTTAAAAAAATGATCATAACAATTCAGGCAGAAATTCAAATCTACTACTAGTCGCAGACTCAACATCGGTACTATCCTATTATACCTAGCGCACCTCTTCTTCTACGCGACATGGGTAACACTAAATAAGTTCCTACACTTCCAGTTCATACGTCACATCCATAGAAAATAAATGAATGTACTTACATATACTATATCTCAATAAGTAAGTATGAAAGTAAATAAATATCCAAAACTAAATTAACACTTAAGCACTTCATATACTATAATGCACACATACCCCTATGACACCTACATGCATGGACCCTTAAGCTATAGACTAGGCTACTAGACTAGGCAACCTAATTCTCTATAACTATTGTCTCTGATACCAATTTGTCACACCCCACCATGGCGGAATATGAGGTGCGACGTATGGATATTATCATAACAATAGCGTGTCTATGGAGATAACTAAATGAAATGGAAATATCATAAATGGATGACACAATGTCATGACAATATCACAGACAATGCAGGCATCCAGGTAAGTAGGTAACAGGTTTACCCCTTACCAAAGACATACAAATACACACATCAACATATAGGTGTCCATAATGTATCACTTATTCAAACATAAAATAAAGACTAAGAGGAAAGGGGGTTCCTCCAATGCAATCCTAAGCCTCCCAGCTAGCCACTCCTATTCTCACGCTTAACTACATTCTCTCTTGAAAGAGACACTAAAACACGTCAACATAAAGTTGGTGAGAGTCATAGGTTTAGACTCTAACCCCAAAAGAGTTATAAGCTGTGAATAACAACCATCAATAAAAGAAAAAATGGACAATATGCTACAATTATGCATTAACAAATAACATTCAAGATTTAACCATTTATCACAATTCCAAGGCTCCCAGCCTTACCAATCACCATGGTCCCATAGGCGCCCATACACCTATGAATAAAACCCAAGGCCCCACCTTGTCAACATCCCCTTGGTACCAAGTCAAACCACAATAACTAAGACGGTACGTGTCCCCCGATCCAAATCATAAACATAATCAAGAATCACATAGCAGTTAATCACATAAGTGTACACACAAGTCTCTCGCAAACCATAAAAACATTCACAACAATAGTTACAAAACCATACAGTGTCTCTTCCATCGCATCTGGAAATCAAAACATTTATAACTCATAAAAACATGGGAGTATGAAACTCACCTGAACAAGCTTCTCCAAGTACCCGCACTCTAGAAAAATCTAAACACACAAGCGTATACAATCAAGACATGAACCACATAACAAAATGGCTCATCAATCTATGATGGATATCTAACCTTGTCTTACAACTTAACTCCATTTATATGTCATATGCATCTCATGACACCCCTCTATAAAGCCCTTAACTTAGTTTAGTTCATAACTCGCCCCGTTAACATTTAACCCAAAACAGTCCCGTTTTTCATACTTTAAACTATTGGTCGAACACCCCCTTAACCAAAATAACATGCCCTGTAAAAGAAACCCTATGCCCTTACATGTGTTAGCTAACTCTCCTTTTTAGCTGCAACCTTAAAGCTATTGTTAAAGCCTCCACACACATACACACACACACATATATATATATATATATATATATAAATATATATATATATATATATATATATATATATATATATATATATATATATATATATATATATATATATATATATATATATATATATATATATATATATATATATATATATATATATATATATATACTTTTATCTAGTTAGAATTTACTGATTTTGAACATATGAAAAGTTTGTAATGATCAGAGGGTCTTACCCTAACCCATTTGTTTATCCCTCCTCCAGATCTTTTATTTAACATATAATCTAAGTATCATGTTCATTTAAATGTCCAATTATACTCTTAAGTATCCTAAACATCTTAAAACATTAATTTAAACCAGACTGATTTCAAAACTGTTTTGACCTCCGACTGTTGTAACCTGTTTTTAACCCACTTTCCGACCTCCAATTTGTTCCTCGTTTCGTACGTTCGAAAGCCAATTCAATTAACTTTTCAGGGATATAAGATTCGAAAATTAAAAGTTTTTAGAACTCTAGATATGATCAAAACAATGCACCAAAATTTTTGTCCAGTTTTTAATTACGAATTTAATTGAATTAACCTAATTAATTATTCATAATTTATTTAATCACAATCCCTAATTTATCTAATCATTATAATAACATTAATTCTCAGATTTTAATTTTTTCCTAACCTTAAATCCATCATAAATGATGTTTACATAAATTAAAAACATGATTTAGTTAATAAAAACGTAATTAGAACATGATTTTTACCTCTAATCTTCAAGGGATTGACTTTTCTTGAAAACCCTAACCTCCATTGATGTATTTTCGACCCTATAACTGATATAAGTCGTGCATGGCCTTTAGGGGTCTTAATTTATGGTTAAAATTAAAAAGGCTTCCTATTAGGACTCAAATTGGGCTCCCTTTCCCTTCCTTAAGTTTAAGTCAGCCCAAATCCAAGCCCAAACACCATATTGCCGAATTTTTAATTATTTTACTTTAAATTAACTATTAATTATTATTACCTTAAATTCCCTTAATTTATTTCAGCTCCTAAAGCCTCCAAAACCTCAAAACCGTAAAACTAGTCAAATTTACGCGTATACCGTAAAAGACGTAAAATATACAGTTTTATAAAAACACTTGAAATATGAAATAAACTAATTAAATAAGTCCAAAATGACTTAAAACCATCCCGAAAAATACTCCCATGACTAATTACCTCATCCGAGACCTCTAAATGATAAACCTTAAATCGTAAAAATACGATTTTCTATAATACATATACGTATACGTAAAACACCAAAATATCACCATTTCATTTCATAGTCACCAATTTGTGAGCTCATGAACATGAAATAACCGTTCCTCGATTTACTTATGAGTATCGTTTACCCATAAACGATATCCAAACCTCACTCCAAACACACAAAATAAACACATAAGCACATAAAAGCACATATTTGCACAAAACACCCTAAACTATAGTCTAAGTGACGAACCCCAAAACCATGGTTGTCACAATTTTAGACTACCAGACCAAAAGAGTCCGATAGCTTTTGCTATATTATGCTCAACAATAATCAATAATAATTCAGCTCAACACAAACTCAAGAAAATTAGTTACACAAAACACAAGAAAACATATTAACCCTACCCGTTATAAAACTCAAATCTGAACAAACTGAGCTATCACTGTGATATCAGCAGACTATGAAAAACGTTTACGACAGACATAAAACTGATGAATTAATTCATAGAAATATAAAATTTCCAGTAATCAATGATATACTCAGCAGGCATGAGAAGAAAATAACTCATATCAGATACACAAATGATGAAGAAATTCTAATAAACTCACAAGCTAGCAAACTGAGATTCTATATCAGCTAGTTACTAACACATATGAAAGCCCAAAAGTCAGATTAATCAAATTTGTAACAACTCAAGCTTGCATATAAAACTTCACATCACAGATTTATCTAAAACCCTTTTTAAAATATTACTCAAAACTGTTTTAAAAATTAACTTGACTATTTAAAGTAACCCCAAACTTCTCATACTCAGTTATATCCAAATCCTATTTAAACAGATAACTCACTTAACAGGCTTACCAAAAACTCTTATTTTAAACAGACTAAACAAAAAAATAGTAAGCTTAAGCAAATCTTCACGAAATCAGATCAAAGCATAACCAAACAGAATTAAGGTAATAACTATTAGTCATACTAAACATTTAAAATCACATAAGCATCTAACCAAATAAATCTAATTAACATAAAAATTAAAAAGGAAATGAACCTTTTGAAGACAACCTTTGGGAAGAAGGAAGGCATTGAGCCTCCTTAACTGAACGAATCAACACCATTCTTCTAACACCATCATTCAAATCATCTTAATCACCACTCACCATCGAACCATCAATAATCTTGACCGATTTTTATAAAAATTAAACGGTAGGTTTAACTTTTTCCCAAATCTTATTTAATTATTCCATTAAACTATTGAAAAGTTTAATGAATTAATTTCTTAACCAATAATATCAAGATAGAATAGAAGCAGGATAAATGTAATTATATTTAACAGTAAAAATTAAACAGAAATAGATTGAAATAAAATTTACTTTTTATTAATATCCAAGATTGGTACAATACGGGAAAAAAGAAAAATACAGAAATCCTACACCTAAATTGACATTATAACTATAAATATAAAATGGGATGTGTTTACATCTTTTTGGGGGGGTTTTTATAGCCAAACCCCCAAGGCCCTTGGTGGAGTTTGTTGAAAGGCATTTTGAATCTTGACCCTTGAAATCTTCAATCTCTTTCTTCTCATTGATACATCGATTGTAATATGCACACTAGCACACGGATCGCCAACGTGGCAATCTATTGTGATAGTTGTGTTAGTTTGATGCTGAGATGGCCTCTCCTTATTGGTGGATTTGAGGGGGATGAGGTGTATGAGCCAATCAAAACAAAGCTGGGAGCCACGTCACCTAACTTCTTCCATCTTTCATCTCCGAGTTAATTGGGATTTAATTAAGGGGTTGTGTGGTACACGCGCCCTTAATCAGTAAAAAGCCCCAAAAATTATTCACTTTTAGGTTTTGGTGAATAGTATTTTTTTACAGGTTTATTTAGGGTTGGGAGAGAAAGGTGAGATAGACTTGCATTGTTAATATCGAATGTTTGGTGTGTGTGAGTAAATGATTGTTTTGACCAAGTGAAAAGTTTAAATAAATTTTAACACGTTTATTGTAACCGTTCATCACCCTTTTGGGTTTTACAAGGCCCATTTATCACCCTCACGTCCCATATTCATTGTTAAATTGGTTTGGGCCTTTGATGGATCTATACTCCATCTGTCTTTATTAATCTCAACAATTGGGCTTTCATTTGGGCCTTGACCAAAAAATGAATAATTCATGCTCCTCAAATGGGCTTTTGGGCCCATTAATCATAAGTGGGACCCACAAGCCCAATAAACTTTATTTAATATTAAATCCACTAAAAACGAGCTTGACTTTGGCTTGGTTGATCTTTTCTTCAATCTCGTGTCGAATTTGCCAGTTTTGTGAACTTGGTACCTACACACATGAAATGAACAAAACAAGCATATACATGGTCATTTTATACATTTAATGCAATTACTCATTGTTTATAGATACAAATGATATGAGTAATTTAGCTCATATCAGATGCTGAAGTGTCAGAATTTATGAATCGTAAGCCAACATTACATAGAAATGCAAAAATTATAGGAACCTGTTGTTGTCGGCGTTGTTGGCGGTGTTACGGAAGTTGTCACTACCACCACGCCTATCAGATGCAGAACAGTCCTGAGTCTGACCATTTCCCTTAGGCTGGTAATGCTGACTGGCCGGTTGGGACCGGTCCCTAGTCTTTTGCCTGAAAGATGCAATTGTATAGAGAATGATATAAAATGGAAGATACTGAACTGAATGAAATGATTAACGCTTGATGACAGAGATATACCTCTTCTCGGATCTGTCTGCTTCACCAAACTCGTCTCTCTCTTGCAGCATCTCTAGCTGGCGAGTTGCATCTGTTACCCGCGCCACAATAGTAAATGTAGCACACACACCAAGTTATTGGCGACAGAAGTACGAAGGAGCCATGGTTTAGCATAATGGATGGGTTGGAAATGTTTGTTAACTCGTTGACCTAAAACCGCTCCTACCGCGAAATCGCATCACACATGAGCTCGAAAGGTAACTCCCAGTTTGGAGAGACTAAGACCGGTGCCTTAGTTAATTTACCTTTAAGAGTTTTGAAAGAGTCGAGACAATCTTGAGAAAAGATGAATGGAGCATCTTTCTCAAGAAGATGAGTCATTGGTCGAGCTATCTTAGAAAAATCTTGAATGAAACGTCGATAGAATCCCGCGTGACCTAAAAAACTCCTAACTCCTTTGACGGTGGTAGGTGGAGGAAATTTAGCAATGACGTCAACGTTAGCACGGTCTACTTTGATACCAGCTTTAGAAATTTTGTGACCGAGTACGATGCCTTATATTACCATGAAATGGCATTTTTCCCAATTAAGAACGAGACGAGTGTCTTCACACCGTTTAATCATACGTTCTAAATTGGCAAGGCAAGAAGAGAAAGAATCACCGTAGACCAAATCGTCCATAAAGACTACCATAGTTTGTTCAACCATGTCATGGAATATTGCCATCATATACATTTGGAAAGTCCCGGGAGCATTGCATATGCCGAAAGGCATTCTTTTATAAGTAAATGTTCCATAAGGGCAAGTGAATGTGGTTTTCTCTTGGTCTTTTGGATCGATTGGAATTTGAAAATATCCGGAGAAACCGTCTAAGAAGCAATAGTAGTCATTACCCGCTAAACGCTCGAGCAAACTCGCCAACCCGTTACAAGTCGAGTATGAATTAACTCGTTGTTTTCATTGGGAACAACGGTTATTCCACCTTTCTTAGGCACACAATGGACGGGACTAACCCACGGTGAATCCGAAATAGGGTAAATCATGCCGGCATCTAGAAGTTTGATAAATTCTTTCTTAATGACTTCATGAATTTTCGGGTTTACCCTTCTTTGACTTTGGATTGCGGGTTTAAAGTCATCTTCCATGAGAATTTTATGAGTGCAAAAATTAGGATCAATTCCGCGGATGTCGGAGATTTTCCAAGCAATTTATTTCTTATGATTTTTAAGCACTTCGATAAGTCGAGATTTTTCATCCTATTTTAAGTCCTTAGCAATTATTACGGGTAACTTATCATCTTCTTCTAAGAAAATGTATTCTAAATGAGACGGTAAATCCTTAAGCTCTAAATATGGTGGATTTTTGGTGGAAGGCTTAGGGAAATTCGGATCATCGTTTGTAACTTCCTTAGGAGTAGGTTGAGAAATATGGTCCTCATTGAGAAGTTTCTCAAGGGTACGAATGTTTTCTTCCCAATCGGTGGGAAAATCATCATATTTTAAGTCCACGTTCCCTAAAATTGCTTCAAATTCTTATAAAAGAAAGTCACTTTCTCCAATTGGAGTCAATGAAGGAGCAATAGAAGCTACGGTCTCAACATGAGGTAAATGAGAAATCTCGTTCTTACAAGCCTCGTGAAAATGTTCTTCACATGCTTCGTCGAGCACATCGATCAAATTCACGGATTTTTCAGGCTCATCGGGAAGTTTGGAAAGTTTACCCATATTAAAGACAATTTTGTCATCCCCTACCCTCATGATAAGTTCACCCGCGGCTACGTCAATCAATGTACGCCCGGTCCTCAAGAAGGGTCGTCCTACAATTAAAGGAAGACGGGGATCCATCTCATAGTCGAGACAACGAAATCGATGGGGGAAGTAAATTTATCGACTCGTACGAACACATCCTCGGCTATCCCCACCAGATAAGAAACCGAACGATTAGCTAATTCTAGAGTCATACGACTGGGGACTAGATCGGGTAGAGATAATTGTTTCCACACGGACAATGTCATAGGATTGATACGCGCTCCGAGATCCGCCAAGGCCATACAATTCTCTACACCCTGGAAATTGCAAGGAATAAGGAATCGAACAGGATCTCCTAACTTAACCGGTAATTTTCTCAAAACAACCGTGGAACAATTCTCATTCAATTGGGTATTGGGAATATCAAGCAACTTTTCCTTATCACTTAAAAGATCCTTAAACATCTTAGCATACTTAGGCATGTGAGCGAGAGCCTCGGCAAAGGTGATATTAAAATTCAATTGTTTGAACATTTTTAGGAAGTTCGAAACTTGAATATCATCCTTATTCTTCAATTTCTCTTTCCTCAACTTTGATGGATAAGGTATATTGAGTTGAGATGAAGGATTTAGAGTGGATTGCTCACTCACATCCTTGGGTGGAGGAGGAATAAAAGGTGAAGGAATTGGGGAAGGTTGAACATAAGGTGTGTTATAAGATTGAGGGGAAGGGTGAACATAAGGTGCAGACGAAATCTTTAAGGGAGGTATCTCACAAGTAGAAGGTGAGGAGGGTGGGTAGAATTTGAAGGAATCTCGGGTCCTTGTTTAGCAATGGTAGATGGGGAAAATGAAGGTTCTTCGGTGGTCTTACCGCTCCTAGTAGTGATGGATTCACGTTAGCCCAAGGATAGGTCTCGGTGTTAGAAGGGAGGGCACCTTGGGGTCGAAGGGTGTGCAAAATTTGCATAAATTTCCTATCCGTAGACTCTTGAATTTCCTTAAGCTTACGGTCTTGCTCACTTTGTTTTTGGAGAACCAAGTCCATTTGGGGATTAGGCATATTGTACCCTTGATAGTTAAACCCTTAAGTAGGAAAACCTTGGTTTTGAAATTGATTATAATTGTGAAAACCTTGATTAAAACCTTGGTTATTAAAGCCTTGATTATTATTGTTCAATCCTTAGTTTTTCCTTGAAAATTCTCTTGATTTTCAATAAAACCCCTTACATTGTAATTCCCTTGAAAATTACCTCTTGGTGGAACTTGGTTCCTATTTTTGTATTGGGTATTTTGGGCGGGTGGGGGTGGTTTTTGTGGAGCTACAAAACCCGGGGGATCCAAATAGTTATTAGACTTATAAGACAAATGGTTAACATCAACATTTGTTTGAAATGAACCCTCTCATTTTCATTGTTGTTATAAGCATAAACTTCTTGTTGTTGTTGATTGTAAACCTTGTCACAATTATAGTACGAATGTGGTCCACCACAAGTCTCACACGTTTCACAAGTCTCATTTAGAGCATGTACATGTGTAGTGGGAGGGTTATCAACTCTTAAATCATGTTTTGTCACAATTTAAGTAAGCGCCTTAATTTGATTATTCACCTCATTATCACTAGCACTAGCCATCGTAGCCCTTACACTTTTAGTTTGAACTTTTGCCTTGTTTTCAATGATTGCCCAAGCCTCGTTCATGAATTTCACAAGAATATTACCCCCCGCGGCACTATTGAGTGAGTCTTGCTAATTTAGAGTTAAACCATTTTAAAACGTATTAATTTGATGCACTTTTGTAAAACCATGTTGAGGACATTTTCTTAAAAGCTCCTTAAAACGGTCCCAAGACTCACTAAACGTTTCCCCATATTTTTGTTCAAAGGTTATTATGTCATTCCTTAAAGCGGTGGTCCGTGATGGTGGGAAAAAGTAGTTAATGAACTTGGTCTCTAAGTCCACCCATGTGGTGATACTTTGGGTGGTTACTTATCAAGCCAAATTCGGGCTTGTTCCTCGAGTGAAAAAGGAAAGAGTACCAAACGAACACATCCTAATTGGTTCTTTACCCTTTCTACATAATGCGTTAGCAACTACATTCACCCTCCCTGATGAAATAAATATCATGACCATAATTACTCAGAAATTCTTTCTTCGTATTTTCAAATTTTAGTTTCGTCTCAACTATTATCTTTATTAGTTTTGCTCGGTCCGACGTTTAAAGCGTAAATAAATATTAAAAGTAATTAAATAATAATTATTTAATTTTTATGAAACGTAAACGTAAATTTTTTTTAATTTCTCAGTTCGTCCAATTATAGAAAAATGTTCAAAATAAAATTTGAATTTAATTAACACGATTTTTGTTGATTTATCGAGAATAATTAATAAGATCTTTAAATGTTCGAAAAATCTTTGTTTATACTTTGGTCAAAATTTTCTTAGTTGAAGAGCAAAATTGTCGTTCCAAATTCCAAGTCATGGTTTAAATGGTTTTCTCAATCCTTCTTAGGTTGTCTTGAGGTATACACAAACATCTACTCCTAAGGGAGTTTAGTTAAATAATCTTCGTATAAAGGAATAATTCCTAAAAAAAATCCTTCGATAAATATTTGTCAAAACCTCTTCGCACTTCCTTCTTGGTATAACCCAAAGCCATAATGGCTCCAATCTTTGAAGAGTCATCATAGATTCCACTACCATTTATTACATGGTCAAATAGTGTAAAGGATCAAATCTTTAAATCACATGATACATACTCAGGGTAGTCTACAGATGGTGTTGAATCCAAGATCGTTAGACTCAAAAAGTCGAAACCATTTTTCCTAGAGTAATCATCATTCATATGATTTAACATAGGCGAATAGAACGATAATTAGAACAAGATGTCTAACAAAGACGAATTCTTCCCGAAGGGTTTGTATTAATGATTAACACAAACCGCTCTAGGTGTGTGTACATTCAATCCCACACCTAAAGATCAAAGCAACATTAGGTTACATTGTAGTAGTGAATGAATGAATAAAGCCTACGGCTTACACACATGATTTGTCAAATTCATGAATGCCACACGTGCGTTGGTCAATCCAAATGGTGTCACATGAAACTCATAATGTTCATTACGAGTTCTGGATGTAGTGATTGGAATAGATAATCTTCTTTACGGACGCGAAGTTGATGATAACCATGCCGTGGGTCAAATTTTTGAATATACGCTAGAACCTTGTAAATGATCGAACAAATCTTCCATCTTGGGTAATGGATATAAATTTTGATCGTCAATTTACCTAGTTCACGGTAATCAACAAATATAAGGAATGATAACACTATAACTCTTCATGATGACGAGCTCGGTAGAATAAAAGCTTTCTCTGACAACTCTCTCAGTTGCAAGGTAACTCCTTTGATTCAAGCTGTTGATGTACAATGCACATGCCACAGGTGCAGCACCGAGAATATAATCAATACCAAATTCAACTTGCCTTATTAGCGGAAGTCTAGGTAATTCATCAACAAATACCTCAGAAAGTTTCAAATAACTGGAACATCTTTTAATAAATTTACTTTAAGTTCTTTCTAGATTATAAGATCTATGACTAGTTCATAACCATTCATGGTATAATTTCAAGCCTGAATGGAGGATACGATCTCCCATCAGGAATTATTTAGATCACTTTTGATAATCAAAATCTTGTCTTTTAGGGGAATTGCACTCGAGTTCCCATCAATTTAGACAATGACATCATGTCATAATCAACCAATCCATTCTAGTGGCACTACACCCTTTCCAGTTTTATTACCGTTGGTAAGATGAGACCTTCTCAAAAGACTAATAATAACTCATAACCTTTCACAAATTCAAGGATATCTGGAGACATAACTAGCATTAAAAGAGTAAGGTCAACGCCTGATTTACGCGAGAGAATTTCAAATCAGATAAAGACGAAAACATTAACGAACATGGATATATCCCATGTTTTCCTGATTTGTGATTGCATCCAGAAGCACTTTGGATCGTTACCCAAACCATTCAAATGGAATCAAATCAAAAGAAATGATAGGAACGTCGATACACCCAGTCGGGTATCAATACTCGATAATTAGAAATTTTTTCCAAAGAACCTTATCATTTAAAGAAATGAACAAGAAGGGGACGTCAATTGTCAAATAAGACAATATCCACAGATGAGTAAATTCTATTCGGAAAAATAAATGATACGGGCACATATGTAGGTGTCCCTAACAATATGTCCCTATTTTGCACTTCTTGTAGATCTCATAATAATTCAATCTTTCACAATTACAAAGAAAAATGTAATGTTTATTAATAATTTCATGGTGACTACTAATCAGCCTTGCATGGTCCCTTCCAAATTATACGTAGGCGCACAACTATGTACAATTTTAGGATTAACGATGCAATACTCAGTTCGTCAAAATTTTGTCATCATATTTAAAATAAAAATAGTTTCATGCTTAATTCTGGAATAAGAATCAAAATGAATTTACAGATATGTTCTTCGTTATGGAAGCAATTAAGTTTTTCCAAGTTGTTTCATAAATAACTTTATTTCGATAACAGTTACTTATAAGTCTCGCCTTGAATAATCCATATGGTGATGAAAATTGAATTTTTCTCAAGGGACACTATTTTAACTTATAAAAACAATGAGTGATCTACAAAAGAGTGATGAAGAGTTGTTCGCCAAGAACTAACTACGACATGATAGGAAATAAGCTTAGCCAAATAATCATGAGGTTCATGACCTCGATGGCACTCATGAATACAAAGAGAAGAATTTACAACGCAACTTTATCTGAAATGAGTACTCGTTCAATTGTTGCATCACTAATGCAAATATTAGGAAGAAGCAAGAAAAGATAGATAACATCGATACATGTAGGATTTAGCAAACAAATGTAGTATTTTCATTAATCACAAACAAGTCAAACATTGTACCGTCACACATTACGTGTCTCCATGTCATAAAATTCAAAGGACTCATCCTACCAACTGATGTCTCAGTTAAGTTAGGGATTTTAAAAGATATTACAATGAATACTAATCTACATGGGTCATTAGGTGTTCCACCTGTCCCAGAAGATCCACCGGTCCCAATTCAGAAGAAGATTTCTTCAATTTATATCTTGGACACTGAGCATCCTCGTCATTGGACAATGGCCTAGGAACAACCCTTAACACGAACCAACAATCATTTAAAACCTCCTAATTCAATCACAGGACTTAACGACTTCATCTTAACGATCTCGTTTTCCATACGAGTAAAATTTGACTTTATTCAAGTTTCAATCAACTTATAGTCAGTGCGACATCCTACCTCATTCTCCAATACTTTCAACCTTATTCTTAGACCTTGAAAGGGCAATAAAAGCTCGATATAAAAAACACTTAATTTCCAATTCTATAGATTCTTATAACAATAATTATCAAATGAGTCACGAGTAGAAAATGACTCACACATTCAATTAGACTTCTCGAGAAGGTACAAGTGGCATGAGGCTTTTGGGTAAAGGCTCCAATGACAGCCTCAAGTGCAACATTCACCTTTTCGATTTCAAATTTAAGAATTGGGTGACACCGAATCAGATGACACCTTTCTAGGTGGTAAGATTTTGTCAAACTCCACTCTATAAGGAAAGATCGTCATGACATCGATATCAGATTTAATCTCGCCAATTCTTCTTTAAGATTGTAGTCAACTAATATCAATATTTCTATGAATATCAACCATTTTGTTGGGATCAAAAATATCCACAACTTGGTTTAGATCTAGAATAGCTAGAATTCCTACGGAAATAGCTTCGATTGATTTGCTAGGGGAGTTAGGGTTTCTTGTGACAATCTATGTCGTATAAATATCTTGCATAAATATTAAAATAATCATCAGACAATCATGTAATCAAATTACAACATATATATATATATATATATATATATATATATATATATATATATATATATATATATATATATATATATATATATATATATATATAATCCAAGTTATATATATATTAAAATAACACTTCTTAGTCTGGCCTTGTCGGTAACTCCGGAATTCTTCGGCACCGTTATAGTCAAAAGATTTTTAAACATTTTACTCAAAATATTTATTTAAAAATATTTACGAATAAAAGGTTTTTGAAATGTTTTATTCAAAACCTTGGTTTTAAAAATCTTTCGTTCTCTATAACGAGAGCTCTGGTACCAAACTGTAACACCCCCAAATATTCATGTTTCAAGTCAGCAGAAGAGTCGTTGGTGTTACGGGATAGCATATTACTCAAATCATAGACAACGCTTAAAATCGCGTCGTTTAATAATAAATCATTTTCCATTCATAAATATTAAATTACATAGGTCCTCAGGTCAATATATGTCTTACAAATTTATAAAACATTTGAATGAAAATTTTTATTTAAATGCTGGCCATAAATTCTTGTCATCTTCCCAAGAATTACCTTCAAGTACCTGAGATAAAACATGTTAAAAGTCAGCGAAACGCCGAGTGAATCCATAGAGTTTAATAAAAACCATTAATACATATCACCGGTATATAATCATTACCGACAATCATTTTGTACAATTCTTTGTCGTAGGCCAGAAAATAGGCCAAAGAAATTTTATACGAATCTTTATCGTAAATCATAATGTAGGCCTTTGCCTTCAAAACCATTATACGAACCATTGTCGTAAATCATACAATACGTTTTATAACGTTGTTTAAAGTATAGTAAAAACTGTTATATAAAACAGTTATGTAAAACCAGAACACAGGTATAAAAATAAATAAGACCCCATATTGCTAGTCAGGCAATATATTGTAATTTAATCCGTATATCAGTATTTTCATTATTGGATTATTATAAGCCGCATGACATTGTTACTTTTCTATAACATATATCGGGTAGCTAACCCGTAATTCCTTTGCCCATCTAAAACACCGTGTCGTCACGATAATCACGCTTTTATAAATCTTCTCATACATAAATTCGCTTACCAATCAATGTGGCACGACGGGGATCAACCGTCAAGGCGCGAACTGTGGTGATCTTCCCCAAATAGTACTATTATATGCATAAGCGTCTACCAAATCCCGGTAGTTCACAATTTATGCTAATGGGACTTTTAGTGACATAACCTAACTAATAATAATCCATTTCATTTAATTCATTGTGACATATAATCATTCAGGTCCATATCAATAAGCACGCAATCGGGACAACTGGTGTCCTATTTTTATTAAAACTAACATGTTATCTCCCTCGCGTGTTTATAAAACATTTCATAAAACATCTAAAATAGTGCGAGGATATGAACTCACATTGGTGTGGGAAGGCGGGTTATCGGCAATTAGGATGTATAGTACGTGCCTCGATCACGGGAAACCTAGACAAATAATACTCGGTCTTAGGCTATGCCCAATAACTTTATAAAAAGTTTTTATGTATATGTAATGATGTCATAACATGATGATCAAGTGGGGTTTTATCACCTTACAACATTATTAGTTGCAGAGTATTAGTTAACTTAGGCTTATCATACTAGTTACACTAGTTTTAGCCCATTTACACATTAAGGCCCAGTAAGCCCATTAAGAGTCCAATATCATTTTATTAGTCCATTTATATTTTTAAGACCAGGCCCATACTCATATGTTGGGCCCAAGTGGGTTAAGCCCATGAGTAAGTCCAATAACATTAAACAAAACTAGTTGGGCCTAGTGGTCCAACAAGGCTAATTTGGCCCATTATGGTCCATTAGTTACAAAGCTCGGTTTTGTCAATTTTTACTTGTCAAGTGTGTTTAAATATCAGTATATGTTCTATAAAAATGTTACATTAGATGGGTCCGACCATCTAAGTTTTATTTGGCGAAAACGTTAATCTTTCGGTTTTAGCCGAAAAGACGTAGAACTTATATATAGTTTGTAGTTTTAGAAAACATTTGAGTTTTACTTTTATAAAATGTAATGTTTATTTATTTTAGTATACAAACTTATTTTATAACAGTTATTATTATTTAGTGGCTTTTATATACTTATTTTATAATAGTATTTACTTTAGTGCTCTTTTTATATCATATAGTTTATTAACAAATCTGATTACTAAAGTCAATTACACCGTTTTTTCCATATCTTGAGTTCTACATAGAGATAGAACCTCAAATTTGAACAGCATAAACTACATGATGTGTGATACAAATACCTCTTTATAGCCACTGCTCAATCAGCCTCTAAGTATTCTTAATAATTCATCCAAAACAGACTATACAGATTTGTACTACAAAAGTGTTTTTGCCATATCTTGCTCATTTTTAACATTACATTGTATGGCCAACTCACCACATATGTAAAAAGCATTTATCCATCTGTATATTTAATAATCCAAGCCATTTAACCAAGTGATCATATTGATACTTACTGTTTTATACAGCCTATGTGTTTAACCATGATTTTAACATTTTTACTTGTTGATTTTAGCCTTTTTAACCTAATCTATTAATACAAAATCCCCACACAATACTTTGATCATCATTTATCATCATATACATATACATTTATGAAGAAAATACATGAGTACATTTACAAAATAACAAGATGATAGAAAGAAATGATCTTGTACCAACCAATATGTTGAAAGGTTAAGAACAAGACTTGGTTTTTGGTAATCAATCTTATGGGTTTAGCAAGATCACTTTGAGATCACCAAGGGTATGAAGACTCCTTGAGAAATCAGCCCTAAAATCCCTTGAAAACTCCTTTTTACTGGTTAAGATCACTTCAAATCTTCATTTCTTCAATGGGTTATCATCATATGTAGATTATACATAAGATTTATGGCTAGATTTTTGATTAATGGTGGTGTTTGTTAGAGTATATGGGACGGAAAAGGCGAGAGCAAAAGAGAGATTGAGAGATTTTCTAGTTTGCATGTATGAGAGAAATGGTTTTGGTTAGTTGGTTTTTGGTTAAATGGTTTTGTAAGACCTTAAGGACAAGTGTCCTTAGTGTTTATGTGAAGTTGCCACCAAGGTGGTGTTGTTGCTTGTCTTGCCGCCCATAGTGTGGGTGAGACAAGTGTATACTTGTTTCATCCCCACTAATTTACGGGTACTCCTCGATTTTAGTTTCCTCGATTTACGTGCCCTCGGGTCGATTTACGACAAATGTTTTTATAAATTATGAAACCACGACACAAAACGATTCTAATAAAAATTATCTCATAAAAACGGAGCACAAAAGCGTAAATACGTAAACCTAGGGTTTCCGGTTTAATCGTAAAAGACGTTAAATTATGCACGTAAGTCCTAATCTCTTCTCGTAAATTTGTGAGTTTATGAACCAACACAAATTAAAATTCCAAAATAATATTCGAGAATAAATTTATTATCTGAAATGTCGGACTGTTGCAAAAATGATGTATGTAAACGTAAACATGTAACGTAGAGTTCTCCGGTTTAGACGTAGTCGATGCTACTTTAAGAGGTAAACCCAAATTTCTTTCCAAACGTGATTGAGTTCATAATATAACAATAAAATAATGATTATAAATAATACTTGAGAATAAAATATCGACTTCAAATTGCCGGATTGTCACATGTTCTATGGACAAATAATTTCATCTTTTGACCTAACATCAGTTAATCCATTGGTATCCAAAATATCAATGATTAACATTTTGGATAAGGGGAGAAAATGATATTAAGGAGACTTGTAATACTATGTGACAAAGGCAAAAAGGACTTATTGTAACAAACAACTTAATACGTATGAAGCACATATTATGTGACACCCCAGTAACCGAGGTCACTATTATTCCCTAATTTACGTATATTTTTGAAATTTTTAGAAATTTTGTTGGTTATATGTTTGACGGTTTAAGTTGAAACCAATGATAGAGGTCTTAATTTTAACGTTTGACGATTTACGAGGAACCGATGACGTCTACGATACCGACGGATGCCCAAAATTTATCTTTTATTATCGATTGATCGATATTTGTATTTTTCGAAGTTTTTATTTTATTGCGTGTTAAGTCGAGTCGGAACCGTTTTTATTCCATTATTGTGTGCGTTTGAACCATTTAAAAGTATTTTGGAGTAGCCGGGACGAACCCCGACTCCCGCAAAAATTCAAAACCGACTAGTGGGTTATATTCCCGCTCTTTAAAAGGTTGTTTGATTTTAAGGCCAAAAGATAGCTAGAGTTGCAAGTTTGGTCCCTCCTAACTTACAAAAGGGACTAAAACAAACACACAAACACATTTTTCATTTCAAAGTTTTCATCCCTCTCCTCTCCTCTCTCTTTGATCGTCGGCCACCCACACACCACCACACCACCATCATCATTTTTTTAGTTTTTGAAGAAACTAACACAAGACCACCTCGTATAATCTCATTGTATGTCTTTTAATCCACTAAAAACAAACATGCAAGACTTTGATATTTACAAAAATTTATGATTTTTAAAAGGGGTTTTGATCTAATGAAACTTGATGCATGTTTTAATTAAGTGTATATGATGATAAATCATCAATATAACAAGTTGGAAAAACATTTTTCTTGCTGTCTTTGTTCATTAAACCCCATGTCAAGGGGGGGTGTTTGTTTGCTTTTGATGTTTGGTTTATTTTATTTATGGGTTTATGTTTAGGAACATGTTTACATCATTTATAGTTGTGTTGATTTGATTACATGTTGATTTTATGAAAGGGGTTTTTATAAAGATGATTTATACAAGTGATTTAGGATGTTGTGAAAGTTAGAGGATAGTTTAATGACGATATTAGGGCTATAGGAGTTGATGGAATGGATTGAAAACAAGTAGAGATGTGATTTTTAAAGTGTCTCTTTAAAACAGATTGTTTAAGGCTATTTTTCGTGGTTTTAAGTTTGAGTCCAAGTTTATATTATGGAATGTAGTTGTTGAGCTTCTTTCGACCTTCATTTTGGTATAAGATAGAGCTTTTAACTCCAAACGAGTCAAAAGTTATGTAAGTTTGAAAATTCGTGTACCGGGAGGCGAGTATCGACGCAATCCGAATTTGTGTTCGATATTAGGTCAAATCTTGGGGACTATAAGTAGAGTTTCAAAAATGGTTGAGGGCTTTTCTTTAGCTCAAAACCTGTAGTTATGAGTCTATTTTCAAACTTAGAAATTGATTTAACTAATGGAATTGATTAAGTGAGTCAAATGGTTTGATGACGTAAGGGTGCAAATCTGCCCAGATTTTCAAGTTTGGAAATGTGTTGGGTAGCGTGACTTAAAAGTAAAATATTTTTATCAAAATATTGTGAGCTTTATACATGATGTAAGTGAAGTCTACAGCGAGTTTCGTAAAAGTTCGTGATGTTTAAGTATGGGAATTCAGTCCGTACATTAGGTATGTACCGGCAATATTGTAATTGGAGTAAAAGTTTTAAAAACGTCTAACAATGAACGTGTCTAGTAAATATCACTTGTTTGGGTTTTTGGCGTGAGTGTATATGAACTTTGAGTGTTCTTAATTATGTACATACAGTACTTGAAGGTACTTGAAGGTTTTGATTCATTACACATTTTGTTTGTTAGGTGTTGTATTTGATTTCCCGGGGCGTCCTCATCGTCGGTGATTGTTTTCGTCTACGTCTTTGCTAATACTACCACTACTACTTAAGGTGAGTCTATAGCCACGCTTTCTACTGTATTTTAAATGAATTTTACCCGCGAGGGGGATACATGCTATTTAAATGAAAAGGAACATAAGTCGTGAATGATTATTGGACCCGAATGATGTCTTGAATTATGTTAAGTAGCTAGTTGCCAAAGCCTTAAATTCATGAACCGTTAAATATTGTCTGATCCTTGTGTGGATTGGAAATAGCCGCTTGAACAATTGATAGTACTATTGGGTTGAAGACCCTATCCTAAACGAGAGCTAGTACGTTGAGTACCCTCTGCGTATGGATAACTTGTGTTGAGAAAAAGGTATAAGTGGCAACAAATACCTAAGAGGGGAAATGACTCTATTTAAATCACACCGTCATTTGGCGCGGGTGATTAGTTTATGGGGTCGGTGTCATGAGCTTAAACATAATTAAATAGCTTATGCTATAATGAGTAATACTCAATAATAGTTTGTAATGATCTGCACACTATTGAATAATCGTGAATGATTTTTATACTTATGTTCAACTGTGATTTTATAAACCTATAGATCTCGCTCAACATTATTTGTTGACGATTTTAAGCATGTGTTTCAGGTAATCAAGGATGATTGTGGCGGAGCATGCTATGGATGTTGTTGTGGCTTGTGGGCGGTCTAACTTGTTTTTTCCTCCCTTTTGATCAAAGACAATTTTTATGTTTCATGATGTCTTGTAAAACAATTTAGGGTGGTTTTTATGGGTTGAGATTTGTGGGGACCTAACGCTACTCTGTTATAACTTTTGGGGTTGGAAAAAATTTAGACATTGATGTTGTTGTTGTAATTTAACATGTCTTCAATTTACTTAATGTTTAAACGTCTCTTTTGAGTCGTTCAACATGGCTTGTGTGTGATGATTCTTTGACTAGCACCCAATTGTGATATTCCGTTGCGCAAGGTAAATTGGGGGTGTTAGAGATTGGTAACCAGAGCCACAAGTTATAGAGAACTAGGTCTTTTTTGAAAAAGGTCCTAAATTATAACTTTTAGTGTCGTAAATATTTTGTTCCCAAAGCACACAACTATCCCGCATAGCTCCGGTAAGATTTCTTTTAGCATTGTTTTATTATTAAATGTATCCCTTTAAAACTGAAATGATTTCCTGGGTATTTATTAAGTAAATATTATGGTATTATATGGAGGTATTGTGAACGTACATGGAGTACTTAACATCGTAATTTTTGGATTGCGTTTGCATGGCTATCATTTTGTTGCATACTGGCATACGTACTACATTTTCATTTCATGTGCATGCATGTATATATAACTTTGGGATAATGAACTTATATACCTTCGAACTTTCTGTATTTTGTAGAAATGGCAGAAATACCACTAAACAGTAATGGAGACGAGTACGTTGTAGGAGCTGAGGGTGGACCAAATTCCCCTAACCCGGAAGGTGAAAATGGATGGATTGAACCAGATGAGATTGAAAGGAATGAGGTTGAAAAGAATGAGATTGATAGCGATGAGGACCCAGAAGTGAATCCCGTGGAAGATGAAGTTCCTGTGGCTGCGGTTGGACGGACTGAGCAACAACATGTTTTTTCGCGTTCTGCTACACCCACATGTGATGCTTATTGGAAAGGTTTTCCAGAAGTTTCTCGTGACAGTAGTGATGATGATCAAGCTGATTCTAGTACTACAGTTAATACGCGTTCTCTCCATGAGAACATTGCAAGTGTTAACTGTCTTGGACCAAGGATTTACAGTAACACGGAGCATTGCTTGAAGAAGTTTGATCGACTGTTGTACGAAAGGCATATGGTAGAGACAAGGGTGATTAAGAGGTTTCAGAAAAATGAGAAAGTTTTTTAGAGATTTTATTCGGGTGTGTTGAGAGCTAACAAAACTAGGGATCATGAAAGGGTAGAGATGGAAAAGTTGAAACATTGGCATCCTCCTTTTCGCCAATAAAACGTGGTCATATAAGATTTAATCACACGTCGCATTACGTAGGAGATATCGCCTCGGATAAATGATTCTTCAAAACATAAGTAGTATCGAAAACACGAACATCGAATTTATCAATTTCGTTTCGAAAGAAGATGTCCAAAAATGGCACATCACGATACGATGATAACAATCGAACTTAAACAAGTCGATATGCGACAGGTTACGAAACCATATATACATACTCAAAGTATCAAACGAGTTTCATACTCAGATAACATAATCATCAATATCGGTGATTGGCAGTGAAACCAAATTCCGATACAAAACCGTATTATAGAATGTACGACAATCATTCAAGGAACATTGCTTCGCGTGCAATGCCTTTAAATACCATAGTATATTCATACATATACATATTACCATTCCTACATACACATAGATTCACATAATCACACTCAGTCATAAAGTAATACAATAATAGCCTTACCGGAGCCATGCGGAGTAGTTGCGTGCTTAAAACCTTTTAAAAATACCAAAAGTTGTAGTTTAGGCTTTTCAAAATCGACCTAGTTCCCTATAACTTGTGGCTCTGATACCATTTTGTAACACCCCCAAATTACTACGCAGCCGAATACCACATTAGGGAGCTACTAATAGCACATCGCACACAATCATAGACAACGACCTCGAAATAGACGTTAAAATAATACATAATCTTGCCTAAAAAGTTTCCCATCCCAATATATTAAATCAGAGTAGCGTTGGTCCCAAAAACCGTTAACAATCACAATACATTCATCAAAGGCTTTAAAAGTCGTTTGTTCATTTCAACGGATGGAAAAATAATATAAAACATTAGACAAGTAAGCACCAGCTTCCTCCTCTCATGCTCCGCTGCTATCCATCTTGATTACCTGAAATACATGTGTAAAATCATCAACACAAAGGTTGAGCATGTCTATAGGTTTTACAAATCATTTGAACACAAGCAATGATTATAAGTTTGTGGCATACTTGAAGGCAACAAACATCGAATTTGAATCAACAATAATAATTGTATATAGAATAAATAGCATTAAGCTCATGGAACCGAGCCCTTAGACACTCCGTTAGGTCTAATAAGACAAGAGATTTATTAATTGTCGTTACCTCTAGATTATTGGTACATTGTCGTATACCTGACTTCTCAATACAATATGTTCAAACAGTGTGGAGGTCGGGCCTAAGCTTTTGTGACAAGTCCACACAAATTGAACCGGGGCGGCTTCCCCCATAGATCTATTAATTGTACTAGCGGTTAACCCATCATAGGTTAATTAACGGTCCATAATTGAGGCTTTAACAAAGGCAATCACCTAATGCATTTTAAAGGCAACCACGGGTCCATTCATAGAGGGACAAGGATACCATAAAAGACTTGTGTTCCAAGTTTATGAAAAACATGTATTCCACCTCGCGGGTTTAAAGACCATTTAAAAAATAGTGTAAAAGCGAGGCTATAGACTTACCTTAGATAATATGCGAAGCTAGTAGTAGTAGTGATCGCCGAAGTGAAGATGCCTCTCAAATATATACACATCAAAAGACGTCACCTAACAAATAAGGTGCATGCTTAGCCACATACTTAAGTATTTCAAATTATACCTAGTATAATAAAATCAATGACTCAAAATAGTATGTACATAGACATGACCAGTCAATGCAAGTGATTTCCTTCTACACCCCACAACATGTACTAGCTTTCCAAGACTAGCACCTTCGATATTGATCCATCTCAAGATGCCAAATCAATACGGTTCAAGTACCCTAAATGGGTCTCCAATCTTAGAATATAAACATACACATAATTATATCCTTTTAGAACTTTTAGAAGCTAATAGATTAGCCTCTCACCTTAAACTATGACGCGAGGTTAAGTACCTACCAAAAAAACTCAGCCGGTACTTACCAAAAGTACAGGCTGATTTACCATACCTAATCAACTCCGTTTTCGACGAAACTTGGTGAAAACCTCATTTATAATCTGTAGAAGACTCAGTTTAAATTTCATCAAATGATTCATATTTTAGAACCACCTGCTCGACACATCTTTAGACTTTAAAAATCAGACAATTTTGCACAGTTGTATCGTAAAACCATTTTGACCTTGTTAAACATTTCCATTTACAAAATCGTCACTTGACTTTGAAAATAGACTCAAAATGCTAAGTTTAAAACCCAACAACAGCCTTTGATCAGTTTTAAAGCTCAACGTATAGTCCCCGAGATTCGATCCAAATATCGACTATAATTTCGTATTGTGTCAATACTCGTCCCCCGGTACACGAATAATCAAACTAGCATAACTTTTGACTCGTTTGGAGTTAAAAGCTCTATCTTATATCGAAACGAGCGTCTCGACGACTACTAAAACTGTATCTAATAATATAAAACTTTAATCAACATCCACTGTATGAAAAATGGCTTTAAACCTGCTGATCTAAAATGACTTTTTAAAAATCATACCAACAACCATTTTGACCCATTTTTATCATCATCAACACCTCAAATATGCTATATTAATCATTCCTAACATCTCATATCATTCCTAAATCACTTGCATGATCCATCCTTTCAAAACCCATATAAAAAATCAAACATGCAACACTTTTAAAATCAAATATAGTAATAATAACACCATCTTTCAACAATAAAATGGATCAAACCTCATGTTCATCACCAAAATCTTTAAAAGAATAAAAAGTTCTTGCATATAGGGTTTTCTTAGATCAAAATGATCACAAGAAGATTATAAGGATGGGTCTTTTGTTAGATTGTCTTGAATCAAGCTCAAAACCAAAATGTGAGGGTGTTTTTGGGTGGTGGATGTCACGGCCAAGAGGGAAAGGAAAGAGAGAGAGAGAGAGAGAGAGAGAATTCTTGGTAGTGATGTTTATGTGTGTGTAGAAATGAAAAGAAAATATCTTTTATATGGTGGGTGAGGGTAGATTTTGCAAATAGTGGATAGTTTTGGACTAAAATGTAAATATTATTTAAAAAGCGGGAAATGACTTCCAGTCAATTTTATAAATATTTACGAGAGTAGGGTTTTGTCCCGGGTTCATAAAAATATAAATATCGTTTGTTAAATCGATCGTTTTAATAAATAAACACACACAAAACGAAATAATAAAGTTCGACTCGACTTAATACTTAATGAAATAAAAATTTCAGAAATATCAAATATCGAAATAATCGATATAAAATATAATATTTGGGCATCCATTGGCATAGCGATCACTATTAGTACTCTTCAATCTTCACAACAATAAATATAGTCACACATTATCGGTTTCAACTAAAACCGTCAAATATAATAATACTCATCATTACTTAGAAATTAAAAATCCGTTATATAATTAGGATAAAATAATGACGTTAAGTTCGGGTTATTACATCCTCACCACCTTAAAGGAACGACGTCCCGGAACTCGCCTCGCCTCATATTCGTATTTCGTTCCACTAGGAAAGATAAGGGAACCTTCTAAAGAAGCTCTCACGATCCCACTTGAATTCCGATCCACGATCTCCACTGGTTCTTATTACAAAACACAAGTTGTTGTCAAGTTGTATCGCACCAAAAGGGGATGAATAAATCCATATCCACCAATCACTCCTTCAAGCTCGACACATGAAAATTTTATGAATTACACGAAGCTCAATCAATGACAAGAACAAATGACAGGATGTTCGAGTAAGTCCAGTCAAAAGGAAAATTGCAAGTAAAAGGAATAGCCATTGGCTGGATAGCTATGGACACATATCAAAAAGGAATACCAAGAAAATATTTTCGTCATCGGAGGGTGCTCACACACAGATCCATACTCAAAAGATAATTCAAAAACACAATTTCACTTCCGCTCCACGTGCAGTCAAAGACTCAATAAGCATCTTTGTTAAAAGTCAAAAAGATATTACATAATACGTGTTCTACATGATCGGACGTCATCGGATGATGCCGTCTCAAGTTCTCACAACTTACGATCATTTGACTAGATCACATACCATATAAGTACATAAAAAGAAAAGGTCGAACATAAACATCAAATACAGATCTGCACCGTTGATCATTGAGAAAACCTTGAACGAAACCTTGATAATACAACTTGATCTCCAAAGTTTTTCCACTTGCGGTGTCGGCTACAACATACTCCTAGATTGATAACAAATTTATTAATTCCAATCATTAAGAAATTCAGTCCATTGGCGAAGATTCACAACACACCGGCAACCATTATCTTCTACTCTAGTGTTCATCATACAAAAGCATCCCACTTAATTCTGCTTCAGCATTCATCATACAAGGCGTCCCAATAATTTATACTTCGGTGCTCAAGGTTATGCATCATATTCCTTGTTTAGTTCATCATACTAGTCCCCAAGAGTTTTGTCATCAATAAATGTCTTCGGTGACCCTTCAATAGTAGAAATTAGAATCCCAAAATCTTCACATCCATGATAAGTTGACGTTGATAACTTGATTCTCAGTTAATCCACAAGTACACGCATAATCCCTGGTGACGCTTAAACAAGTCGCATATTCTCGAATGGTTATCGGTTCTTAAAAATCTGCCTATAAAGCTCGCGATCATCGAGACACCATGGAAATGGTCCATCGAAATAAATCATAACTCGAGAGAAGTCCAACGGGCTAATCGTACATAGATGATAATCGACGATAATCATAATGACGACGGCACCGAACGATTCGTACCAACGAAACACAATTCTAAGGAAGACGTACACACACCAAACACTCACAAATCGAGCCAGACCTACTTGGGTCCACTCATTTATAACTCCTTGTCTACATCAAAAGGCGTCCCCTTTCATGCATACAAGATTTTATAAATTCAAGGTTTGGGAACTTATAACTCTCTTGTTCAAATGAAAAGGCGTCCCAATCTAATTCAACAAAACGATTATAAGTCAACCTACTCAAGTATTACTACCTCTCAACACGATATCGTATCAAAATACCATAGTAAATACAAAGTTTCAATAAACTTACATCATGATTTCCGTATTCAAACGTCCCATTCCATCTGAATAAGGAAAACACGGCAATCTAAGGTCTGGTGGTTTAAAATTTTCTTATCCAAATTTCCTAATCCATTTAAATAAGACAACCTTAAACGACTCTTAGTTGGGCGAGTTAAAATCTATATATCTAAATGTCCCATTCCATTTAGATACAAAATATTAAGTCACTCAACCGAATGACTACTACGAGCATATCATTGATGTACCCAAACTATATATATTTGATTAGGATATATATATCTTAAGTCAAACATTGGCATCCTCCTTTTCGCCAATAAAACGTGGTCATATAAAATTTAATCACACGTCGCATTACATAGGAGATATCGCCTCGGATAAATGATTCTTTAAAATCATATGTAGTATCGAAAACACGAACATCGCATTTATCAATTTCGTTTCGAAAGAAGATGTCCAAAAATGGCACATCACGATACAATGATAACAATCGAACTTAAACAAGTCGATATGCGACAGGTTACGGAACCATATATACATACTCAAAGTATCAAACGAGTTTCATACTCGTATTCAGATAACATAATCATCAATATCGGTGATTGGCAGTGAAACAAAATTCTGATACAAAACCGTATTATATGATGTACGACAATCATTCAAGGAACATTGTTTCGCGTGCAATGCCTTTAAATACCATAGTATATTCATACATACACATATTACCATTCCTACATACACATAGGTTCACATAATCACAATCAATCATAAAGTAATACAATAATAGCCTTACCGGAGCCATGCGGAGTAGTTGCGTGCTTAAAACCTTTTAAAATACCAAAACTTATAGTTTAGGTTTTTCAAAATCCACCTAGTTCTCTATAACTTTTGGCTCTGATACCATTTTGTAACACCCCCAAATTACCACGCAGCGGAATACCACATTGGGGCGCTACTAATAGCACATCGCACACAATCATAGACAACGACCTCGAAATAGACGTTAAAATAATATACAATCCTGCCTAAAAAGTTTCCCATCCCAATATATTAAATCAGAGTAACGTTGGTCCCAAAAACCGTTAACAATAACAATACATTCATCAAAGACTTTAAAAGTCGTTTGTTCATTTCAATGGATGGAAAAATAATATAAAACATTAGACAAGTAAGCACCAGCTTCCTCCTCACATGCTCCGCTGCTATCCATCTTGATTACCTGAAATACATGTGTAAAATCATCAACACAAAGGTTGAGCAAGTCTATGGGTTTTACAAATCATTTGAACACAAGCAAAGATTATAAGTTTGTGGCATACTTGAAGGCAACAAACATCGAATTTGCATCAACAATAATAATTGTATATATCATAAATTGCATTAAGCTCATGGAACCGAGCCCTTAGACATTCCGTTAGGTCTAATAAGACAAGCGATTTATTAATTTTCGTTACCTCCAGATTATTGGTACATTGCCGTATACCTGACTTCTCAATACAATATGTTCAAACAGTGTGGAGGTCGGGCCTAAGCTTCTGTGACAAGTCCACACAAACTGAACCGGGGCAACTTCCCCCATAGATCTATTAATTGTACTAGCGGTTAATCCATCATAGGTTAATTAATGGTCCATGATTGAGGCTTTAACAAAGGCAATCACCTAATGTAATTTAAAGGCAACTACGGGTCCATTCATAGAGGGACAAGCATACCATAAAAGACTTGTGTTCCAAGTTTATGAAAAACATGTATTCCCCCTCGCGGGTTTAAAAACCATTTACAAAATTGTGTAAAAGCGAGGCTATAGACTTACCTTAGATAATATGCGAAGCTAGTAGTAGTAGTGATCGTTAAAGTGAAGATGCCTCCCAAATATATACACATCAAAAGTCGTCAGCTAACAAATAAGGTGCGTGCTTAGCCACATACTTAAGTATTTCAAATTATACTTAGTATAATAAAATCAATGACTCAAAATAGTATATACATAGACATGACCAATCAATGCAAGTGATTTCCTTCTAAACCTCACAACATGTACTAGCTTTCCAAGACTAGCACCTTCGATATTGATCCATCTCAAGATGCCAAATCAATACGGTTCAAATACCCTAAATGGGTCTCCAATCTCATAATATACACTTACACATACGACTTATATCCTTTTAGAACTTTTAGAAGCTAATAGATTATCCTCTCGCCTCAAACTATGACGCGAGGTTAAGTACCTCCCAAAAATACTCAGCCGGTACTTACCAAAAGTACACGCTGATTTATTATACCTAATCAACTCCGTTTTAGACGAAACTTGGTGAAAACCTCATTTATAATCTGTAGAAGACTCAATTTAAATTTCATCAAATGATTCATATTTTAGAACCACCTGCTCGACACATCTTTAGACTTTAAAAATCGGAGAGTTTTGCACACTTGTATCGTAAAACAATTTGACCTTGTTAAACATTTCCATTTACAAAATCGCCACTTGACTTTGAAAGTAGACTCAAAATGCTAAGTTTAGAATCCAACAACAGCCTTTGCTCAGTTTTAAAACTCAACTTATAGTCCCCAAGATTCGATCCAAATATCGACAACAATTTCGTATTGTGTCAATACTCGTCTCTAGGTACACGAATAATCAAACTAGCATAACTTTTGACTCGTTTGGAGTTAAAAGCTCTATCTTATATCGAAAAGATCGTCTCGACGACTACTAAAACAATATCTAATAATATCAAACTTTATTCAACATCCACTGTACGAAAAATGGCCTTAAACCTACTGATCTAAAATGACTCTTTAAAAATCATACCAACAACCATGTTGACCCATTTTTATCATCATCAACACCTCAAATATGCTATATTAATCATTCCTAACATCTCATATCATTCCTAAATCACTTGCATGATCTATCCTTTCAAAACACATATCAAAAATCAAACATGCAACACTTTTAAAATCAAATATAATAATAATAACACCATCTTTCAACAATAAAATGGATCAAACCTCATGTTCATCACCAAAATCTTTATAAGAATAAAAAGTTCTTTCATGTGGGGTTTTCTTAGATCAAAATGATCACAAGAAGATTATAAGGATGAGTCTTTTGTTAGATTGTCTTGAATCAAGCTCAAAATCAAAATGTGAGGGTGTTTTTGGGTGGTGGATGTCACGACCAAGAGGGAAAGGAAAGAGAGAGAGAGAGAATTCTTGGTAGTGATGTTTATGTGTGTGTAAAAATGAAAAGAAAGTTTCTTTTATATGGTGGGTGAGGGTATATTTTTCAAATAGTGGATAGTTTTGGAATAAAATGTAAATATTAGTTAAAAAGCGGGAAATGACTTCCAGTCAATTTTATATATATTTACGAGAGTCGGGTTTTGTCCCGGGTTCATAAAAATATAAATCTCGTTTGTTAAATCGATCGTTTTAATAATTAAACGCACACAAAACGAAATAATAAAGTTTGACTCGACTTAATACGTAATGAAATAAAAATTTCAGAAATATCAAATATCAAAATAATCGATACTAAAATATAATATTTGGGCATCCATTGGCATCGCGATCACTATTAGTACTCTTCAATCGTCACAACAATTAATATAGTCACACATTATCGATTTCAAATAAAATCGTCAAATATAATAATACTCATCATTACTTAGAAATTAAAAATCCAATATATAATTAGGATAAAATAATGACGTTAAGTTCGGGTTATTACAGGCGAGTATTATACTTTCAAGGATAAGTTGTATTTGGCTAAGCTTATGGTTCCATCAGGTGAAGGCTCTACTTCGAAAGGAAAAAGGAAGGTGGATGAGGGAACTTCTTCGAAAGGAAAGGAAAAGATGGAGGATAGTGATGAAGAGCCAGAAGAAGAGGACGATGATGATGATAAGGACGCGCGGCCATCAAAGAGATCATGTGGATCAGCACGTGATTAGTTACTTGTATTTCATTTCTATTTCCTCGTTGTAATTGAACTATTTCAGACTTCTATATTATTGTATCATGGTAGAACTTGATGACTTTAAGTTTTATTTGGTGAGTGATTGTAGTGGAAAATCTTGTCACAATTTTGTTGATATCAATGCAATCGATGTTTACCTCTCATAATCTATGATGTGTCTTTACTAGCTCTTTTGTGATTTGGTTGATGAATATTTGTAGCATTTGTTGATTGTGCGTGTTGTATTTATATTATGTCTTGAAAAAGGAATCCTTCTTGATCTTGATGTGTATACTTACTTTGTTTCCTTTTGTTGTGTAGAATCATGCCTCTAATGTTGACAATTGATCGTGTGAACGCTATGATTCAAGAGGTGATTGCTAATGCTCTTGAAGCGGATCGTGCAGCTAGAATCCAAGGCCAAGGTGGAAATGCTAGAGGACAACAAGTCCCAAGGGAGTGTTCTTATGCCAGCTTTATGAAGTACAGACCTACGCAATTTGGGACTGGAGGAGCTTTAGAACTTCGTCGTTAGGTGGAAAAGATTGAAAGCACGTTTGAAATTAGTGGGTGCTCTGAGGCTAATAAAGTGAAGTGCGCGACTGCTACTTTTCTTGATGACGCTTTGAGTTGGTGGAACAACCAAGTGGCTACTGTTGGGCTTGTAGTGGCCAACGGGAGGACATGGGTTGCTACAAAGGAACTTTTGACTAAGAAGTTTTGTCTCGAAGAGGAATTGGGTCAGTTAGAGGATGAACCGAGGCATCTAGTGTTGAGAAACAATGACATCACTGCTTATACAATGAGGTTTAATGAGTTGAGCTTGTTGTGCCCCGATACTTTGGCGGATGACCGCAATGTTAGCCTCAAAATATTGAGTCAAACAAGAATGCTCGGTCATAGGTTTCTATTGTATTATTTATTAGAACGTTGTAATAAGTAGTTATTTAGTCGTGATTCACGGGCTTGGATTTAAACTAATTAAAGTCCAAAATACAAGCCCGGCCCAATATATAGTCCATTAAAGCCCGCATGTGGGTGGACTATATATACTACCCTCCTAGCATGTTAGGAGGGTGGATGGTCATTTGTATTTCTCACTTCTCTTTAATCTAATCTCACCAAGTTCACACACTTCTCTCTCTTTTCTCTCTCTAGTTTCTCTCTCTAAAATTCATCTCATTTCTTCCTTTCTTTCTATCTTAATTCGTATTATATAATCATCATATATATGGGACAACAATTGGTATCAATCGCCACGGGGTAGATTTGTTATTGGTTGTACTTCTTATATTTGATTCGTGTGATTTCTTCCATAAATCAACTCGAATTCAAATTTTTTTGTGGTTTTCGTGTTCTTTATCTTGCTACAAATCATCTATATACTTGTTGTAGAGATTTGGTTGCTTTGGTTTGGTAAAAATCACGAATTTGTTGCCTAAAAGTTGCTAATTTGTTGCCTAAAAGTTGCCAAAAACCGTTGCCTAAAAAGTTGGAAGAAAAAGCACCATTATTGCGACAGCTTGAATTTAGGAAAGGTGAGTACGATTTCGATCGCAATAACCCTAGGGTTTTACTTTGCGATCAGTATTGCGATAGCCCCTTATTCCGACGCTTATTGCGATCTGGATTGCGACGGATTTAAGGCAAATCTTGAAACGTTACTCTGCCCACATTGCGACAGCCACATTCCGATCTGGGATTTCGATAGGTACACATTGCGATCTGAACATTCCGATCTGGGATTTCGATAGGTACACATTCCGATCTGGAGGATTCCGACAGGTGCACATTGCGATCTAAAGAACATTCCGATCTAAGAAACATTCCGATGGGTATTCCGATGGCACATTCCGATGACATGTTTAGCCAAATTTTTGTTTGAGTATTTTTTAGACTTAGCCACCATCTAGACTAGTTTCGGAACGTAGTTTACACGAAGATTAAAAAAAAAAAAAAAAAAAAAAAAAAAAAAAAAAGAGTTAAAATTTTTTCGTCAAGTAAATTCAAATTTTTTCCATACTAGTTTTAGGACATTTCTAGCTCGATTTCAAATTTTGGCGATTACAAAATTTTTGGACTACCGTTTTAGTCGGACTGGAGAAATTTATTGTCGGCCTGGAGAAAAATTGCAATTTTCGGAATTTAAACCACAACAACAATCACAACAAATCTACTTAAGATCCATATTCACTTCATCATTTCAGAGAATATTGAGATGGATTCTACTGCCGAATATCGTGTGACGAACAACAACATAATGGTGGCAGGTAACAAAGAGAGACCACCAATGCTTGTATCTGGTCGGTATGCTCAATGGCAATCACGTTTCATACGATATCTTGATACAAGACCTAATGGTGATGCCTTGAGGAAATGTATTACTCATGGACCATATATATTTAAGAAGATCTCAATCCCTCCAAGAGCAGCCACAGATACTACTGATCCAATACCTGCAAGTGAACGTGATGAGACAAGAGCTGATCTCACACCTGAAAATTGTGCTTGGCATGATGCGGAGAAGGAAGCCATCTATATGGTTTTAAGTGGGATTGGAGATGATATTTACTCCACGGTTGATGCATGCCCGACAGCACATGAAATGTGGACTGCTATTGAACGCTTGCAACAAGGAGAATCACTCAACAAACAAGATGTCAAAACAAACTTGTTTTGGAATTTTGGCAAGTTTACTTCAAGGGATGGAGAATCAATTGATTCATACTACTCCAGGTTTTATAAAATGATGAATGACATGACAAGAAATAACCTGCAAGTATCCACCATGCAAGTCAATGTCCAATTTCTTCAACAACTTCAACCTGAGTGGACACGGTTTGTCACTTTGGTGAAACAACAAGAAAAGTTAGACGAGGTCTCATATCATCGACTCTTTGACATCTTGAAGCAATTTCAGAATGAAGCAAATGAAATTCGAGCTGAACGTGTTGCCAAGACGGCTAATCCACTTGCTTTAGTGACTACCACTCAACATGTTCAAGATCCTCACTCTCGTGCTCCTAAGCCATACTCCAATACATCATCTTCACCACGATATTCCACATCATCTAAGTCTTCATCTTCCACAAAATCTCGAGGTAAAGCGCCAAGAGCACCATCACCACCATCTGAGTCCTCATCTGAAGAAGATAGTGATGAAGACCAAGCTCAAAAGAACCGAGAGATGAAACAACAAATTGCTTACATAATGAAGACTTACAAGAAAATCTACAAACCCACCAACAACAATCTTCGCACATCATCTAACACAAAGAACCGATATGTTGAGAGTCCTCCAAGGTATGACACACGTCGACGTGGTGAAAGTCCTTCTAGGTATGATCGACATAATCCAACACATGTTGAGGGTTCTGCAAGATATGATCGACAAACTACTAAGTATGATGCTCAGAGGATTGCTGCTGCTACTGGGAATAGGGAAACGGTTGGAAGTCAAGTGGTTCAGCAGAGTGGGATTCAGTGTTTTAATTGCCAAGGTTATGGGCATATGGCAAAGGAATGCAGGAAGCCGAAAAGGGTTAGAGACTCCAACTATCACAAGGAAAAGATGCTGCTATGCAAGAAAATGGAAGCAGGGGTTAAATTGTCAGCTGAGGAAGGAGCCATGCTTGATGATACTGATGATGAAGATTCTGATCAAGAGCTTGATGCACATTACTCGTACATGGCAAAGGTTGAAGAAGTTCTCAAAGTCACTGAAGATGACAATGGTCCTATCTTTGACACTGAGCCAATCGATAAGGTACACACTACTGATGAATATAATGTGTTTGGTGATATTCCAGAGCATAGTGATCTACCCAATGCCATTAATGACACGTGTATGATGGAAACGGTTGATAGCAATACCACACCCGATTCATCAGACATGTGCAATAATGAGTCTGAGGATGATCAACATGCAAATGAATATGATGAAGAGGAACGTATTGCGCTTGCTAATTTAATTGCTACTTTACAAAAAGATGTCATTGAAAATAAAAAGAGTCAAAAGCAATTAAAGAAGGCAAACGCTACGCTCACTCAAAGCTTTGAAGAATGCAAAGCTGCTCTTATCAAATCCACTGAGATGACTGAAACCTATAGAGATGAGCTCCTTCAGAAAACCAAAGAGCTTGAGGGGTACAAGGGAAGTGCGTTAAAAAGTCAAAAGGACGATTTTGAAAACAAATATAATACAACTCTTGAGTTATTAGCTAAAGAGAAGCGTCAATATAATGTTTTCTTAATGGATGAACGTCAAAAAACGTACCTTGCCAATACCAAAGTTAATGAACTTGAACAAAAGCTCTCTATGACCACTACCGATTCTGCTAAAATTCTAGAGGATAAGAAAAAAGAGGTAGATGCGTTAAAACAAGACTTCAAAAGTAGATATGATAAAGAAACCGAAAAAGTTACAAAACTAGAAGCACAAGTCGACTTTTTGAAGAACGTTGTTTATAAAACGCATGATTCTATTCAATCCGTAAGAATGCTAGCACCTCCATCGATGTTTAAGGGTCAAGCTAGCTTTGCAAGTCCTGAGTACCTTGCCAAAGCTCAAGCTGCGAACCCGTGTCTTTATCTTGATGAGACTGAAAGGACAGATCTTGATTGCATGCCTGTTAGTGCCGATAGTGAAGAGACTGCCCTTTGGGACGATGATAGTCAACCACTTGTTAATAAGGAGTTTGTGAAACCTTATAATTATGCTTATGAGAATAGTCTTTATGGCCTGTTCAACAAACAAACTCAGAAAACTCGTGAGGAAGTGTTCTTAGAATGCAAACAAAAGAGAATTCAATGGAAGAAAGCATTTGCCCCTAAGAAATCTAATGTTTACAAATACATCAACTACCTCCCTCTAGATGAATCTAAAAGCAAGAGTAGGAAAACATTAGGTATTCTTAAACATCACATAGATAATGTTAAATCTATTGTTGAACGAGACTGGGCAAAACGTGAAAATGCTGAATGGACACGTCCGATTCCTCAAGATATTACCTTGCTTGTCAAAGAACTCTTAATTCCAAACACGGCGTTGATTAAAGAAACTGTTCTTCAACTTGAAGAGTTCATTCGGACTGAAATGTTTGATGATTTAAAATATGTTGAATCTATTGAGAAACACATTGATGATCTTCAAATGGAGAAGTCTGATTTCTCATATGAATATGATTTACTCTTGCAAGAATGCGTTTCTAAAGATGTTATGTGTGCTTATTTTACATCTTGTGCTGATATTGATGAATATTCTGAAGTTGCATGCCAATATCTTGATAAGATCAAAGAATGTGAACGTCTTGAAATTGAGCTTTCGAAACGGAAAGAAAATGTTGACAAAAAGGCTTTTGAGTTACTTCAACACAAAACTGATTTCCTTCAAAAACATTGTCATTCACTTGAACTTGCTTTGCAAAAAGACGTTGGTCGTTTTCCACATGATAATAAATTGCAAGAAAAACTTTCCCAAACATTTCGAGAAATGAATGAACAGAATTTGGAAATTAAAGGGTTGAAAGCTCAATTACAAGACAGGGACAGAGCGATAGCAGAGTTGCAGAAACTCATTGCTAAGATGGGTGGGAAAATTGTGGAACCTAGCATTAAGAAAAATGTTGTTAGACAACCCAATGCCTCTAAAGAGAGTAGATCCTCTATCTTGGGAAAACCATCTGCTTTATCTAATTCCTCGTTTGCAAAACCTGTGTTTGCCCCCAAGATGGATGGAAAGGAAAGGTTACCACAGAATCAACCCATAAGGAATCCTATAGCACCAAGCGTTAGGCACAATAATGTCATTAAACCAGGGATGTATAGAATGTCCACTAAGCCCACAAACAAAGATACTCACTCGCCTCAGACTTCTAGAAACACTAATATTCATGTGTCTTCTACTACAGGAATAGTCTCCACTACTAGTGTTAGCCGGCCTCAGCTTAAGAGCACTCAAGTGAATGATAAGGTCTGGAAACACAAGAATCAAGGGAAGATGAAGCAAGTAGAAGAACACCCTAGGACTTTCAATGTTTCTAAGAATAAAACGTCTGTAATCGCGTGTCATGACGATTTGAATGATTCGACTTTGAATGCTATGAATGTGAAATTTGTTTGTGTCAAATGTGGCAAGTGTGCTAATGCTAATCATTCTATGTGTGCTATGAATAATGTCAAAGGCGTAGAAACTAGAACTAAGAAGCAAACTGTGATGCCTATTAGTGCTAGTAAACCCAAACGCAAAGTGAACCATTCTGGTGCTACCCCCACTAAGAAAAGTAATGCATCAGACTTCACCACTAAGAATCCTAGAAGCAAAATTAAGGAATTATATGAGTCTGCCAGTAAGTCTTGGAAATGGTGGTTTGCTAATCAATGTCCTCCCGGATATAAATGGATGCCTAAAGTTAGGACAGAAAATGTGAAAACGAGTGTTAGTTTGCCTTTAAATGTTGATAAGGACACTAATGATTCTACTATCACAACTACTGTGGTATCCAATTTAGCAAATGCTCCATCGTGTTCTAACTCTTCTGCAGGTGATACAAATAATTCTCTTCATAATGGACTCCGGATGCACGAAGCACATGACGGGGAATCTCAAGCTTCTAATTAACTTCGTGGAGAAGTTCCTGGGTACGGTCCGATTCGGAAATGATAAATTTGCACCGATCCTAGGATATGGAGATTTGGTTCAGGGGAATATCACGATTAAAAGGTTATACTACGTCGAAGGGCTCAATCACAATCTTTTCTCGGTTGGTCAATTCTGTGATGCGGATTTGGAAGTTGCTTTCAGAAAGAAGACATGTTTTGTTCGTGATTATGATGGGAATGACTTACTTACCGGTACACGGGGTACTGATCTTTACACAATTTCACTTCAAGACACAACTTCATCAACTCCAATTTGCTTCATGGCTAAAGCTTCATCGACTCAGGCATGGTTATGGCATCAACGTCTTTCTCATCTTAACTTTGATACCATTAACTTGCTTTCCAAGAAAGATATTGTGAGAGGCCTTCCAAGCTTGAAATTCATCAAAGATCATCTTTGTTCTTCTTGTGAACTTTGTAAAGCTAAACGAAGTAGCTTCAAAACAAAGACCACACCAAGCTCTAAAGGACGGTTAGATCTTCTTCACATGGATCTGTGTGGTCCCATGCGTGTTCAGAGTATCAATGGAAAGAAATATATTATGGTAATTGTCGATGATTACTCAAGGTACACATGGACTCACTTCTTGAGGTCCAAGGATGAAACACCTGAAGTTCTCATCAGCTTTCTTAAACTGATACAACGTGGTCTTCAAGCTCAAGTTAAAGTGGTTCGTACTGACAGAGGTACAGAATTTTTGAATTCAAATCTGAGAAAGTATTTTGAAGCCGAAGGGATTGAACATGAAACATCTATTGCTCGAACACCCGAACAAAACGGCGTTGTTGAAAGACGAAACCGTACTTTGGTTGAAGCTGCTCGAACATTATTATCCGCTTCAAAACTTCCACTATACTTTTGGGCCGAAGCCGTGTCAACCGCATGCTACACACAAAACCGCTCCTTAATTATCCCAAGACACGAAAAGACACCATATCACATAATTCATGATCGAAAACCTTCACTCAAACACCTTCATGTTTTTGGATGTACTTGTTACATTATACGAGATGGTGAAAATTTGGATAAGATGAAAGAAAAAGGTGATGCATGTATTCTTGTGGGATATGCAACTCAGTCTAAGGGATATAGAGTGTTCAACAAAAGAACAAAATTGATTGTCGAGACTATTCACATCCGATTCGATGAATCTCAAGAAATGGCACTTGAACAAGACAGTTTAAGTCCCGATCCACAACGACAAACGACTTCCGTTCACAACCGCACGGGACTCGAAACTCAAGACCACAGCAATGAACCGTCAAGTTCAACGCTGGTTCCAGAGAATGTTCCTAGAGCTGATATGACAGTCGACACGACAATTGAAGAGTTGGAAATGTTATATGGACCAATGTATGATGAATATTTCACGGGAGAGAAACAAGTTGTATCGAAGTCTTCCGCTGTCACTCATGATAAGAATGATGATACCAATCATCGTCAACAACTGGATACAACTTCATCTACTTCAACACGGGTTGCTGCAGATTTACCTCCTCAGAATATTACTTCAACAATCGATCCTACAACATCCACAACTACTGTCATTGCTCCAGAGAACACAAATCAAGCAGACAATGCATTATCTGACGAAGACGAATTCATCAACCCATTCGGTACACCGGTACACGAAACTGGAGAGTCTTCTACTCGCCATGTTGATCCGTCAAATATGCATACTTTCTATCAACGACATCCTTCAACACATCATTGGACCCGAGATCATCCTTTGGTTCATGTCATTGGAAACCCTTCACAGCCCGTTCGTACAAGACGACAGCTTGAAACCGATGGCGATGTTTGTATGTTCGCACTCGCCGTGAGTACTGCTGAACCGAAAAACATCAAAGAAGCCATGGCTGATCATGCTTGGATTGAATCGATGACGGATGAACTTCAACAGTTTGAAAGACTTAAAGTCTGGGAACTGGTTGACAGACCATTCGATGTAACACCATTAAATCTTCGATGGATCTGGAAAAACAAGATGGATGAAGAGAACACGATCATCAAGAATAAATCTAGGCTAGTGGCTAAAGGGTATGGACAGAAAGAGGGTATTGATTTTGACGAATCATTTGCACCAGTAGCTCGAATGGAAGCGGTCAGGATTTTCCTTGCCTATGCTGCACATAAGGGATTCATTGTATATCAAATGGACGTAAAGACAGCGTTTCTTAATGGTCCTTTGAAGGAAGAAGTCTATGTCACGCAGCCGGAAGGATTCGTCGATCCTCATTATCCTGACAAGGTGTATCGTCTCCACAAAGCACTTTATGGACTCAAGCAAGCTCCAAGGGCGTGGTACGACGAGCTCTCGAAATTTCTGGTCTCCAAAGGTTTCTCAAAAGGTTCCATTGATTTAACTTTGTTCACTTATAAATATGGGGATGACATTTTGCTTGTGCAAATTTATGTTGATGACATTATTTTCGGGTCTACAAACCCAAAACTTTCAAAATGGTTTGAAAAAGTAATGCACAACAAATTTGAAATGTCAATGATGGGCGAACTAAAATTCTTTCTAGGAATTCAAGTTCACCAATCCCCAAGTGGTATCTTTATAAACCAAGCTAAGTATTGTCAAGAGATAATAAAAAAGCATGGTATGACATCATGTGACCCCGTTGGGACACCATTATCAACCACATCCCTAGATGCTGATTTGGAGGGATTACCCATAGATCAAACGAGATATCGTTCCATGATCGGGTCCCTCATGTACTTGACAGCGAGCAGACCTGATATACATCATGCTACATGCTATTGTGCACGATATCAAGCACGACCCACTGAAAAGCACCTCAAGGAGGTTAAACGGATCTTTCGGTACCTTAAGAATACCATTCACATGGGACTCTGGTATCCGAGGGAAACCGGTTTCTTTCTAACGGCCTATTCAGATTCTGATCATGCAGGGTGTCTTGATACACGTAAAAGTACTTCTGGTGGTGCACAATTTCTAGGTCAAGATAAGCTTGTGGGATGGTCTTCCAAGAAGCAGGATTGCACGTCACTGTCATCAGCCGAAGCGGAGTATGTGTCTCTATCTGCGTGTTGTGCTCAAGTTCTTTGGATGAGAACACAACTCACGGATTATGGCTTCCATTTTGATAAAGTACCTATGTACTGTGACTCAAAATCGGCCATAGCCATCTCCTGCAATCCGGTTCAGCATTCCCGCACGAAGCACATTGATGTCAGATATCACTTCATTAAGGAACAAGTTGAAAAGGGTATTGTTGAATTATACTTTGTTGGAACTGATTACCAATTAGCTGACTTGTTTACAAAAGCTCTTTCGAAAGAGAGGTTTGCGTATCTAGTTAGGCAAATTGGTATGAGATGTTTGACTCCAGCAGAACTGGAGGTTCTGGCAAAGAAGCCTGCTTGATTCATCTATCAAACATCTACCTGTAAATATTAATAAAAAAGAAAATACAAAATTAAAAAATCTTTGATAATCCAAAAATATTCTTCTCGACATGTCTTTCAGTATCGATAATATGGACGTACCTAGAAATGTCGCTCAATAACGACACGGGTGTGTACATAAAGCTCGAATGAAAGTTGTAAATATTTTTCAAAACATGTCATTTCTATTTTTTTTCAAAAGGAAATTGTCTATTTTGGACAATATTTCCAACAACGGGTAGAGCAATCTATCTTGGGTTGAGCTTGTCACAAAACATTCAACGTTTTGAGCTCAACACAATGGCTTGTAATTACTTTCAAATTGCAACCCGGAACTATATTCACGGGGGAGTGTACGATTTCGTGCTCTTACCCTTAGCAAAAGAAGTTAAATCTTCTTACACTTGAGTGGATTCGTCAAGACATTCAAAGTCTATGAACTCAAGTTTATGCTTTAGAAAAACCTCTTCGACAAAAAGAAATAGGATTTTTCAAAAAGCGTTGAACACAATTTTTTCAAGAATTTCTCAATGATTATTCAAAATCTTTCAAAAATTGTGTGTTCAACAACTCCCATCCTCAAAAAGCGAAATGTGGATCATATCCTCACAATGACAATTCAATTGGATCAATTTTTGAGGGGGAGCATTTTAACTTCATGCAAAAGATAAACACATCTTTCTCCCAGAGATTTCAAGACTATTTTTTCAAAATATATTTTAATCAAATTTGGTATCTCTAATATCAAAAGATTTTATATATTAGAGATAGGGGAGAAAATGTGATTAAAATGTGATCTTATATAAGACTCAAGCACTTTAACTCTTACCTACATGTGCGAAACACTTTCGATTATCGATGCACATGTGAAGGGGGAGCATTTCTGAAACGACAAAACTAGCAAGGTGTTAAATGTTTTTCAAACACTTTGTTAGAATTTAAAGTGGTTTTTATGGTTACGATCAAATACCCACAACATCTTTAATTCACGACGTTATTGGTGTCAAAAGGGTGGTTAGGTTTAAGTCCTATGATCCAACCAGAACCGGAGGGATCTTCCCAGGGACAATCCAATAGATTATTAGAAGTCCTTAGGAAAGATGGAGTAGAATGTGAACGTAGCTGAATGTCGACTAAGTACTGATGATAGCACTGGAACAATCACAACAAGGTGCTATTAATGATGTCTTGGTAAGCATTGAAGGGGTTGAAGAATGAAAAAGAAATGTAAGGATAAAGGGTCTAAAGAAAGAAGCCCTCCATACAACTTAGGCAGAAACCGGGTCAACTCATCATGAAGACAAACTCATCATGGACCCAGTGATGTGAAGCACAACCCTTTCCTAGCTACTCAGGCTTCTCTCAAAAGAAGTTTGTTTTATTGTCACGGAGATCAACACGACTTCTATTGACTTTCTCACTCCGAGATTGTTGATATTGAATAGGTGGCATCTGCTCCAGCCTCCGACCACTAAAAGTGTACAAATCGAGTCTAGAGCCAAGAGATCAATCAAATCTCGTTAGGACACACGGATGAAGATCAAGAGAGTCCTACGCTATATCCTTGTGATATTGCTAGAACACTCAGAGTGATACTACTTAGTATTCACAATGATGAGTGGAAATCCTTCCAGTGTTAACATCAAACAGCACTGCGGTAGGTCATATGCAAGATTCTTTATGAATTGAACATATGTAAAACTGAAAAGCAACAGTGGTTTGATTCTGAATTGATTCAAACTCGTTTCAGGTTTCTACGCAATATCTTTATGGTCTTGCCAGAACATTCAGAGTGATATTTATTAAATATTCACAGTGACGAATGGAAATCCTTCTAGCGTCAACATCAAACAGCGCTACGGTAGGTAACTTGTGAGATTCTTATGAATCAAACTTGTGTCAACTGGAAAGCAACAATGGTAAGATTCTTTATGAATCAAACTTGTTCCAGGAACTTGAATTGACGACTTTAATCAAGCGGATATTTATCCAATTGATTCACTCTTTATGTTCGCAGTCTTGCTTTGAGACGGTCGAGTAAAGAGAACGGCTAGTACTGCCGCGAAACCCTGTCAAGGAGATTCTTAATTGAATCTACCTGATCACAGGTACGATATTTAATATCGTATAACGGTCTTCACCGACCGGAGGTAAAACGCTACCGATTTAGGACGAATGTCAAAGCCATTCAGTCCGTGTCTATGTTTTGTCTCGAGAAGGTGGCGTCACGGTGTACTCAGCAAAGTCAAAGATTCACAACCACATATTCATGCCCAAAGATTTATCCAACAATTGATAGTGTGAGCATGTGGATAAAGACACAAGATCACAAGATGGCAATGACAAGTCAAGGATGATTTGAAGATCTCAAGACTTAAAGACAAAGTCGAAAGACAACGACAAAGGCTCAAAGATCACAGCATGAAGGAACAAAACTACTGTTACACGTTCAAGACTCATTTATGACGAAATTCATAAATCTCCATTGATCTTCAAATATCAAAAGGGTATGACCTCACATTGGGGGAGATTGTTAGCCTCAAAATATTGAGTCAAACAAGAATGCTCGGTCATAGGTTTCTATTGTATTATTTATTAGAACGTTGTAATAAGTAGTTATTTAGTCGTGATTCACGGGCTTGGATTTAAACTAATTAAAGTCCAAAATACAAGCCCGGCCCAATATATAGTCCATTAAAGCCCGCATGTGGGTGGACTATATATACTACCCTCCTAGCATGTTAGGAGGGTGGATGGTCATTTGTATTTCTCACTTCTCTTTAATCTAATCTCACCAAGTTCACACACTTCTCTCTCTTTTCTCTCTCTAGTTTCTCTCTCTAAAATTCATCTCATTTCTTCCTTTCTTTCTATCTTAATTCGTATTATATAATCATCATATATATGGGACAACACGCAAGAAGATGAAGCAATACATCAAAGGATTGTCAAGAGACATAAAGGGTAAGACTACTTCGTCAAAGCCGAGATCTTTTGATGAAGTTGTCCAAATGGCTCATGCTCTAATGGATGTGAAGGTGCAAGATAAGAAAGATAGTGTGGCTGAAGGTAACAAGAGGAAATGAGAGATTGCTCAAGCAAGTCAATCACAAGGTCAGAATCGTGGGGGTTATCGCAATAACACCCAAGGGGCTAACCGAAATCAGTAGTTTAACCAAAGGAGGAATGATGGAATGAGAGCTGCCTCAGTGCCTAGAGGAAACAAGGTCAATCTGAAATGTGGCCGTTGTAATTTGTATCACGTGGGGAATTGCCTTCCTGCGTGTAACAAGTGTGGAAAGGCAGGGCATAAGGCTGTGGAGTGTCAAGCCAGAGGCGTGGCGACGGGTACAAATGCCACAAGAGTAATGGTATGTTTTAGATGTGGGTGAGAAGGGACACAATCAAGGAAATTGCCCTAAGAGACGGAATAGACAAGGAGGAAACGTTGCTGCCCCAGCTTATGCTATAGGGAACGTGGACAAGCCCCAAGGTCCGAACGTGGTGACCGGTACGTTCTTACTTAATGCTCGTTATGCTAGTGTATTGTTTGATTCTGGTTCGGATAGGATTTTTGTAGATATACAATTCAGTAGCCTTATCCATTAAGAACCAATAGAGTTAGCAACTAAGTATAATGTGGAATTAGCCGATGGAAAGATTGTTAGCACTGATTCTATACTAAAAGGGTGTCCCTTGAAGTTAGGGAATTACGTGTTTGATATAGATTTGATGCCTATAGAGCTAGGATCGTTTGATGTAATTATTGGGATGGATTAGTTAGTTTCGCATGGTGCGGTGATTGTTTGTGGAGAAAGGTTAGTTCAGATTCCGTTGAGAAACAAAATTGGAGGATGTGCCAGTGATTCGTGAGTATCCTGAAATTTTTCCTGAAGAGTTGCTGGGATTGCCGCCATCTCGTGAAGTTGAATTTCGGATCGATTTGGTGCCTGAAGCTACACCAGTTGCTTGTGCGCCTTATCGATTGGCACCATCTGAATTGAAGGAGCTGTCCGATCAATTGAAGGAATTGATGGATAAGGGATTTATTAGACCAAGTTCATCACCGTGGGGTGCGCCTGTGTTGTTTGTGAAGAAGAAGGACGGATCATTCAGAATGTGTATCGACTATAGGGAGCTTAACAATTAAGTCATAAATCCTAGGTGTAATAACTTATTTGATCCTTTTAACTGATCTGAGTCAAGCGTGTACTCGAAGATCGACTTGAGATCGGGTTATCACCAACTGTGAGTTAGAGAGGAAGATATTCCTATAACTGTTTTACGTACCCGGTATGGGCATTTTAAGTTTCAAGTGATGCCGTTTGGTTTGACGAATGCGCCATTTGTGCTTATGGATTTAATGAACCGTGTGTGCAAGCCGTATTTGGATAACTTCGTCATTGTGTTTATTGGTGATATCCTTATTTATTCCAAGAGCAAGGAAGAACATGAGAAGCATTTGAGAGCAATTCTTGAATTGTTAAAGAAAGAGAAGTTGTACGCAAAATTCTCTAACTGTGAATTTTGGGTGGAATCGGTGAAATTTCTTGGGCATGTGACTGACAACAAAGGTATCCGTGTAGATCATGCCAAGGTTGAAGCAATTAAGGACTGGTCAGTACCAACAACTTCGACTGAAGTTAGGCAATTTCTTGGTTTAGCTGGTTACTATAGGTGATTCATCGAAGGATTTTCGTTGATCGCGAAGCCGTTGACCAAGATTACTAAGATGAATTGGGATATATGTAGTAAACCACTCAGTAATTCAACCGACTGATAAGTGATTGGCTGTGAGTGATCATGACTACGAGATTCGCTACCATCTTGGAAAGGTGAATGTAGTAGCTGGTGTACTTAGTAGGAAGGAAAGGGAAAGGCCTCTTAGAGTTAGAGCTTTGGTGATGACAGAGAGTGGTGGTTTGACTTGACTGATTTTGAAGGCTTAAGCAAATGGGTTGATGAGGGAGAATGTCAAGGCAGAGAATTTAGGAACGATGATGAAACTGCTTTTTGTAGTAAAGTCGGGGATGGACCGAGGTATTTCAAGAATCTAATTTGGTTACCGTTATGCGCACCTGAGGAAGGAACGCCTGGAGTGCGAGATATGGTTATGATATGATATGGGTGATTGTGGATAGATTGTCGAAATCTGCTCACTTTTTACCAATGAAGAAGATGGATGGTATGGAGAGACTTACTAGTGTGTATATGAAGGAGATCGTGTGTCGACATGGATTACCTTTATCGATTATTTCAGATCACGACAATAGATTTACTTCTGAGTTTTGGTGACCTCTTCAACGTGCGTTAGGCACTGAGTTGAAGTTTAAGTACGGCCTGTCATCCCGAGACCGATGGCCAGAGCGAATGGACTATTCAGACGTTGGAAGATATGCTTCAAGCCTGTGTTATTGAATTTTGTGGAAGCTGGGAACGTCATTTGCCTTCAGTGGAATTATCGTATAACAACGGTTATCATGCTAGTATTAAGGCAGCGCCATTTGAAGCTTTGTATGGACGAAAATTTAGATCGCAGGTATGTTAGAGTGGAGTGGGAGAAAGTCAGTTGACTGGACCTGAGATGACTTTAGAGACTACCGAGAAGATTGTGCAAATCAAGAACCGTTTACTTGCTGCGAGAAGTCGACGGAAGAATTACACCTTTCCATTGGGTAGGAATTTCTGTTGAGTAATTCGTTTTGGAAACAAAGGAAAGTTGAGTTGAAGGTATATTGGACCATTTAAGATCATTAAACGAATTGGACCAGTAGCATATAAGTTGAATTTGCCGAATGAGCTTAGTGCTATTCATAACACGTTTCACGTGTCAAAACTGAAGAAGTGTTTAGCGGATAAGGATTTGGTAATTCCTTTGGATGAGATTCAACTCGACGATAAATTGCATTTCGTGGAGGAAACAGTGGAGATTATGGACCGAGAATTCAAGAGATGGAAGCATAGTAGGATTCCCATTGTGAAGGTACGATGGAATTCTAGGCGTGGACCGGAATTTAAGTGGGAACGTGAGGACTTCTTTAGGGAAAAGTATCCTCATTTGTTCTAGTGGTACAAAATGTGAGTATAAGAACAGGCGAACTCCGGGACGTTGTTCCTTTACGGAGAGGAGGATGTGACACCCCAGTAACTGAGGTCACTATTATTCCCTAATTTACGTATATTTTTGAAATTTTTAGAAATTTTGTTGGTCATATGTTTGACGTTTTAATTTAAAACCAATGATAGAGGTCTTAATTTTAACGTTTGACGATTTACGAGGAACCGATGACGACTACGATACCGACGGATGCCCTAAATTTATCTTTTATTATCGATTGATCGATATTTGGATTTTTCGAAGTTTTTATTTTATTGGGTGTTAAGTCGAGTCGGGACCGTTTTTATTCCATTATTGTGTGCGTTTGAACCATTTAAAATATTTTGGAGTAGCCGGGACGAACCCCGCCTCCCACAAAAATTCAAAACCGACTAGTGAGTTATATTCCCGCTCTTTAAGTAGTAGTTTGATTTTAAGGCCAAAAGATAGCTAGAGTTGCAAGTTTGGTCCCTCCTAACTTACAAAAGGGACTAAAACAAACACACAAACACATTTTTCATTTGAAAAATTTCATCCATCTCCTCTCCTCTCTCTTTGACCATCGACCACCCACACACCACCACACCACCACCATTTTTTTTAGTTTTTGAAGAAACTAACACAATACCACCTCTTATAATCTCATTTTAAGTCTTTTAATCCACTAAAAATAAACATGCAAGGCTTTGATTTTTACAAAAAATTATGATTTTTAAAAAGGGGGTTTGATCTAATTAAACTTGATGCATGTTTTAATTAAGTGTATGTGATGATGAATCATCAATAAAACAATTGGAAAAACATTTTTCTTGGTGTTTTTGTTCATTAAACCCTACGGCAAGGGGGGTGTTTGTTTGCTTTTGATGTTTAAATTATTTTATGTATGGGTTTATATTTAGGTACATGTTTACATCATTTTAGTTGTGTTCATTTGATTGCATGTTGATTTTTATGAAAGGGGTTTTATGAAGATGATTTATACAAGTGATTTAGGATGTTGTGAAAGTGTTAGGATAGTTTAATGATGATATTAGGGCTACAGGAGTTGATGGAATGGATTGAAAACAAGTAGAGATGTGATTTTAAAAGTGTCTTTTTAAAACAGATTGTTAAAGGCTATTTTTCGTGATTTTAAGTTTGAGTCCAGGTTTATATTATGGAATGTAGTTGTAGAGCTTCTTTCCTCCTTCGTTTTGGGATAAGACGGAGCTTTTAAATCCAAACGAGTCAAAAGTTATGTAAGTTTGAAAATTGGTGTACTGGGAGGCGAGTATCGACGCAATCCGAATTTGTGTTCGACATTAGGTCAAATCTCGGGGACTATAAGTAGAGTTTCAAAAATGGATGAGGGCTGCTCTTTAGCTCAAAACCTGTAGTTATCAGGCTATTTTCAAACTTAGGAGTTGATTTAACAAATGGAATTGATTAAGTGAGTCAAAATGGTTTGATGACGTAAGGGTGCAAATCTGCCCGAATTTTCAGGTTTGAAAATGTGTTGGGCAGCGTGACTTAAAAGCAAAATATTTTTATGAAAATTTTTATGAGCTTTATACATGATGTAAGTGAAGTCTACAACGAGTTTCGTAAAAATTCGTGATGTTTAAGTATGGGAATTCAGTCCGTACATTAGGTATGTACCGGCAGAATTATAATTGAAGTAAAAGTTTTAAAAACGTATAACAATGAACGTGTCTAGTAAATATCACTTGTTTGGGTTTTTGGCGTGATTTTATATGAACTTTGAGTGTTCTTAGTTATGAACATACAGTACTTGAAGGTACTTAAATTACTTGAAGGTACTTGAAGGTTTTGATTCATTACACATTTTGTTTGTTAGGTGTTGTATTTGATTTCTCGGGGCGTCCTCGTCGTCGGTGATTATTTTTGTCTACGTCTTTGCTAATACTACCACTACTACTTAAGGTGAGTCTATATCCTCACTTTCTAATGTATTTTAAATAAGTTTTACCCGCGAGGGGGATACATGCTATTTAAATGAAAAGGAACATAAGTCGTGAGTGATTATTGGACCCGAATGATGTCTTGATTTATGTTAAGTAGCCCTAAATTCATGAACCGTTAACTATTGTCTGATCCTTTTGTGGATTGGAAATTAGCGCTTGAACAATTGATAGTACTATTGGGTTGAAGACCCTATCCTAGACGAGAGCTAGTACGTTGAGTACCCTCAGCGTATGGATAACTTGTGCTGAGAAAAAGGTATAAGTGGCAACGAATACCTAAGAGGGGCAATGACTTTATTTAAATCACACCGGCATTTGGCGCAGGTGATCAGTTTATGGTTTCGGTGTCATGAGCTTAAACATAATTAAATAGCTTATGCTATAATGAGTAATACCCAATAATAGTTTGTAATGATCTGCATACTATTGAATAATCGTGAATGATTTTTATACTTATGTTTAATTGTGATTTTGTAATCCTATAGATCTCGCTCAACATTTTTGTTGACGATTTTAAGCATGTGTTTCAGGTAATCAAGGATGATTGGGGCGGAGCATGCTATGGATGTTGTTGTGGCTTGTGGGCGGTCTAACTTGTTTTTTTCCTCCCTTTTGATCAAAGACAATTTTTATGTTTCATGATGTATTGTAAAATAATTTGGGTTGGTTTTTATGGGTTTAGATTTTTTGGGACCTAACGCTAATCTTCTATAACTTTTGGGGTTGGAAACAATTAGACATTGATGTTGTTGTTGTAATTTAACATGTCTTAAATTTACTTAATGTTTAAACATCTCTTTTGAGTCATTCAACATGGCTTGTGTGTGATGATTCTTTGACTAGCACCCAATTGTAATATTCCGCTGCGCAAGGTAAATTGGGGGTATTAGATATTAAGGGGTAGCATTTTTGATGACAAAAACACTTAAGGTAAAAAAACTTTGATATTTATATCACAAGTATCTTAAGTGATTTTTCAAGGAATTTTTATAGTGGAAAATACTTACCAAAACACACTTAATTCACGACGGTTGTGGTGACAAATGGGTGGTAGAATTAGGTATAAGTCCAGTGATTCTTCCAGAACTAGAGGAATCTTCCCAAGGACAATTTCAAACCTAGAAATAGTAAGTCCTTGGCAAAGATGGGGAATGATTATCAACGTAGCAGAATGCCAACCAAGTACTTAATCTAGCACTGAAACAATCACAACTAGGTGCTAGTTATGACGTATTGGTAAGCATTGAAGGGGTTGAAGAATGAAAAAGAATTGAAAAGATAAATGGTGTAAAGAAAGAAGCCATCCTTACAACTTAGGCAGAAACCGGGTCAAAAAATATTAGAGATTTTGAACATAAGACGTCACGGACACGTGATGAAATGCACAACCACTCCAACTAACTCAAATATCTCTCAAAAGATATTTATTTTAATGCAACAGAGTTCAACACATTACTATTGGTTCATTCATTCCGAATAAATTGATATTGAAAAGATGGCAATCCTCTCCAGCCTCCGTTTACTAAATCAAAACGCACTATTGAGTCTAGATCCTCGAGATCATTAAATATCTCATCAGTACACTTTCCAATTATTCCTTGCTTATTCACACACTATGAAAAGTAAGAAATATTTTATGAGTCCTACGCAATATTCTTGCAATATTGCCAGAACATCTGAGTGATACGAAAGTATTACAATGAAGATGGAAATCCTGCTTGAGTAAACGTCAAACAAGCTCATGGTAGGTGACACGTGCGGTTCTTTAGGAACCAAACTTGTGATAACTGGAAAGAAAAGATGGTTTGACTCCTAATTGAACTCTAACTTGTTCCAGGGCCTCTATGCAAAATCTAAGTGATCTTGTCAGAACACTCAGAGTGACACTCTTTAGTGCTCATAATGATGAGTGGAAATCCTTCCAGTGTTGACATCAAACAGCAGTACGGTAGGTGACAAGCAAGATTCTATTAGAATCAAGCTAGTGACAACTGGAAAGCAACGATGGTGAAGCCCTTAATTGAATTTCACTTCTTTCAGGTATATGAATTGACGGATTCAGTCATAAGGATGATTTTATCTAAATGATCCACTCTTTATGTTCGTATTCAGCTTTGCACGATCGAATAAAGAGAACGGGGGTTACCCGTGAAATCTTCTAAGGAGATTTTTTTATTAAATCTACCTGCCATAAGTACGATATTTAATATCGTCCAACGGTCTTCGCCGACCGGAGGTAAAATGCTACCGAATTAGATTGAAATGTCAAAGCCATTTCGTTCGTGTCTACTTATGTTGCTACATTTGAATGCGGTGGCGTAGCGGTGTTCGAGAAGAAGTCGTCCTCACATACTTATACTTTCTACATCAAATACTTCAGTAAGTTCAAGAAAGCTCAACAAAAAGTCATCTGCTATATCAAACTCCGATGCTTTCTAGAATTCAACTAAGTATAAATATGTGTGACATGAAGTCACGAGGAGGCAAGTATCCCAAGAAGGCAAAGGTTGCACGTGAATATGATCTCTAATCACATGGCAAGTCAAATGTTAAAATAACAATGCTTCAAGCCAAAGCCTAAAGATTATCACACATATTCACAAGAAGAAAAAGAAAAGAAGAAAGAGAATGGACTACGAGCACAAGAACGTAGATCTAATATGCTAGATTTAGGACTTTGTCATTTGGAGTGACCTCCTTTAGGGGGAGATTGTTAGAAAATACGTTTTATCGTTAGAAGAGTCAGTCACTCCAACAATATAGATACGGGCTCGTAGTATAGTTAACTGTATAACATTAAACAAACCCGACCCATGAGAATGTTCAGTCCATTTATGGACTTGGTTATATAAACCCTTTCTTTTCATGGAAAGGGTGTTGCTTGGTTTCATATTTCATAATATATTTCACACATTTTCTGTCATCTCCCTCTCTAACTTTCTCTCTCTAGAAAACCTTCAACCTCTCTCTTGGTTAACGATTACCAATATTTTACAATTATATTATTTACCTATATTATTTTATATAGTTATATCCAAGGTTATTAAGATCGAGATGTTATCTTAGAATTATTTTTTGTTATATTAAATTTGATATTGTAAAATCGAATCGAGATCATATGATTCCATTAGAGTTTCTTGTCTTGCTAATATGCGTTAACAGATATCATTATACATTTACACATATCAATTGAATATCCTAAGCAAATTCATCGAATTGGTAAGATCGGATTGAGAGCCGATCCTATAATCTTATGTTCGATCCTACACTCTTACTTAAGATCCTACCTGGTAGACGATCCTATAAAATTCTTACACGATTTTAGCTAGTGAGGAAGAAAGATCGTACGATCTTATGAGATTTACTCGCGATCTTAACGCCTTTTTACACACTTAAATACAATGTGATTGATTGTAAATTAAAGCGAAGAATTCTTTTGAAACAATTAGAGATAAAAATACAAACATTTGGTCTAGAGCAAAAGAATTGGAATTTCCAATCAAAATTGACTCAAGCTTTCTGTTTATATCTTAACATAGGACAGTAAAGAAATAGAACGTTTAACATACTACTGTTCCCAAGTCGTATGACAAAATACTCGTTGATATTCATTTATTTAATAAATGAACAAACACAAACAAGATTTTTTGTCCTTTTAATTAAATTAAGGAACATGTACAAATGTTTCGTTCGTTCATTTGCGTTCGTGAGTGATCAATCATTTCGTTCGATTTTATTCGTCCGATTATAATCGTTCGATTACGTTCACTTAGTTCATTTGTTTACCTTTAATTATAATCGTTTGACTAATAACCCAAATACTAAAAATAATAATAAATTATATTAAGTGTTTTAAACATCTCAAATAATACTATAAATAGGAGTTTTTTATTTTACTGTAGTACTTTCAAATTTTATTTAAGAAAATAAGTACTTTAAAATATATTTAGAAAAATATGGTACTTTTAATAATTCTTTACGTAAAACCACTGATTTAAATATCACCTAGTAATAATGAACTTGCATTTTCAATAAAAATTTCAATATATATTAAGTTAACTCGTCACTGTAATATAACATGATATATATGTATAGTCGGCTAAAACTAGCTGACTGTGACTTGTGAAAAATGCATGCCGTCTCACCAGGTTCTGCCTTTACATATAATTTTCAGGTAGGGATATATAACGGACGACTTCGACTATTTGGAGTTACTAGATGCAACATCTATGAAGCAAACACGGTTGCTTCCCCTTCTATCATCCTTTTAGTCTTACGATAAATAGTGCATGTGCTTGAAGAAGAGAACGGCGATTCAGCAAGTAATGCTTCAAAGTCTCGCTCAAGTTCTATATCTGAGTTTTGAACAAGATTATATACAGTTCTAACGTGCTCACCTTCTAGGACGGGCTGGCATTTTGAGGTCGTTTCTTAAATGTATGTTCCAACGATTTTTATTTCATTATCATTTTTCCCAGGCAAATGCAGCCATTTATGATCATCTGCCAATTCAAGTGCGAAATAAATATGCATTTTTTGTTAGTTGTTACTCTAATGAAAAAAAAGGACATATTACAGTGAGGAATTCTTAATTTGATGACCATATAACTCTTGTTATTAATTGGCTAAATGATTTTATGTAAAAAAAATCTAAAACTACTATACTATTATAAATAATTTTGAAAGTACTCGTTTTATTAAATAAGTTTTAAAAATACTATGATCAAACAAAAAACTCCTATAAATAGTATAGTAAGTATTTCATAGATCACGTGGATCATCAAAATAACAACTTTTGTTCTAAGCTCATGTCCATTTAAGTTAACGTTTGATTAATTACATTATGTCCGTTTTTGTTCATTTTACTCACTAATAAACGAACAATAACAAGTTCGAATCTAAATAAACAAAAACCGAATAACAATTTTGGTCTGATTACATGTCGGTGCTTATTTATTTGTTTAGTTAAAATTAAATAAAAAAATTACGAACATATTTTCGATTCATTCGATTAGTTTCTCAAAGATAATGATTTACAATATGTTTCAAAGGTGGTTATATCTATACTACATATAAAAGAGATTGGTATCCCTTTCTTATTAGTTATTTAAGTAATCTATGTTTTTATGCATATTGTACAAGTAACTTATACTACATACTTAATTAATATAATACATATTTATATGCATGTTGTAATACTTAATATAGGACGTCGGTTACGAAACTTGAATTGAATTTTGTAATTATAATCATCTTAACTATTAATTTAATAAATGCATGTTCAAAAATAAATAAACTTTATACAATTTAAGTTCAAAAATTGATATAAATTGTTTGTGATAAAATGATTTCTTAAAGTTTTCGACATGCGCAAAATCATTATCATAAAAATATGTAATTGAAAACTAAAGCTCATAAAAAATATGATTATTGGGTGTTCGCCGCAGCATTGTACGAGTCTGATAGTTGAATAACAAAATATGAAATATATAATCTTAAGATGTGAATGATGAGAACCTTAAAAAAAAGTGAATGAGAAACCACAAGTGGTTGGTAGGATTCGAGCGAGGTTTTGTATTCCGGGCTAGATAAGATTTGTAGGACCCATGAAGGGCACATGGCCCAAACATGTCTTGGGACTATTAAGACAAGATTAGGGGGGGTGTTCCCATGTGCATATTTCCCTTGTGCGGGGTAGTCATTGTTTGGGTGAACCAAAGCATATTTCCCCACCAAAGACACAACAAGGAGCCCTCAAATAGACAGCCGTGTTCCCATGTGCATAAATTTAAGAGCAACATTCCAAAATAACAAACCCTCGTTGTACTACCTCCCCCTAAAGGCTAAATCCATCTTTTTGGGAACAAAAAGCGACCATCAACCATTTTACTTCGATCTTAATTGTTTTATTTATTTATTTTTTTTAACGGCGATGTATCAAGTCTCTCGACCCGAGTTCGAATCATCTTACGAAGAGAATATTAACCCCATGTTAGCCATTTAATTTCTCATTAAAGGACTTCAAGGCCTTGCGATAGGATTCAAACCCGGCTACCAATTTTGAGAAAATCCTCCGCATTAAAAATAACAAGAGTCGAACCTCTAACCTCCCAACATGGATACTATAACATTTCTATTTTGATATTCTAATTTGAAGATAAAAGTACTACAAACAGGGTAAGAACAATATTAATTATGTGGACACAACTACTATTTTTTTTTTTGAAAGGAAAAGAATGTTCAATAGCTACATAATATATATATGAAAATGATTTATCCTCTAAATCATGTGCCTACCTATCCTCCTACTTATATGATTTTAACAAATTGAATGATCAATAAATGAAATTAAGAAATAAGAATAAATACAAAATATATTTTCACCTTTTTTTTCAAACATTAATATTTTCTTAAACTGTTAATCATTATACGAAAAAAATATATCGTTACGTACAGTATTTAATTATCTTTCTATAGATATGCTATATGATACACTTTTAACAATTTTTTTTTCATTTTTTTCATGTTTTCGAAAATTATCATATATGATACTAATATCATATATAATTTATCATCAGTATCATATATGATATAACCTATCATATATGATAGAATTAAATATCATATACTATTTAACACTGTTATCATATATGATGAAACAGTATTATCATATATTATATTTCATGTAAATTTTAACAAGAAGAAAAAAAACGAAATTTTTTTTCTTCGAAAGTATATCATAGTGCATATTGGTAGAAAGATAATTAAACGCTCGTCGCGATGGTATAATTATTTTCTTTTAACACTTAACGGTTTAAGATATATTTAAATTATAAAAAATATGTGAAAAGTAAAATATATTTAATCTTATCCATTAGATGAAAATAAAATGAGGGGTGATTTGCACACTCTAGAAATTGATTGGCACACTTAAAATGTTATGTGTTGACATTTTCACCTCTTAATCTATGTTTTGAAATGTGCCTACTCCACTAATGTAAGGGTATAAATGTTCACATACAAATATTTTGAGTGTACCAATCAATTTAAAGAATGTGCAAATCACCACCCAAATAAAATGGACGGTGGAGATGGGTTCCCTCATATCCAAGAAAAAGTATACTATCCAAAATAACTCTTCTCTATATCTTATGAAAAAATTGCAAAAATTCGATGAAATAACTAAAGTTATAAATTTTTCGAATTGATTTTTATTAATTGTGATATTTCACTAGTGATAAAAATAATAAATATCACTAGTGATAACACAATAAAATATCATGAGTGATATTTAATAAACATAGTAACAGTGTAATATCACAAGTGATATCTTATTGTTTTTTTCACTAGTGAAATATCACCCTTCAGTTCAGAAAATTTACATCTTTAGTCCATTCGCACGATTTTTGAAACTTTTAGACTTTCTAGAAAAAAAATGGAATATCTACTTTTTTTTAAATCTTAGGTTAATCTCCACCTTTAGATCAAACCAAAATGAATGGTGAAGATTTGTTCTCCCACTCGTAAAAAAACAAAGTTGCAATTGAAATTTGGGTAAAAGCTTTATTACCCACGTACTTTTGATTTTGTCCATGATTAACAAATGAACTCTATTAAATACCAGATTACCCCTTGAAACTTGTTCAATTGTTCCAGATTAACCCCTAAGACCGGTTTAATGTCACATAGCCGCCACATTGGATCAACGTTGGCTAAATTGTACACATCAGCTCCTATGTTTGTTTTTTTTGTCTAATTTAACCCCTCCCTCTTCCTCTTTTCCATCCCTGGATTGTGTTTTTTAAACACATAGTACTTGATCCCCTCAAAATTCTACACTAAGGTCGAACTTGTTCAAGGATAAGTTGATTGGTGATGAGACTGTATTTATACATAGTCTCATCGTCCAAATCGGGCTTAAAACGCTTAAAATATCATCAAAATACCCAAAAATGTGCTTGTGTTTTGTTCATTGTGTATTTTAGGTACGGATATCGTGAAATCAACAAAAGATCACAAGAATGAAGCAAAAATGAACACGGAAAATGAAGCCGCACAAGAAACCGGGCCCAAGTATGGAATTTACAAAATGCCCTTGAAGTTTTGAAGATTGGCAACATTGGTCCCTCATCTTAGAAGATTTGTCATAATTGGTCCTTGGGAAATCATATTTTGCCAGAAAAATCCTCCATGTTTGAAGAATTGACAAAGCAAGCCCTTGAAGAATGCAATATTTGCATTTATGATCCTTGATATAAATTTGCAAGTAACTTGTGCCAAGTTTGACAAGTTATTCAAACTTGTTTACAAAGGAAAAAAGGTTTTGGGCTGTTTAATAGGAACTAGCAAGTAATAAGGAATTGAGGGACCTTTCTTGGCAGACAACAAAACCCCCACCAGCCAACCATAACTCGCCACCTGTCCCACTACACCAAAACCACCAATCACCAAGCTCCCTTTGTCCACCTCAACCTTCCACTTCTTTATTTATAAACTGATTTTTTATTATCAGTTTTATATTATAATTAAGTGAGGGAAACACGTTTTTAAACTAACCTAACTCCCTAATCAGATTCAACTTTCCTCTAATCTCCCTTAAACCCTAAAAAACCCCAGGATGAACTAAGAATAAATCAAAGGGTTAATGGCCAAGTTTTTCCAGATTGATAATTAACTTGGCATTAATCAAAACCCACCACTCACAATGCTCACCCCGTGACCACAAGTGAGTCCCCGTCCTTTCCCTGCTACACCAAGAATAGCAAAGATGGAATCAAACAGCAATCCAACGGCTCCAATCACTTTTCTTCCTCCCCAAGATCATTTTAAGGACCAAGATCATTTGAAGACAGCTGTATACTCAACATCATCACGTGAAGCCACATTTGACCAAGACCAAAGGGCAGAATGGAAAATCCCTTAGCTAGGGTTTTAGCATTTGATTATTTTATTCACTTTCTAGATAGATCTTTGTAGTAGTATAACAGAGACGGGTTATGTCTCTTTTTCAATTGTTCCAATATTTTGTAAAAATTTTGATTATTAATGAAAATGAAAGTCCAAGTTTATTGCAAATGTTGAGTTCCATCTTTTACGGTTTATTTAGTTTAAACTTGATTTTATGCAATTTAGTCTAAGTCTCAAAAGGGTTTCAGTTTTCAAAAAGTTTCAAAAAGGTATTAGATATTTAGAAGTTTCAAAAGTTCAATGAAGTGAAAGTGGATTTGAACCTTTGTTTTTCTGAGTTTATGTTTTAGTATGGTTTAAAAACGTTCTCAAAAGTTTGCTAAGTTGGTTTCTAGCTTGGTTTTCATAGAAGTCTGCTTTCAAAGATATCATAAAGATATTTTTGTCATTTTTTTCTCTTACCACTTACTGTATCAAAAGCTACAAGCTTTTAGCTTTTAGCTCTTGATTCTTAAAGTTTGTTGGCTGTTATTTGTGTTTGTGCAGGAACCCAAGAAACAAAGCCCATCATTCATCTATTTCATTTCATCATAATCTGTTGAAGATATTAAGGGCTTAGGGTCCACTTGGATTCCTCCAACAAGCCACCTCTACACGTCTTGTATAAGCTCTCACTAGCTTAGAAACAAGTTTGGAAATGGCCTCAGCCCAAGGTTTGGCTTGAACCTTCCATAATCTTGTTTTAATGAATTTTGTGTGAATTTGTGGAATTTGTGAAAAACCTGTTAACTTGTCCATTTTTCGGTTAGTTTTTGTTTAAAAAAGTTGATTATGCATGTTTAGTTAGTTTGGAACCAGTTTGGGTAGGATTTGAACTCATTTGGTTTGTAAAAAATCATTTTCAGAAAGTAAAAGTGTGTTTGGATTTGGGTATTAAGGCTAGATTGGTAAAAGCTTTTGGGTTAAAACCAGTTTAGACTTACTCATTTTATATTGTTAGGTTATATCAGTTAGATTAGGTTAGTTTAAATAGGGTTTAAAAAAGTTTTCATGTCATTTATTTGGTAGAAAATGGTAAAAATCATTAAGGGTTATTTTCTGCTTGTTTAGGAAATATTTGACCACCAAATTGTGAAGTCTGCTAGGGTAGGGTTATATCTAGGGTTTAGAACTGGTTTGAGTAAGATTGTGAGCGATAGGAGTGAGTTTTGGCCTAACCAAATTCACCCAATTGCCATTTGTATCAGTTACTGTTCACATACCCCAATATAGCCTTAACAGTTACTGTATTTGTGATTTTGTGTGTTGTTTTTGGCTTGGACTTGTGTGTTTTTGTGATACAACTGACTCCCTACACTCCACTGAGCGTAGGGGTGCCTTATTGTCCAAGAAAAATCAACCCAAAGAGCTTTCCTAAGCTCAAAACCCACCAGACCTGTTTTTTATAACTAGCAGTGGGAACTAACTTCCCCCTGCTAGTGTTAAATTTGGTACTGCTACACTAGAAAAAAAAAGCAGTCAAAGTGTCACTATCATCTTTTGATTATTTTGTCTTTAGTGGGTAAAAATAGGATTTAGAACTTCATTTTTGTTTTATTATTTTTCTTATTTAATTTCTGATTTTTCTATTTAATTTATTTTCTTGTTACTGTTCATTAAGTATTTTTTACATTAAATAGCATTTTAAATTACATTTTAATTTTCTGTTTTTGTCTTTTAGTGAAAAAAGTTTATGTTTTTCAGTTTTAAAAATTTTATTAGACTTAGAAAAATAGTTTAAAATTTTTAGTTTAAAAAGTTTTTACTGTTCACCTTTTTAATTAATTTTTATAATTAATTTAGTTTAATTATGGTTTTAATTATAATTAGTTTTGTCTTTTAGTGCAAAATTTTAGTGTTTTCAAACTTTTTAATTGTTATACTATTCAATAGCATAAATTAGGATTTTTAAAATTGTCAAATTATTTTTAGCATTATTTTATTATTTTTTATTATTATTTTAGTCTAAAAATAGTTTTTAGTGATTTAAAAATAGAAAAAATAGTTTTGAAAATTTAGGAAACATACTTTTTAGTCTTTAAATAATATAAGTGATTTATTAGTTCAATAAAATAATATTTTGGACATTTTGTTAATTATATTTGATTTTGAGGGCTTTAATTAGCATTTAAAATTAAATATTTAATTAATAAAAGGTTTTAAAATATATTTTTTGGATTTTTATTCTTATTTATATTATTTTAGACTTAGTTTAAACTTTTAATTAATTTTAGGTTTAACTTTTAATTTTGTCGCGTTTTACGTAATTACGTCATCGTTTTACGTCATTACGTCGTAGTTTAATCGTAGTCGTAGCTCGTCTTTACTTTTTCTCTTCTAAACCAAAAACGTTACTTATCCAAACTTTGATTTTATATATTGGCACATTAATCCACACACCTCCTTCGAGAACGAACCCGCATTTATTCGGTTTTACGTGTTTCCTAAAGCGTAAGACTTAATACTTGCCACTCATATACGTTTTTCCTAAAACGTGTACGATTTACCTACACCAATTTTTGGCGCCGCTGCCGGGGAAGTGTTTTTAGTGTGCCATTATTAGTATCATGTTTGTGTGAGTAGTGCGTTTTTGCTTTTCAATTTTTGGAAAGCGTATATAACGTACATACTCATTTTTGTTATTTTTCCTTATTATATTATAGTATCCAAATAAATCGTGTTTAATTTTCCTAAATTAATAACACAACAATCATTTTACTATATTGTAGATATATTGGTTTTCGTTTTTCTTGTGAATATATTACTATATTGTATCTACGTAGAATAATAAATATACAAGTACTCCAAAAGCGTGAAAACGCAACCTTGATTCGGGATTTCATCACTCGATCATTGTATTCGAATCTAAAGCAAAAGTTTAAAGGCAAAATAGATAAATACTTTCGTGAGGCTTAATTTTAATTAACACAAACTATAAGGTGGGTATAAGGCGGTTGTATTTCACGACCTAAGGGAAAAAGGCTCTTAAGTGCTTAGCGCCGCCTCGTTTCCCCCGCTTGCTTGTGCGTGTTTTGAGAAAAAGGGCTAATCGAGGGTTTGCTGCCCAAGTATTATCTACGTATATTATATTTGCTTGTTTTCAAGATTAAACCCTCTTGAACGTTTTGGTGTTCCACCAACGTTCTAAAGTCATCGAAGGCGTTCACTCCACGTGATCATTTTCATTCTTTGAGGCTCCTTTAATCGAGAAATCGATTCGAGGGGAGATTTTTAGATTTGTGTCTACGTAATACATTCAAAAATCCAAAAAAAAATTTAAAAAACAATCAAAAACCAAAAAAAATGAAAAATCGAAAAAGCCGCAAAAAGAATCTTCTTTGCTACCACCCATTCTACGCTTAGTGCATACGCACTCGATCGAAGGATTATTCTAATTCTAGCGACGCTTCGAATCGACAAATCGTAATCGAAGAAATCGACGACGTAGACGAGAATTAGAAACCGACGTTCCTAATATCGTTGTTGAAGAACCCGTAAAGGAGATGGCCGACAATCGTTCGATGATGGAATTGCTCTAAGCACCCACCGAGGGTTATGGAGACGCGATCGTAATTCCCGCTATCATAGCGGAGAATTTTGAGATTAAGATCGGAATGCTTTCGTTAATCCAAGCTACGAAGTTTCGAGGCCGTGAAGCCGATAATCCTCACGACCATATTCGGAATTTTGATCGTCTTTTAGCCACGTGCAAGTTTAAGAACGTCGACACCGATGTCGTCAAGCTTATGCTTTTTCCATACTCGCTCGATGGTGCCGCCAAGGATTGGTATGAGAAAGAGCCACCTAATTCGATAACTACGTGGAAGGATCTCGTTTCCAAGTTCGTTAATTATTTTTTCCCACCGTCTAAGACGACGTTTTTCAAAAATGAAATTACGAAATTTGAGCAAAAACCGAATGAATCTTTTACAGACGCGTGGGATCGTTTTAAGGAATTGCTTAGGCAATGTCCTCACCATGGTTTTTCCGAGTTGCAGCAAATCGATACGTTTTACAACGGTCTTAATTTTCAAGAACAAGATTCGTTGAATTCCGCCGCCGGTGGCAACTTTTTGTGTAAGACTCCGAAAGATGCATTGATAATTATCGAAAACCGATCCAAGGTTTACCAACTCCGCAACGCACCGAGTGTTGCCAATGTCGCCAATGTTAGTAGTTCTAATCGCGACATTGAGAGAGTTGATGCAAAAGTCGACAAATTGACGAATGTGTTTACGTCTTTTCTCGTTGAGATGCAAAAGAAAGACGCTCCTGCTACGGTGAAAGCGGTAGAGGTTTCATGTACGTTTTGTGGTGGACCTCATAATTATTACTAGTGTGCGGCTGCGGATGGCCAAACGTCGAATGTGAATGCGTTAAATGGAAACAACAATTTTCAAAATCAAAATAACACGGGTCCATCACAACAAGGCAATTATAATCAAGGCAACAATTTTTAGAATCAAAACCGAAACAATTTTCAAGGAAATAATCAACAAGGAAATTTTTCGAATCAAAATCAAGATTATAATCAAGGTCGTAATTTGAATTGGCAAAATCGAGACAATAATCAAAACTCGAATTTTTCAAACAACAACAATCAAGGAATCAATTTTTCAAGTGGGAATCAAGGAAATTTTCAAAGAAACAATCAAAACCAAGGGAACTTTAATTCAAATCAAAATAGTTCGTCAAACGATTTTTCAAAATTACATGAAAACGAATGAGGCTAATATGAGACGATTAGAGGGAGAAATTGGTACTTTGAAAAACGACTTTTCTAATACATTGAAATTGTAAAACACGAAGATTGAGCAAGGTCAAATTGACATTAAAAAGATGTTTTCGGCCATTATGAACAAGTCCTCGGGTGCGTCATCAAGTTCGTTACCTAGTGACACTGTAGCAAATCCGAAGGAACAATGTAAAGCCGCCTCGTCTCGTGAGAAAGGTCGTATGATTACCCCTAACCTTGAAGGATTTTGAGTTGTTCCTTCTTCTCAACCCTCGACTTCTAAGACGTCTTATCGTTCTAAAGTCGATGGGGTGAACGTGGCGACCAAGGAAAAGAGTGCACACCCTCGTGTACCTCAAATTCCATCCACGGTTCAAAAAGAGAGTTTTATCGACCCTACGAAAGTAACCCTTGAAGAAGCTTGTGCATCGATCCTTCTTAAAAAACCCAAAAGGCATATGCCGAGAAAGGAAGAGGATCCGGGCCAATTTCTATTACCTTGTGATTTTTCCGAGATTGAGGGATGTTTAGCCCTTGCCGATTTAGGTGCTAGCATCAATCTCATGCCTCATTCTCTTTGGAAATTGATGAGATTTCCTTCACTTACCCCCACGAACATGACAATCGAGCTTGCAAATTGTACTCCACTTATACCAATTGGAATAGCCGAGGATGTCTATGTCAAAGTTGGAAAGTTTGTTTTTCCCGCGGATTTCATTATATCCGATTACGAGTGTGACCCTAAATGTCCCATTATTTTAGGCCGACCATTTTTATCAACGGCTCGAACCGTAATTGACGTTCACGAGGGGAGACTTACTATGAGATATGGGGAGGATAAAATGGACTTTTTCACGAGTAAATCCCAAGTGTTTAATGACAATGAAAAAACCGAGGTTTCACAACCTAATGTTTCTAAACCTAATGATTTCAAAATGTTCACTTTAGCGGAAAGAATGAGGCTTAATGCATGTTTTGAAAAAATTAAGAAGAACGGTTTTAAAGATGAGGATTTTAATGATAAAGAATACGTGTACCTAATTCAAAAGGGTATGTGTGAATTTATGAATGAAAATTCACTTTGGGATGAATTCGATGAGACAATTGAAACACCAATTCCGAAGGGCGACGTTAGTACCATCACGACAATGACCAAAATGGACTCGTCTTCACCACCTTCGAAGGACCACGTCTTTGAGGCTTCAACTTCTAACTCCATCGAAGTGCCTCCTTTGCCTAGCCCAACACCCGTTTAGGCGAAAGGTTTTATCAACATCGATCCTCTCATTTTAGAAAAGTCGCCTAAGCATAGTCATTCGACTTGTAAGACCATGGTTGTGAGTGCTCACATCGACTCTTTCTTTGATGATGACGATGGCGATTTCGCCGAGATTGATCACGTACTTCGAAATCCACATGCAATTTTTGATTCTCCTAAAAATAAACATGTGAAGTACGATGATTATGAGTTTGATCCCAAGATTGAGGAAATCATTGAACGAGAGCTAGCTCTTATGCCTTCACTTTCACCTACGAGTGAGGTCAATCTTTCCAAAATCGAGGATGAACTTAATGAGTTGGAACGTCTTATTTTCGATGACGAACCAACTCATGTGACCACCAAAATTCCAATTCTCGAGGAATTACCTAATCAACACTCCTCAAATGAGAATTACGTTTACCACATTCGTAAGGATTTAACTTATCAACAATCCCCACAAAAGAATGATGGTTTCATGCTTGATCGTGATCTTTTCGAGAGAGTTTCTAAGATACTCAAGGAGGGGAATGACAAACCTTGGTTTGACAAGCCTATCTTTAATGGAGAAATCGATGAGACCAACGTTCATGAGGATGACGAGTATGTTGACCCCGAGGGGGCGGTGTTCTTTGTTGATCGACGTTTTGAGAATTTATACAATCCACCACCCCCTAACCGCGACTTAAATGTGAGGATAATTTGACACGCCAAATATTTTCGACATTATCAAATCGGGTTTTCATAAAGAGTTTTTAAACGATGAAAAAGGAAAAGATTTTAAAAATGTTTTAAAAGATTTTTCTACATGTTTAACTCCGTCATCACATCGTTTTATGAGTGCTACCACCTCGTCTACTCCTTTTAACGACGGTTGGTGTGGATCTAGTGTGGGGGAAGCCCCAAATGTTCCCTCCCATTTCTCCACCAAGGAAGAGATTTACGATCCCGGAATTGCTTGTAAAGGGAAATCTCGGTCTTCCACCGATGCAATAAATGGAAATATTATCTATTTGCTTGGTGTGAGTCTACCTCGAGTAGCTCATAAGTTTGACTTACCCATTGCCTCACCTTTCTACTTCTCATCTCTTTTCTTCTACCCCTTTGGGGTTGTTTCAGCTTCGGTTGAAGTAGCATTGTTTCGTCTTTCATCCGAAAACGAAGACGCTATCTTTGACCCCAGTATTCGTGTAACGGGTTTTTAAAGTACTCCACGTACTTTTGGGCCTTGTTTATCATGTAAGCCCCACCAAAAATGACCATACCAAGATTATTCCTAAATGATCACATTTATGGGGATTCGAGTCGAGCTTTTGACTCGGTTATCAAAAACAAGGTGCCTCGTGGGGGATTCTCATGCTTATCCTTGTAAATATTATCGCTTTCTTAGTTTAATGTAACGAGGTGACTTGTGCTCTTCCAACCTTTGTTTCGTGGTTGTTTGTGATTGTGACTTATTGGGTTATTGAAGCCTCTCGTGTTCGTTTTACGGATCACTCGAGCTTCGATCGTTGCCTTTGGAGATTCCGATATCTATTGATATCCTTTTATGTTCTAACGTTTATCTTATTAGCATAATTCATAAACAGCTTTTAGGTTATTCGTTTTACCCTTTCCATGCTCGAGATTAAGCATTTGACTTCGTTTCTAGTATGGGGGTGTTTTCACCCCTAGACTTGAAACATTGAGGACAATGTTTAGTTTTAGTATGGGGGTGATTAGATACTTCACCTTGCTTACGTCACCACGCAATCCAAAATTTCATCTTTTTGCCATCGTTTTGTTGCAAATAAGGCTAAAAATGGCCAAATTTTAAATTTTTTTCTAGTTTTTCATAAGTGTTTAAGACACGAATATAGGTTTTCCGATGGTGAGGATAAGAGTAATTTTTGACTCGACCGTGCGTGTTGAGCACTTACCTTCGATTCCTTAACTTTTTAGGCTAAGTCTCTTAAATGAGGACGAGAAATGATAGAGTTATTTATAAGTCTCGTAATCGTCACGATCTCATGTGTAGTAATTATTAGCTTATTCTCCCCACGCTTTTGTATAATAAATTGTTAATAAATATTGATTTAGCGGTTTAGTCACTATTGTTGGTTTCTAATTTGTTTTAGTAGCTTCTATGTAATTAAATTGGGAAAACATTAAGGTATCACCAGCGTCACGGTTTCGAAGTATTGGCACCCGAATAATTGAAAGCTTCACCTAATAATAAGATTTCAAGTGCTCACCTAAATTAAGCAAAAATTTGAAGCTCGCAAGGCCGAAAAATCTATGCCCAAATTGAAAGTGAATCAAGCCTTAATCTTCGAAGCTTTAAAGATCCAAAATTCGCTTTAGCGTGACGATATACGTCTTTGGCTAATAAAACCACCGATGAGGCGGATAATAAAAGGAAAGGCAAGACCGAAGTCATAATAAAAGCTCCATGGCGGAGTTGAATAAAAGATGGAGGTAAACCATGATAATAAAACCACCGATGATGGCGGATAATAAAAGTCTTGGTAATAAGTCTGATGTTCAAAACCGTTATAAAACCGTGTTTATTGATCCTTCTTGTTGACTTAATTTTTTGACATCGTTGTCTATTAGGGTGAATTATTAATTTAATGATTTTGGTTAGACCGTTAAGACTCTATTTTTAGACTTAATCTCTATTCACGCATAAGTCAATGATGTATCCTCGTGATCATTAAGACAAAATAAAATATAAGAGATACCAAGTAGGAATAAGGGAGTTTAGGTTCGTAATTAACACTCATGAGATATGATCGTGTTGCTAACTTATAATAACACTGATCTCGTTACACGCTTAGCATGGAATTGGGTGAAAATCGAGGACGAAGAAATTATTTCTAACGAAGCATTCACGTGTTCTTGTTCTATGATCCCAAAAGTCACTTAATCGTGATAAAAACAATACATTATGTCTAAAACACGTGTAGTAGTTTATTTAATTTTATGTCTTCAATAAATGTCATCATAAAATGAATTTTGGAAGTGCTATGATACTTAATTCTAGCATTGCGTGGGGACACTGCAATGGTTTAGTATGGGGGAGTGATGAGACTGTATTTATACATAGTCTCATCGTCCAAATCGGGCTTAAAACGCTTAAAATATCATCAAAGTACCCAAAAATGTGCTTGTGTTTTGTTCATTGTGTATTTTAGGGACGGATATCATGAAATCAACAAAAGATCACAAGAATGAAGCAAAAACGAACACGGGAAACGAAGCCGCACAAGAAACCGGGCCCAAGTATGGAATTTACAAAAATGCCCTTGAAGTTTTGAAGATTGGCAATATTGGTCCCTCATCTAAGAAGATTTGTCATAATTGGTCCTTGGGGAAATCATATTTTGCCAGAAAAATCCTCCATGTTTGAAGAATTGACAAAGCAAGCCCTTGAAAAATGCAATATTTGCATTTATGATCCTTGATATAAATTTCCAAGTAACTTGTGCCAAGTTTGACAAGTTATTCAAACTTATTTACAAAGGAAAAAAGGTTTTGGGCTGTTTAATGGGAAGTAGCAAGTAATAAGGAATTGAGGGACCTTTCTTGGCAGACAACAAAACCCCCACCAGCCAACCATAACTCGCCACCTGTCCCACTACACCAAAACCACCAATCACCAAGCTCCCTTTGTCCACCTCAACCTTCCACTTTTTTATTTATAAACTGATTTTTTATTATCAGTTTTATATTATAATTAAGTGGGGGAAACACATTTTTAAACTAACCTAACTCCCTAATCAGATTCAACTTTCCTCTAATCTCCCTTAAACCCTAAAAAACCCCAGGATGAACTAAGAACAAATCAAAGGGTTAATGGCCAAGTTTTTCCAGATTGATAATTAACTTGGTATTAATCAAAACCCACCACTCAAAATGCTCACCCCGTGACCACAAGTGGGTCCCCATCCTTCCCCTGCTGCACCAAGAATAGCAAAGATGGAATCAAACAGCAATCCAACGGCTCCAATCACTTTTCTTCCTCCCCAAGATCATTTTAAGGACCAAGATCATTTGAAGACAGCTGTATACTCAACATCATCACGTGAAGCCACATTTGACCAAGACCTAAGGGTAGATTGGGAAATCCCTTAGCTAAGGTTTTAGCATTTGATTATTTTATTCACTTTCTAGATAGATCTTTGTAGTAGTATAAAAGAGACGGGTCATGTCTCTTTTTTAATTGTTCCAATATTTTGTAAAATTTTTGATTATTAATGAAAATGAAAGTCCAAGTTTATTGAAAATGTTGAGTTCCATCTTTTACTGTTTATTTAGTTTAAACTTGATTTTATGCAATTTAGTCTAAGTCTCAAAAGGGTTTCAGTTTTTCAAAAAGTTTCAAAAAGGTTTTAGATATTCAGAAATTTCAAAAGTTCAATGAAGTGAAAGTGGATTTGAACCTTTGTCTTCTGAATTTGTGTTTTAGTATGGTTTAAAAACGTTCTCAAAAGTTTGCTAAGTTGGTTTCTAGCTTGGTTTTTATAGAAGTCTGTTTTCAAAGATATCAAAAAAATATTTTTGTCATTTTTTTATCTTACCACTTACTATATCAAAAGCTACAAGCTTTTAGGTTGTAGCTCTTGATTCTTGAATTTTGTTGGTTGTTGTTTGTGTTTGTGCAGGAACCCAAGAAACAAAGCCCATCATTCATCCATTTCATTTCATCATAATCTGTTGAAGATATTAAGGGCTTAGGGTCCACTTGGATTCCTTCAACAAGCCACCTCTACACGTCTTGTATAAGCTCTCACTATCTCAGAAACTAGTTTGGAAATGGCCTCAGCCCAAGGTTTGGCTTGAACCTTCCATAATCTTGTTTTAATGAATTTTGTGTGATTTTGTGGAATTTGTGAAAAAACTGTTTACTTGTCCATTTTTCAGTTAGTTTTTGTTTAAAAAAGTTGATTATGCATGTTTAGTTAGTTTGGAACCAGTTTGGGTAGGATTTGAACTCATTTGGTTTGTAAAAAATCATTTTTAGAAAGTAAAGGTGTGTTTGGATTTGGGTATTAAGGCTAGATTGGTAAAAGCTTTTGGGTTAAAACCAGTTTAGACTTACTCATTTTATATTGTTAGGTTATATCAGTTAGATTGGGTTAGTTTAAATAGGGTTTAAAAAGTTTTCATGTCATTTATTTGGTAGAAAATGGTAAAAATCAGTAAGGGTTATTTTCTGCTTGTTTAGGAAATATTTGACCACCAACTTGTGAAGTCTGCTAGGGTAGGGTTATATCTAGGGTTTAGAACTGTTTTGAGTAAGATTGTGAGTGATAGGAGTGAGTTTTGGCCTAACCAAATTCACCCAATTGCCATTTGTATCAGCTACTGTTCACAGACCCCAATGTGATTTTGTGTGTTGTTTTTGGCTTGGACTTGTGTGTTTTTGTGATACAACTGACTTCCTACACTCCACTGAGTGTAGGGGTGCCTTATTGTCCAAGAAAAATCAACCCAAAGAGCTTTCCTAAGCTCAAAACCCACCAGACCTGTTTTTATAACTAGCAGTGGGAACTAACTTCCCCTGCTAGTGTTAAATTTGGTACTACTACACTAGAAAACAAAAGCAGTCAAAGTGTCACTGTCATCTTTTGATTATTTTGTCTTTAGTGGGTAAAAATAGGATTTAGAACTTCATTTTTGTTTCATTATTTTTCTTATTTAATTTTTGATTTTTCTATTTAATTTATTTTCTTGTTACTGTTCATTAACTATTTTTTACATTAAATAGCATTTTAAATTACTTTTTAATTTTCTGTTTTTGTCTTTTAGTGACAAAAGTTTATGTTTTTCAGTTTTAAAAATTTTATTAGACTTAGAAAAATAGTTTAAAATTTTTAGTTTAAAAAGTTTTTACTGTTCACCTTTTTAATTATTTTTTATAATTAATTTAGTTTAATTAGGGTTTTAATTATAATCAGTTTTGTCTTTTAGTGAAAAATTTTAGTGTTTTCAAACTTTTTAATTTTTCTACTGTTCAATAGCATAAATTAGGCTTTTTAAAATTGTCAAATTATTTTTAGCATTATTTTATTATGTTTTATGATTATTTTAGTCTAAAAATAGTTTTTAGTGATTTAAAAATAGAAAAAATAGTTTTGAAAATTTAGGAAAAATACTTTTTAGTCTTTAAATAATATAAGTGATTTATTAGTTCAATAAAATAATATTTTGGACATTTTTTTAATTATATTTTATTTTAGGGCTTTAATTAGCATTTAAAATTAAATATTTAATTAATAAAAGGTTTTAAAATATATTTGTTGGATTTTTATTTTTATTTATATTATTTTAGACTTAGTTTAAACTTTTAATTAATTTTAGGTTTATTTTTTAATTTTGTCGCGTTTTACGTAATTACGTCATCGTTTTACGTCATTACGTCGTAGTGTAATCGTAGTCGTAGCTCGTCTTTACTTTTTCTCTTCTAAACCAAAAATGTCACTAATCCAAACTTTGATTTTATATATTGGAACATTAATCCACACACCTCCTTCGAGAACGAACCCGCATTTATTCGGTTTTACGTTTTCCTAAAGCGTAAGACTTAATACTTGCCACTCATATACATTTTTCCTAAAACGTGTACGATTTACCTACACCAAATGGATCAAACTTCTCCGTATGGTACCGAAACTTAAGAATTTGTCTTAGGCTGAAGACCGAAAAAGTTATCTTGATAAAACTATGATTCCAGCTCCTAAGGAAAATGCTAAGCCCGTGGTTCATGAAGCATACAATGTGATGCTTAATGAAAAAAGTGGTGTGGCATGTCTCATGTTAGCATCGATGTCTCCAAATTGACAAATAATGCTAGAAAATCTTAATGCTTATTAGATGATCACTGAACTCAAAATAATGTTTGAGGAAAAAGCTAAACAAGAGCTTTTTGATACTACTAAAGCTTTTCATGCTGGTAGACAGGAGATTGGACAATCCGTTAGCACTCATTTTCTAAAAATGAAAGGCTATTTGGACACTTTGGAACGCCTTGGCTATCCCATGCCTGAAGAACTTTCTATGAGTTTTATATTGAACTTTCTCAACAATGATTATGAATCACTTGTGCAAACTTATAATTTGTATAGCATGGGGAAGACATTAGTATAGCTACGTGCTATGCTAAAGTCACATAAGAAAGGGATTCCACAGAAGGTTGAAACGCATGCTGTAATGGCGATTAGGGCAGGGCGGGTCCAAAAAGACAAGGGTAAGAAACTACAACGGGGTAAAGGAAAGTCTACTAGAAAGGGTAAGTCAATCTACGCCCCAAAAGAGAAAAATACTCCTACACCCAAGAAGGATAATCCGGCAAAGGACTTCGAGTGTCACCACTGCAAAAAGGTAGTACACTGGAAAAGGAACTGCTCGAAGTATCTCGCTGAGGTGAAGAAACTCAAGAATGCTAGTGGAGCTAGTACTTCATGTATCTTCGTTATAGAACATTATGTTATATATAATAGAAAGACGATGGTATATGATACGGGTTATGGAACACATATTTTTAATACATCGTAGGGACTTAGAGACAACAGGAAATGGAAGAACAGAGATTTGAGCTTGTATGTAGGAAATGGGATGCATGCAAACGTCAAAGCGATTAGTCAATTGGGTTTGACACTTCCTAATGGACTAGTTATTACTTTGAATAATTGTCATTTCGCACCTTCTATTGTTAGAGGTGTTGTTTCAGCTTCTAGATTAACGGAAGACGGTTTTATTAATGTTATTTTGAATAATGTAATTTCCTTTTACAAAGACACCATACTTTATTTTTGTGCAATACCACGAGATTTTTTTAAAATTGATTGTCTTAATCTTAATAGTTCTTTATACAATGTTAGCAAGAAAAGAGTCGAATATACGATGTTGGAATCGACCTATCCATGGTAATATCGCCTTGGTCATGCAAACAAGAAACGCATAGAGAAGCTTTAACGTGATGGAATTTTGAATCCCACCGATATTGATTCTTGCATTTACAAATGCATGTCTTGTGACGCATAAGCCTTTCACACATGTGGTTGAAAGAGCTAAAGATATTTTAGGTTTCATTCATACAAATGTTTGTGGACCCTTTAGGACCGTGCCTACAGAAGGAGATAGCTACTTCATTACATTCGCGGATGATTTCAGCCGTTATGGGTATGTTTACCTAGTGAAACATAAAGATGAAGTATTTGAAACATTCAAGGAATTTCAAAATGAAGTGGAAAACCAACTCGACAAGAAAATCAAGGCTATTTGATCCGATCGTGGAGGCGAATATATGAGCTTTGAGTTTGTGGAACATTTGAAGAAATGTGGCATTGTGTCACACGTCACACCTCCCTACACGCCCCAAAACAATGAAGTGTCAGAAAGGAGGAATAGAACTCAATTGAATATGGTTAATTCCATGATGAACTCAACTACTCTTCCAAAGTCCTTTTGGGTTTTTGCTTTAGAGTCTGCTGCGCGCATTATCAATATGATTCCAACCAAGATGGTCGATAAGACACCATATGAGGTATGGTATGGGGAAGCTCCAATTTTTCTTATTTAAGGGTTTGGAGTTGTGAGGTACTCGTGAAGCGAGATGCGTTTGACAAATTAGAACCTAGATCAATTAAGTGCATTTTATGGATACCCAAAGGAAACGATGGGTTACTACTTCTACTATCCACTTACGAACAAAATATTTGTTGCTCAGAATATTGAGTTCTTTGAAACAAGTTTCATAGATCAAGAAGCAAGTGGGAGTACTCCACTGCCTGGAGCAAGTGGGAGTACTCTACTGCCTAGAGAAAGTGGGAGTACTGACGAACTAGAAACCGTTGAAGATGTAGATGCACTGCTTGCTGGTAACACTAGCGAAGCACATGATCAAGTTCTGCAAGAAATTGTTGAACCTCAAAACGTAGATGTTGTGGTTCGAAGGTCCGATAGGACGCCTCAATCACCTAGTAGATATAGATTCTACATAGATGATGAGGAGCATCAATTAGGGGATCATGATGAGCCTCCTAATTATCAAGCGGCTATATTGGATGCTAGATCCGACAAGTGGCTTCAAGCAATGAACACGGAAATGCAATCCATGAAAGACAATCAAGTATTGGTTTTGATTAATCATCATGTAGGCGCAAGAACCGTAGGATGTAGATAGCTTTATAAGATACAGAACGACATAGATGGCAATATACACACATTGACTTGTTGCAAAAGGATACACTAAAACCTACGGGCTAGATTATGAGAAAATGGACGTCAAGACTGCTTTCTTAAATGGTCACCTATGTGACGATGTTTACATGGTGCAACCGGAAGGTTTTGTTGATCAAAAGTATCCAAATAAAGTGTGCAGGTTGTAGAGATCCATTTATGGTTTGAAGCAAGCTTCAAGAACTTGGAATAAACGGTTTGATGAAGAAATTAAGAAGCTTGATTTCGTTTAAAATCCTGATGAGCCATGTGTATATGTCAAATCTAGTGGGAGTAATGTCACATTCCTAGTATTATATGTGGATGACATATTACTTATGGTAAATATCACGTCAATGTTGTAGGAAGTGAAAGCTTCGCTGAGCAAGTATTTTTCCATGAAGGATCTAGGAGAGGGTGCATATATTCTTGGAATTAAGATCACAAGAGATAGATCTATGTGGTTGTTGTCTTTAAGTCAAAGTGCTTATTTTGATAAAGTTCTAAAGAATTTTAGAATGGATAAATCCCAGAAAGGATTTGTTCCAATGCAAGAAAAGACTGACTTAAGTAAAAAGCAATGTGTGATCACACCTAGTGAGGTGAAACGCATGATGAAAGTTCCGTATGCTTTGGCAATTGTCTCTATCATGTATTCGGTAAGATACACTAGACCTGATGTTTCGTTTACGTAAAATCTTTGTAGTAGATTCCAAAAAATTACTGGTGAGAAACATTAGACTGCTGTTAAGACCATTCTTAAGATCTTAGGAATACCAAAGACATGGAACTTGTTTATGGGGCAAAGGAAGAAAACGAGCTTCACGTTAAATGTTATATCGATGCTAATTTTCAATCCGACAAGAACGATGCTAAATCCCAAACTGGGTATGTGTTTGTGCTTAATGGTGGATTCGTGGACTAGAAGAGAAGTAAGCAAAGCATTATTGCTATGTCCTCTATTGAAGCTGAATATGTTGCTGCTACTGATGCTGCAACGGAGTCTGTCTAGATTAGGAAGTTTATTAGTGGTCTTGCTGGAGTCACACCATCTAATAATGAACCTATGGAAATGTTGTGCGACAATTCTGCCGCAATTTCCATCGTTGGTGATCCTGGAATCATGCGAGGTGCTAGACATTATCAAAGAAGGTTTCACTATATTCGAGAAGTTATCGAAAATGTTGAAATCATCATTAACAAAGTTAACACAGATGACAACAATACGGGTCCTTTCACAAAACTAATGCCTTTGAGTAATTATTTTAAGCATGTTGAGTCTATTGGTCTTGTTGCTAGTCTCATGTAAATATGTGATACAATTTATTTTATGTATTAGTGTTTGGACAAGGGATGTTTAAGCAATTGTTATCAATAAATGAATTAATTTTTGCTGGAAATATTGTTTTCATTTCTTAATAATTGTGTCCAATATTTTCATGTTTAATCCATGAATATAGCGTCTACTTCTAGGCTTTTAACATATATAGTTGATTTAGGTATATATATATATATATATATATATATATATATATATATATATATATATATATATATATATATATATATATATATATATATATATATATATATATTTAGGTCTAACACTGGTATCCTCCTTTTCGCCAATAAAACATAATCATACACAATCAAATTAAACGTTACATTATGTAGAAGATGTCTCCTTGAAGAAATGATTCTTCAAAATCATATAAAATAATACGTTTATTAATTACATTTCAAAAGGAGATGTCCTAAAATGGCACATCACGATGCAGCGACAACAATCGAGCTCATATTAGTCGATATGAGATAGATTACAAACCAGTATATAGGTAACCAAAGTATCAAACTAGTTTCATGCTCGTATTCGGATAATAAATTAATTATAGAGAAAGGTGATTGGCGGTGAGGCCAAATTCTATATAAACCGTATCATAAAATGTACTATAATCACGCAAGGACTATTTCTTCACATGCAATGCCTTTAAATATTATAGTATGTATATACATATACATACAATCATCTCTACATACACATATGTGACAATCTAACATTTCAGGTAGTGAATTATTTTCTCGTATAATATTTTGAAACTTATTTTTGTGTTGGTTGATGAACTCACAATTTACGGATTTAAATTTGGGCTTACGTGCATAATTTAGCGTCCTTTACGACTAAACCGGAAACCTTAAGATCACGTATTTACGTTTTTGAACTCCGTTTTTGATGAGACAATTTTTATTAGATTCGTTTTGTGTGTAGTTGATTCATAATTTATAAAAACGTTTTTCGTAAAACGACCCGAGGGCACGCAAATCGAGGAAACTAGAATCGAGGAATACCCGTAAATTAGAGGGATGGGATAAAACAAGTTTATCCCACCCCACTAAAAGGGACGGCCAAACTAGGGACACCACATCACTTGATTTGGCACCCTTATAAGTTATAAGCTTACACATGTAAGCATAAGCTTAACATGTAAGCTACAACTTTCCACAAACCACAAAACCACTAAACCTTACCATTTTCACTCACACACACATGCAGAACAACTCAAAAACTCTCTCACCCTCCTCCCTTTTCCGTCCCATATCCACCATCAAACACCCTATTTGATCAATTCTAGCCACAAATCTTATGTTATCTATTCATATCATGGAGAAACCTTGAAGCCTTGATTGATTGGTGATCATATTAACATCAAAGAAGGTGATTTGCTTGTGTCCTAGGGCTAATTTCTCAACAAACAATCTTGGTGGTTGATGATCTTGAAGATATATTTGGTGTTCATCAAGTTATTGTCATCAAAAAACAAGATATAATCTTGGTTGGTAAAGAAGATCATCCTTTCCATTTCTCTTATTATTTTTGAAAAGATCAAATGTACTTTCTTTCTTATTGTATATGTATATGATGAATATATGATGATAAAAATGTTGTGTGGGGATCAAGTGTTGATAAATATGATTAAAGAGATGAAAGACCATAGGTAATAATGCTAAAATCATGCTTAAAATGTTGGCTGTATAAAAACAGTAAGTAATCAAGTTATAAACTGATAAAATTGCATGGTGGAATCAATTTACAGTAAGTATTAGATGTCCTACACATGTGAGAGTTGGCCATGCAATGGAATCATCAAAATGAGTGAGATATGATCAAAACAAAATTTGTATACCAATCTGAATAGTCTATTTTGTAGGGACTGTTAAGGATACTTAGACATGGATTGAGCATTAGCTATATCTAACTTATTTGTAGCACATAATATTAAGTTTATGACATCCAAAAATGAGCTTCTATCTCCTTATAAAACTCAAGATATGATAAAAATGGTGAATATGAAACTAAAAATCAGATTTTGTGAAATTAAAGTTTAATAGTATTATATAAGCACTCAAAATAATAATGTATAAAATGTGAATTAAAACCCACTAACTTATATATTTCATTTATATAAATATGTATAAGGTTAAATAAATGGACATTTTATAAAAATGGTAGTTGAATAAGTTTTATAAGTTATAAAAACTATAAACATGATTTTTACGTCTTTTCGGCTATTACCGTAAAATTTACGTTTTTCGCCAATTAAAACTTAGACGATCGGACCCGTCTAATGTAAACTTTTTAAAAGTTATATACTGATATATAAGTACTTAATACAAGTAAAAACCGATAAAACCCAAACTATATAACATACGGACATTAACGAGCTAAGTTAGCATTATTGGACTAATAATCCAACTAAATGGGCTAAACACTTATAAAATTTACTTATTGGGCTTGACCCACTTGGCCCAACATGTAAAAGTATAATACTGATAATACAAGTATAAAATGGATTAATACAAGTTAATGGACTTATAATAGGCTTATTGGACCTAAAACATGTAAATAGGTAAAACTAGTAAACTAGTATAAAAGTTACCAATACATAAACACTAAAATGAGCAAATGAGAATGTGTAAACCCACTTGATCATCATCATATGTATAAAATCATCATATGTATACTTGTTATTTTGAAAAAGTCATTGGACAAATGTCTAAGACCGATTATTATTTATATAGGTTTCCGTGACCGAAGCACGCCCGTAGCCGATAATCCGCCTTTCATTATCAACGTGAGTTCATAGCCTCGCACTCTTTTACATGTTTTATAAAATGATTTGTAAACCCACGAGGGAGATAACATGCTAGTTTTTGATAAAAATAGAACACAGGTAGTCCCAATGGTATGCTTAATGATATGGACCCGAATGATGCGATGACCCAATAAAAGAGATATAAAGGATTATTAGTAGTTAGGTTATGTCACTTAAAGTCCCATTAGCATGAATTGTGAACTACCGGGATTTGTTAGACGCTTATGCATATGATAGTACTATTTGGGAACGATCACCCCAGTTCGCGCCTTGACGGTTGATCCCCGTCGTACCACATTTATTGGTAAGCGAATTTATGTATGAGAAGATTTACATAGCGTGATTTTTGTGATGACACGCTAACTTAGATGGGCAAATTGTTTGTCGGGTTCGCGGCCCGTTGTTGTGATAGTAAGGTAACAATGTCACGCTGCTAATAATAATCCAATACTATTTAATAATGATACGAATAAGGATAATAATATTACCTATAATGGTAATATTGAGGATACGGTCTCATGGACGGTTTAAGATGTATGCTTTGATTTATATATTGCCTGACTAGCAATACGAGGACTTACTTCTGATATTATACTTGTGTTCTGATTTCAACGATTTTTTTATATAACGGTTTTATTAAACTCTATGAATTCACTCGGCATTCGCTGATATGATTTTTGCATGTTTTTATCTCAGGTGCTTGAAGGTAATTCGGATGGAGATCGACTCTGATGGCCCACATAATAATAAAAATGTTCATTCGATCTATGTTTTGTAAACTTAATGACCTGTATAATTTGGGACCTGTTGTACACTTGAAACTTTTTATCGAATGAATGTATGTTGAACCTTGTACAACCATTTTTATGTGTTGTCTATGATTGGAGTTATTGTGCTATTCCGTAACACTCTAAAAGACTCTTCCGCTGTACTTATACGAAATTTGAGAGTGTTACAGTTTGGTACCAGAGCTCTCGTTATAGAGAACGAAAGATTTTAAAAACCAAGGTTTTGAACTAAAATTTTCAAAATCTTTTAACTATGAACATTTGAGAAAATATTTGAAAAATCTTTTGACTATAACAGTGCCAAAGATCTCCGACGTTACCAACAAGCCCTATTGAGAAGATATATATTTTGATATATATAATTTAATTTATATATATGTATATATCGTGATTTCAGTATGTAACTGTTTAATAATTATGTTATCCTAATACGAGATATATATATAAATGCAGATTGTCATGGCTGACCCTAATATTCCTGTAGAGAACCATGCTATTCCCGAACCTAATGTAGATGATGACCCTTATTTAGACTTAGTAGATTATGATATGGATGATGATGAGGAGGAACCATTTGAGGATCCCGAGCCCGAGATAGGACTAGGAGATCAGATTGCCCCTCAGGTTGATATGGTAGAGAATGAGATTGATAATGTTGGTATTGAGAATGATGATGAGATTGGGATAGATAATTTAGATAATGAGGATGACGACGAGGATGTCAAGGAGGATATAGGTATAGACGACGAGGATGATGATGATGAGGAAGCTGAGATTATTTACCCTTATGATGTGCCGGAGGGCGAGCCCTGACCCCCTCCAGTTCATTTGTCTGATTCTGAGGTTGAGCTACCTAGAGATGAAATGTCTGAATCGTCTGAATCTGATTCTGAATCAGAGGAGGATGAGGATGATGATGCACCTGACGGTACTGATGGTATTGCTACTCATAGACATGTGGTAGGAGAGTCGTCTAGTGTTCGAGATGCTACTCATATTGATGGTCTTGCACCTTGGGCCTTGAGACGTGATTTAGATGCTTCCCATGCTCAAAGTAGTATGACAGAGAATGGATTAGGTGTTGTTCAGACTCATGTTGCTTATTTGGAGTCGAAGACTAAGGTTGGCGAGAAAGATCGGGAATTGCTTAGTTTAGATTTGACTGATGTAGAGCGTGGGTTGAATGAGGCTTTTAGGAGGTTATCTGTGCTAGAAAGTGGTGAGTTTGCTGCAATGAAGAAAAAGGTGAATTCTATGGAGATTCAGTTGAATGTAGATCATGCAATGCGTGAGAAAGCTGAGAAGGAGTTGAATATATCTGTGGGTTGGAATAGTAGATTTTATGCTGATATGGTTGAAAGAGGAGTGATCCGTAAGCGCCCAGCTGAAGATGTGTCTAGTGATCGTCTGACAAAGATATAGAAGACGATGGATGATGGACCATCTGGCGGTTCTCAGTAGACCAGTCTGTGTTTAGTAGTGACCTTTGTATCTTTTCTACCTTTGTAACTTTGACTGAACCGACTTGTTAGTAGTAGATCTGGCACGAATTTTGAGTATGTATAGTGCTAGAACTTTGATATGGGATGTAATTAAGACAATGCTTTTGTTTCAAATCCAATGAAATATGTATCTTGTATTGAATTCCATATTGTGCCTTATTTGTGTCTTGATTATGAATTCAATCCATATTATATGAGTCCCTTGTTGGGTGAATGCTTAATACTTTGAAATTGTGAAATTATAGAACTATGTCGCCCAAGAAAGCTGTGACTGAGGATGATGTACGTAGGATTATAACGGAGCAAGTTACCACATCTATGACTGAATTTATGGCAAATACTAGAAATGAAGCTGGCGGTAGTGGAATTGGTGGTATTAATGTGAATGTGAATGATAATAATGTGAATACTAATGCTGGAGGAAATATAGGAAGACTTGGAACTAATGCACCTGAAGTTGGTGGCTGTACTTATGTGACGTTCATGAAGTGTGAACCTCTACCTTTTAATGGAACTGAAGGTGCTGTAGGATTAAGTCAGTGGATTGAGAAGATTGAGTCGGTGTTTCGGATTAGTAAGTGTAAGGAGGAAGATAAAGTGAATTTTTCTATGGCTACTCTTAAAGGTCGTGCGTTGACTTGGTGGAACGGGAGAATTGCTTTCATGGGTATTGATACTACTAATGCTACTCATTGGGCTGAAATTAAGAAGTGGATGACTTTGGAGTTATGTCCCCGTAGTGTGATCATTAGGCTAGAACAAGAGTTGATTCATCTAATAATGAAAGGTGTGGACATTGATAGCTACACAAACCGATTCCATGAGTTGGCCTTGTTGTGTCCTCGATTGGTGGAACCCGAAGAGATCCGAATTGAGAAATATATTAAAGGGTTGACCAGAATATCCGGGGGGACGTGACATCATCAAAACTACTGACCATTGATGGTGCTGTTCGAATGTCTTACCAACTCATTGGACAGATAATTCAGGATAGGGAAGATGAAGCCCGTGTTGGTGAGAAAAGAAAGGGTGATGGTGATCGTATAGATAGAGGTGATAATAGGAAGAATTTCAATCGCCGTCAGAACCAGAGAAAGGGGAATGCAAATGCTCTTACCAACAACACACCGCGCAACAATGATATATGTCATAAGTGTGGCAACAAGAGGCATGCTGGCGACTGCTGGAAGTGCCGAAATTGCGGAAAGCTTGGACACAAGGTTGAAAGGTGTAAAAAGGGAACCATTTGCTTCAACTATAATGAAGAAGGTCATAGGAAATCGGATTGACCTAAGTTGAAAGCGATTGTACCTGGAAGAAACCCCCAGGGTGGTGCTTATCAACTTGGAACAGTCGAGGTGAAGAAAGAGGATCCAAATATGGTTACTGGTACGTTTTTACTCAACAATCATTATGCTGTTGTTTTATTTGATTCGGGTGCTGATAGGAGCTTTGTATCCACTGAATTTAGTGCCCTTATTGACATTGAACATGTTGAGATAAATACCAGGTAAGAGGTGGAATTGGCTAATGGTAAATTAGTGAAAACTTTTAAGCTATTAGAAGGATGCTCTATAAATCTCCTAAACTATTCCTTTCCGATTGATTTGATGTTGATAGAATTAGGTAGTTTTGATATTATTATTGGTATGGATTGGTTGTCGTTGAATAATGCTACTATTTTATGTGGAGAAAAGAAGGTTAAGATTCCTCTTAGGAATAGGACGTTAGTAATTGATGGTAATCAAGGTGAATCACGTTTGAAAATTGTTTCATGTATTAAAGTCCAAAAGTACATCAGGAACGGTTGCGAGTTATTCTTAGCTCAAGTGACCGAGAATGAGTCTAAGGAGAAATGATTGGAAGATATACCTATTATTTGTGAATTTCCTGAGGTATTTCCTAAAGATTTACCAGGACTTCCACCGATAAGGCAAGTTGAGTTTCGAATCGATTTAATTCCTGGTGCTGCACCGGTGGCACGTGCGCCATACCGATTAGCCCCTTCTGAATTAAAGGAGTTATCTGAAAAACGTAAGGAGTTGTCTGATAAAGGTTTTATTCAACCGAGCTCGTCGCCTTGGGGAGCTCCAGTCTTGTTCGTTAAGAAGAAGGATGGATCTTTCCGTATGTGCATTGACTATAGGGAACTGAATAAGTTGACGATTAAAAATCAATATCCTTTACCAAGGATTGATGATTTGTTTTATCAACTACAAGGATCTAGTGTGTATTCTAAGATAGATTTGCGGTCTGGATATCACCAACGTCGCGTCCGTGAAGAAGATATTCCTATACCTGCGGTTTTCATGGATTTAATGAATCGAGTGTGCAAACCCTACTTGGATAAATTTGTGATTGTGTTTATTGACGATATTCTAATCTATTCTAAGAATGAAGATGAACATAGAGAACATTTAAGGATTATCTTGAGTTTGTTAAAAGATGAAAGGTTGTATGCTAAGTTTTCAAAATGTGATTTTTGGTTAGATTCCGTGCAATTTCTTGGTCATGTGATTAACAAGGATGGAATTCATGTTGATCCTGCAAAGGTTGAAGCCATTAAGAATTGGTCTGCACCGACAACGCCAACGGAAGTGCGACAGTTCTTAGGATTGGTTGGTTATTATAGGCGATTCATTAAAGAATTTTCTTTAATAGCGAAACCCTTGACTAAGCTTACCCAGAAGAATAAACCTTTCGTTTGTGGAAGTGATGAAGATGGAGCATTTCAGATATTGAAGCAAAAATTATGTAGTGCGCCAATTCTATCATTACCCGACGGGAGTGAAGATTTTGTAGTATATTGTGATGCATCTCTTAGAGGCTATGGAGCTGTTTTGATGCAGCGAGAAAAAGTGATAGTTTATGCTTCTAGGCAATTAAGGAAGAATGAGGAGAATTATACTACTCATGATCTTGAGTTAGGAGCTGTAGTCTTTGCTCTTAGGTTGTGGAGACATTATCTGTATGACACCAAGTGTACGGTATTCACCGATCACCAAAGCCTACAGTATATTCTCGATCAAAAGGAATTGAACATGAGGCAACGAAGATGGATAGAGTTGTTAAGTGATTATGATTGTGATATAAAATATCACCCAGGAAAAGCCAATGTTGTTGCCGATGCATTAAGAAGGAAAGATAGAGAGCCTATCAGGGTACATTCTCTAGTCTTGACCGTGCACAATAATTTGCCTGAGCAAATTAGAACTAAATAGAAGCTTGTAAGAAAGAAAATTTTGTTAATGAAGGGTTCCGAGGAGAAGGAGATCTTTAGAGGTTAGAGCTGATGGAGTGAAATGCTTAAGAGGTCGTATGTGAGTACCTAAGTTTGGAGGCTTAAGAGATTTGATTATGTTATAATCCCATAAATCTAAGTATTCTATTCATCCGGGATCTGATAAATGTATCATGATTTGAAGAAGTTGTACTAGTGGCCGAATATGAAAGCTGATATTGCTATGTATGTTCTTCAATGCTTTACTTGTGCTAGAGTCAAAGCTGAACATCAAAAGCCATCAGGACTACTTCAACAACCAAAGATTCCTGAATGGAAGTGGGAGCAAATTACGATGGACTTTATCACCAAGCTTCCTAGAACATCATCTGGAAATAACTCGATTTGGGTCATTGTCGACAGACTGACCAAATTAGCACACTTCATTCCGGTTAAAGAGCAGTTCTCACTGGAGAAGCTGACTCGTATTTATCTTTATAATGTTGTATGCAAGCATGGAGTGCCTGTATCGATCATTTCAGATCGAGATCCTAGATTCACATCGAATTTTTGGAAATCTCTCCAAAGATCTTTGGGAACGGATCTCGACTTGAGCACTTCTTATCACCCCTAGACTGATGGGCAGAGTGAAAGAACGATACAAACACTGGAAGACATGTTGAGAGCTTGTGTGATAGATTTTGGTAAGAATTGGGATAAACACTTGCCGTTAGCAGAGTTTTCATATAACAATAGTTATCATTCTAGTATTAAGGCTGCACCGTTTGAAGCTTTGTATGGTAGGAAGTGTAGATCTCCTGTATGTTGGAGTGAAGTTGGGGATACCCAACTCACGGGACCGGAATTGATCCGGGAGACTACGGAGATGATAGTTTAGAGTAAGAATAGATTGTTGACTGCCCGTAGTAGACAGAAAAGTTACGCGGATGTGCGGCGGAAGCCGATGGAGTTTAAAGTGGGTGACCGAGTAATGTTGAAAGTATCGCCATGGAAAGGCGTTATAAGATTTGGAAAGAGGAAAATTGAATCCCCGCTATATTGGACCCTTTAAGATTTTATCTAGAGTAGGTCCGGTGGCTTACAAACTAGAGTTGCCCCCAGAACTTCATGGTGTTCACAACACATTCCATGTATCTAATATGAAGAAATGTCTAGCAGTGAGTGATGAGAAAATTTCGTTGGGAAAGGTTCAAATAGATGGGAAGTTGCATTTTATCGAAGAACCCGTAGAAGTTATGGATCGTGAGGTAAAGCAACTGAAACAAAGTCGGATACCTATTGTCAAGATCCGATGGAATTCAAAGCATGGACCGGAATTTACTTGGGAACGAGAGGATGAAATGTGGAAGAAATATCCGCACCTCTTTGATTTCAATAAGAAACGGACATCAAAATGAAATGGATCACGAGGACGTTGATCCCTTTTAGGAGGAAAAGCTGTGACACTCTAACATTTTCAGGTAGTGAAATATTTTCTCGTATAATATTTTGAAACTTATTTTTTTGTTGGTTGATGAACTCACAATTTACGGATTTAAATTTGGGGTTACATGCATAATTTAGCGCCCTTTACGACTAAACTGGAAACCTTAGGATTACGTATTTACGTTTTTGAACTCCGTTTTTGATGAGAAAATTTTTACTAGATTCATTTTGTGCCGTTGATTCATAGTTTATAAAAACGTTTTTCGTAAAACGACCCGAGGAAACACAAATCGAGGAAACTAGAATCGAGGAATACCCGTAAATTAGCGGGATGGGACAAAACAAGTTTATTTCACCCCACTAAAAGGGACGACCAAACTAGGGACACCACATCACTTGATGTGGCACCCTTATAAGTTATAAGCTTACACATGTAAGCATAAGCTTAACATGTAAGCTTCAACTTTCCACAAACCACAAAACCACTAAACCTTACCATTTTCACTCACACACACATGCAAAACAACTCAAAAACTCTCTCACCCTCCTCCGTTTGCCGTCCCATATCCACCATCAAACACCCCATTTGATCAATTCTAGCCACAAATCTTATGTTATCTATTCATATCATGGAGAAACCTTGAAGCCTTAATTGATTGGTGATCATATTAACATCAAAGAAGGTGATTTGCTTGTGTCCTAGGGCTAATTTCTCAACAAACAATCTTGGTGGTTGATGATCTTGAAGATATATTTGGTGTTCATCAAGTTATTGTCATCCAAAAACAAGATATAATCTTGGTTGGTAAAGAAGATCATCCTTTCCATTTCTCTTGTTATTTTTGTAAAGATCAAATGTATTTTCTTTCTCATTGTATATGTATATGATGAATATATGATGATAAAAATGTTGTGTGGGGATCAAGTGTTGATAAATATGATTAAAGAGATGAAAAACCATAGGTAATAATGCTAAAATCATGCTTAAAATGTAGGCGGTATAAAAAAGTAAGTAACCAAGTTATAAACTGATAAAATTGCATGGTAGAATCAATTTACAGTAAGTATTAGATGTCATAAACATGTTAGAGTTGGCCATGCAATGGAATCATCAAAATGAGTGAGATATGATCAAAACAAAATTAGTATACCAATCTGAATAGTATGTTTTGTAGGGACTGTTAAGGATACTTAGACATGGATTGAGCAGTAGCTATAGCTAACTTATTTGTAGCACATAATATGAAGTTTTTGCAATCCAAAAATGAGCTTCTATCTTCTTATAGAACTCAAGATATGATAACAATGGTGAAGATGAAACTAAAAATTAGATTTTGTGAAATTAAAGTTTAATAGTATTATATAAGCACTCAAAATAATATAGTATAAAATGTGAATTAAAACCCACTAACTTATATATTTCATTTATATAAATATGTATAAGGTTAAATAAATGGACATTTTATAAAAATGGTAGTTGAATAAGTTTTATAAGTTATAAAAACTATAAACATGATTTTTACGTCTTTTCGGCTATTACCGTAAAATTTACGTTTTTCGCCAATTAAAACTTAGACGATCGGACCTGTCTAATGTAAACTTTTTAAAAGTAATATACTGATATATAAGTACTTAATACAAGTAAAAACCGATAAAACCCGAACTATATAACATACGGACATTAACGAGCTAAGTTAGCATTATTGGACTAATAATCCAACTAAATGGGCTAAACACTTATAAAATTTACTTATTGGGCTTAACCCACTTAGGCCCAACATGTAAAAGTATAATACTTATAATACAAGTATAAAATGGATTAATACAAGTTAATGGACTTATAATAGGCTTATTGGACCTAAAACATGTAAATATGTAAAACTAGTAAACTAGTATAAAAGTTATCAATACATAAACACTAAAATGAGTAAATGAGAATGTGTAAACCCACTTGATCATCATCATATGTATAAAATCATCATATGTATACTTGTTATTTTGATAAAGTCATTGGACAAAAGTCTAAGACCGATTATTATTTATATAGGTTTCCGTGACCGAAGCACGCCCGTAGCCGATAATCCGCCTTTCATTATCAACATGAGTTCATAGCCTCTCACTCTTTTAAATGTTTTATAAAATGATTTGTAAACCCGCGAGGGAGATAACATGCTAGTTTTTGATAAAAATAGAACACAAGTAGTCCCGATGGTATGCTTAATGATATGGACCCGAATGATGCGATGACCCAATAAAAGAGATAAAAAGGATTATTAGTAGTTAGGTTATGTCACTTAAAGTCCCATTAGCATGAATTGTTTGGTAGACTCTTATGTATATGATAGTACTATTTGGGAACGATCACCCCAGTTCGCGCCTTGACGGTTGATCCCCGTCGTACCACATTGATTGGTAAGCGAATTTATGTATGAGAAGATTTACATAGTGTGATTTTTGTGACGACACGCTAAATTAGATGGGCAAATTGTTTGTCGGGTTCGCGGCCCGTTGTTGTGATAGTAAGGTAACAATGTCATGCGGCTAATAATAATCCAATACGATTTAATAATGATACGAATAACGACAATAATATTACCTATAATGGTAATATTGAGGCTATGGTCTCATGGACGGTTTAAGATGTATGCTTTGTTTTATATATTGCCTGACTAGTAATACGAGGACTTACTTCTGATATTATACTTGTGTTCTGATTTCAACGATTGTTTTATATAACGGTTTTATTAAACTCTATGAATTCACTCGGCATTCGCTGATATGATTTTTGCATGTTTTTATCTCAGGTGCTTGAAGGTAATTCGGATGGAGATGGACTCTGATGGCCCACATAATAATAAAAATGTTCATTCGATCTTTGTTTTGTAAACTTAATGACCTGTATAATTTGGGACCTGTTGTACACTTGAAACTTTTTATCGAATGAATGTATGTTGAACCTTGTAAAACCATTTTTATGTGTTGTCTATGATTGGAGTTATTGTGCTATTCCGTAACACTCTAAAAGACTCTTACGTTGTACCGATACGAAATTTGAGAGTGTTACAACATAAGATCACATTATCACAACCAAGCATTGATTTCTAGGAGGCATGAGCACGCGGCTACTTTGTAAGGCAGCAAATTTTTTTTACAAAAGATCTTTTATAGTCCAGGTTTTAAAAACGACCCAGTTCTCTATAACAAGTTCTCTAATACCAATCTGTAACACTCCCAAATTGGCAACACATCGAAATATCAACATTGGGTGTCACTTCATAGCACATTACATACAGTCATAGAAAACGACCTCAAAAGAGACGTTTTATAAAATAAACCATTCGACAATTTTACTAAATTAGAGTTTTATTAGAAATAGGTCCCAACAATTTATACAAACCTTAATAAAAAATAAAGATCTGTCAAATGTGTCGAATGGAAATTGTTTGTTTTGCCTTTACTTTATCTCGCGCGGCTCCATGCTCCAGCTGCTCTCAAACCTATACACTTGATAATACATGCTAAAATGTCAACATAGCAGCTGAGTGAACTCATAGGTTTATAAATAGCCAATAATGGGTTTTTAAATAAACCATAAAGCTTTTGAACACAAGAATCTCATCTATTGTCGACATTGTAACACATACAATATCTATATTCCACACTATTAAGCTAAGCTCATGACACTGATGCCTTAATCAATAAATTTGCCTTAGCAAAGTATCTTGCCAAATACCCCATACCTCACGTACAACACACCCGACTGAGCCTCCAACTCACAGGTGCGACCTATCTGGTGGGGGTCATCATTCCTAATGGATCCATTCGTATGCACGAGCGCCTATCCATCACAAATACTTAACGATTAATAATTTATATGGACTTTTCAGTGGAAATACGCAAGTTAGCCTTAGTAATAGTGGCTCATTACCTATGCAATCAATGCTTGTGTTCATTTTCCAAAAGCTTTCAAACAAACATCTTTACGTTTATTTAAAACTGCTTGTATTCGATCCAAAGCATATAGTCAAACATTGGATGTTTATTCTTAAACATGTATTCTCCTAATAGCATAAATGTAAACAACATATATTTTTATACCAAGAGCATGCCTTCCCCCTCGCGGGTTTATATAAACATATAAAGCAGTAAAAGCGAGGCTATGAACTCACTTGATATAGCAGTTACACGTAGATCAAAGAACCAACGTCCAATAGTCGATACACGACTTCACGAGATATTAATCGCTCATTGGTTGATAACGAGATGCCCAACAATCGACATATGACCGAACAAGACCTATAATGACGAAACGCGTCTTAGGCTTGAGACTATACATATGTAATATATATATGTAAATAGTTCACTTTAGTATGTTTGGACATTGTATAAGTGTATAAATTTTTTATAAGATTTTTTGTGATAATCTACCATGTATTGTCTCATTGTGACCATTAAACCCACTAAAGCCCATTAGTGGCCCATTACAAGTTCTTATGACTTTAGTTTATTTCAAAATTCAGTATTAAAATCCAAACCTATTATTAATATCAGTCCCAATAATGGCCCAATAGCCATTACAAGTGTATGTGGGGCATTTATGGCCCAAGTTCACTTTATATGCATTATGAGTTCTAAAATGCCTCGTAACGATGTCCACGTAATATTTCACGTTCGTCGGGTCTTGGGTATTGTAATTTTTAATATATGAGTAAGTCTATATTTCTCGAAAAGTGGGTTCTACCACTTTGGTTTTTATAAAAATCATCACGTTTTACCTTAATTCAACATAATCCAATTCTTACAATTTTCCGACATGCCTCGCAAAATAGATCATATCTCCTAAACCTAAATCGTCAAGGTGGGCTCTTTTTACCAATGTTCTCATCAACTCATGTATCTTAAGTCCCATTAACCATAATTTATTCTTACAATGGTCTAATTACCCGTTTCACACTCAGAAGTGTTGGTTGTGATTCACAGCCAACCTCGATTCCACCGTTTTGGCCACTATTTCTAAACCATAAGTCCGTAGAAAACCATCCGAATCGTAGAGGTTCTACATATGTTTATTTACCTCTTTTAGTCTTACATATTTGGAGGTTAGTATACAAATATTGGGAGTTTTTGGCCGAGCAAAACTTGTGATCAGATTATGTACTTTTTACCATTTTGGCCATATGTAATTCATCGGGTATCGTCACGAGACGAGCCAACCGACCAAATCTTCGTAAAACACAGGACTATCTTCCTATATTTTTATCAAGCCTCAAAGCTACTGATCACACTCGAATTTCATATTATTACTGATCTACAATTTTGAACTATCAATACCTAATTCAATGGCTTGTTATAACTAGCTTTTATGATTTAAACTTTTGTACAATGTACAAGTATAATAATACAAGTTTACAACATATAAATACAGTGTAAACTACATATTTAAGAAAATAAACAATAAAAGAAAAGAAAACCATGATCATACAAAGGAAGTGAAGAAAAAATAAGTAGTCATTCCTTGCGTCCAAGTTGCTATCATGACTAGCCAAATATTCTTTAACCAAGATTACAAATCCTATCAAATACCGATCTTGAAAATCAGCCTCTAAACTCATAAATAACTTTAAAAAAATCTTGTATTATGATGATTGTTATGAAAGAAATAACCAAGAACACTTGCTAGGAATTTACACCTTCCATCTAATTCTTAAAATAGTTAGGAAAATCAAATTGGTGACGTGTTTTGGGTTGGTTGTGTACTCGTCAAAACAAGAAGGCAAGAACACTTGGATATGATATTTTTGTTTAACTTGATCAAATGAGAATGAGAGGACAAACTTGGTCAAGACACGTAACATACAAGATATGTGTCTACTTGGTGAAATGAATGCATAAGGCAATGGAACGTCATTTCTATGAGACGTGAAGTAGCATATGAGGTAAATTTATTTATTAAGTTTTTGTCCTATCATATATAAAGCGGGTATTATCGAAGTCCGATAATTTTTAACGTTACACGATTTAAAAGATACGCGTTAAAAACGAAAAATAAACGCTCAATATAAAATAAAAACTTCGACGTTCGGAGAACATTGATATTTGGATAAATAAACGAGGGATTATAGTTAATAAACGTTAACTCGTTATATAAACGAGTGGGCCTAATGGTTTAGCGTAAATTACGAAGAATTCTCGTAAAACGAAGACAATAGAAAAATTTCTATGTCATCTCGAGAATATTTACGGTCGATGACGAACATAGACTTTGCCGATAATTAATAAATGACACATATTCGATACGTTAAAGCCCTAACCATGCCGGCTAGTCAAGAATTTGATATTATCCGTCGAACAAACATGACCAATAAAAGGCGATTAATAATTATTGGTCCGAATATAGGAATAGTGATGTGTGTTCGTAAGTCTTAAATTTATATAGAGATTACCAAACAAGTGAATAAAATCACAACACGGGCAAGTATACCCTTTCATGTATAGTATAGTCTAAGGTAAGTCTAGGTAGATCCATGGGATTGTTTTTAACAAGTAAAAACAATTATCTCTAGAGTGTCACAAGTTCTAAAGATTTAAGCTTCTTATAATAATTTAAAGGAGTGTTTGGTTTAGGCTAAGAATCATGAAAATGAGTACTAAAAAGAATAGATTATAAGCACATAAACAAGGTATGAATACAAGTGGATGATTAGTCTCACAAGGAACAACTATTCAATATAACAAGAAGTCCTTTCGACTTATATATCATGTTATATCAAACGCATTAAGATGGGTTATGTTGATTTCAATAATTCAAGTGCTCGTTGAGCCAAAATTTCTCAAGCATATGACAAAGCATTAAACAAAATCATATAAGAGTTGGTATGTATTTTATTCACCAATTTCTACAAGGTAAATATCAAGGTTCATTTACTAGATGACATGAAATCCAGTCAATCATATAAGTACGATTTATAATCATGAATGAACCAAATACATAACATTGATCAAATATAATAGTATCGAGTACAAGAACATTTCAATCACGCAAATAACTAAGAATCAGACAAGAAGTGCGCCGCACAGCTAAATGTGCGGCGTACTTTCTGTACGACCAAGTTAGTATCAATTCGTATATTCTATATACACCTAACCAAACACAAGACGACTACTCCATAATCAAAACAAACATCATATGCATAATAATTGTAGAAATAATCATATAAAAAGGGATAATAGATTATACCAACGTTTATAATCCAAGATGATGATTACAAGTTTTCCCAATCGAAAACTATTATTAATTACACAAATTAATGATTCCAAATGTTCCGAACCCTTTGGGTGATGTTACTCCACCTAAAATTCGTCCTAAACTACTGAGGAATAGATATGATAAGTGGGAGAATGATCGGAGAAGTGTATGTAAAGTGAGAGGGATTTCTCTCTATTTATAGTGCTCACTGGGGGTCAAAGTGCACCGCACAATGCAAAATGTGTGCCGCACATTTGGTGGGTCATTTATGCGCCGGACAATTGCGCGTCTAGAACATTCCAAGTGCTGAGGAAAAGTGCACCGCACTTTTCAAATGTGCGCCACACATTTGGTCATTTCTTGATTTGACCAAAAGGCAAAGTTGTAGATAATTCATTTCTCTTTTCGTGGCCGCTTGAACCAACTAAATCGGAGTTCGTATGCTCAAGATATGGCCACAAGAGCGACAGGTGTCAGGAGATCTTTAGCTTGACTTTATTTCTTCGTTTATGTTTCATATCTTCGTGTTTTCTTCCATTTCCTTCCACGAGACGTCCTTCAAACCTATAACATCAAATACACTCCATTAAGTATCGAAAGTTCACATAATTAATTTAAATATATACAGATAACGCACACGTGGACATGTATAAATTGAGCGTTATCAAATTCTCCCACACTTAATCTATTGCTTGCCCTAAAGCAATGCCAAGAAAAAGAAAGTTAGAAATAAAATTTACCTAAGTACCAACAGAAAAGAAAATTATTAAAAATTTTGAAATCGTAAATATTTTTGGGTTTTTATAAGAAATTTGCTAAAAGTGCAAACACTCCCTCACACTTAAAGGTTTGCTTGTCCTCAAGTAATATAAGGAAAAATAATAATTTTTTACATGTTTAAAATTACCCATGTTGCTAGTTACCAAACGTACCACAAACCATGAATTATTACAATTTCTTTAATCACGTATCATACAACATAAATATATATCACTTATTAGCACATTGGCTAATTGATATCTCAAAAAAAAAATTCGCCTTCCTTCATCTTTATAAATATACATATAGCTCATTGGCTATTTTTTATTCACTATATTTTTTTGCTTCTTTTTTTTTCAATTTGACCTTTTTTAATTTTTTTTTCTTTGTCTTTTTCATCAATTTGTTTTTTCATCACGCCCTTCACAACTAACAATTCCCTCACACATGATATAAGCGTACACCACAAACAATACGAAACATAAAGTTGCGCTTGCGCAACTTCATCTTCGTTGGAATGACACAATACTCATAACCAACCGTGAACCAACTATTAGCAAAAATCAACCAATCTTTTCGGTTAACTAGCAACCAACCATTTTTTTTTAATTTTTACTCTATTATATTAACTTATTTGGCAAAGAAAAAGAAAATTAATTTTGATTTTTAGATACCGAGAGCAAACAAAAGTTTTTAGTAAATAACGAGTCACATTTTTCAATCCATTTTCCCCCACACTTAAGTTTAGAAATCTGCATAATTTAGAAAAATAACTTAAAAGTAGGACAAGTGGGAAAAATAAGTAAGAGAAACGATACTTCCCGGGGCTCATAAGTTCTTCGGTTTAATTAGGAAAATTTAGCGCAAAATGGAGCTCCATCACAAGCATGTGAATTCAACAATATATACACGGATCCAAATATTTATGTCACATCCCTAAGCGATAAGAATCACCAATCCAATCCATCTTCCCGCTATTTATTAAATCAGCAAAAATAGACAAAACTACAAAAAAAAAACGTAAAATTCTAAAACACACTTTCGTAGGTACCACGATTGCATTTAGCGTATGCAACAAGCCTTTAAACCCCTCGGTGTACCGAGTGGACGCGTTATAGTCTCATGAGGGTTTCCAGGGAACATACCCACAAAGTTCGTGATTTTTATTTTTCTTACAGTCACAGAGCACGAAATACGGAGTCCTCACGCCCGTTATACTTAAAAACTACAAGGTTTTTATTATATATATATATATATATATATATATATATATATATATATATATATATATATATATATATATATATATATATATATATATATATATATATATATATATTTATTTTCTAAAAAATATTATATATTCACATTTTACTACTAATAATAATACACAAAACACTACCAAATAAAAAAATAAAGGAGAATATAAATCTTTTTGGATTTTTACTTTTAGATAAACGCTTATCTAACGCACAATTATTTAATGTACAAAGATGTTATTAGTACCCAAACGATCGAAAAGAATAAATTTGAACAAAAATGTTTTTGCAGGCCAGAAAATGCGTCGCACAAGGACAAGATGTGGCGTACTTTAAGTCTATATTTTATTATTTTTAAATATTAATAAAACAACGTGGGCATATTTAAAAAAGTGTGCCGCACAACAACAAATATTCGGCGGTTTTATAATGACAGAAAGCACATATTTTTTTTGTTTTTTTCTTTTATTAATTAACAACATGTATTACCATTTACAAACAAATACAGAAACACATAAAAAGAAACTAAAGTAAAAGGAAATAAGAAAACTATTTTTTTTATTTTTTTCATTATATATATATATATATATATATATATATATATATATATATATATATATATATATATATATATATATATATATATATATATATATATATATATATATATATATATATATATATATATATATATATATATATATATATATATATATATATATATATATATATATATATATATATATATATATATATATATATATATATATATATATATATATATATATATATATATATATATATATATATATATATATATATATATATATATATATATATATATATATATATATATATATATATATATATATACATATATATATATAGGGGAGCTTTCTTTTCAGAACTATTTTTAATGACAGAACTGTCAGAACCATAATTAGGCAATCAAAATTTAGTATTATTAAATAATTTCATTTAACTCAAAAGGCATAACGAGAAAACATATATTTTATCTTTGTTTGTAATTACTTTTTTTAATTTCTTAATTTCTTTATTTTCCCTAAATGTTTTTTCTTAATTTTTGAAGTTAAATTTTTTTGTACATATATGTTTTTTTTTCAAAAATAAATTTTTTAGTACATATATGTTACTCTATAAAAATGTTTTCATGTGTTTGTTTTGGACAACTGGCTAAGTTTTATTTGTGTTTTGCTTAAAATAATAATTTCGTAGATTTATGTGGTAAACATTTATTTAACATTAAAAAACATAAATGTCATACACAAAATTTGATACTGAAATACAACTACAATACAAATTTGTAAAAAGTATAATACACATGAAACTAATTAATCTATACACGTATACATTTATAATAGGTAACGCCAACCCATTTTAAGGACATATATGTACACGCGTTCAAAATACACATATGTAGTTCTCGGTCTTCTTCAAAATTTTAGAAACATACATGCACGCCTTCCTTGAACATACATGAACGCCTTCCATGAACATATATGTATTCGCTTGTTATCAAAATATTTGAAACATACATGCACGTCTTGTTCTAACATACATTCACGCCTTGTTACATTAGGTATCCATCTGCATACACTACAAAAATAACCAAAATTAGTAACGTACTAACGTGTCAAATACAAATCTATGGACACGATGTCCATAAACATACATGTAGTTATTAAAAAATACATGTATTGTTAAAAAAACATACATGTATTATTAAAAAAACATACATGTATTGCTAAAAAAAGATACATATTATTTTATCATTATAATCCTTTTACCTAAATAAAATCATACATGTATTGTTAAAAAAAACATACATGTTATTACCTAAATAAAATCATACAAGTATTGTTAAAAAAAATATACATGTATTGTTAAAAAAAACATACATGTTATTACTATCTATAGCATTATTGACAAAACAACCGATAAAAAGTTTGGACAAATTACGGTCAAACACATGTAGAGTCTTATTAAAAAAACATACATGTTATTACTATCTATAGCATTATTGACAAAACAACGGATAAAAAGTTTTGACAAATTACGGTCAAACACATGTAGAGTCGTTAGAATGATTATTAAAAAACTGAACGAAGTTTATTTGCCAATTAAAATCAGTTAAAAACTCCCTTCAGATTTGTGAGCATAGACGTATTTATTTAATTGACTTGGGCTTCATACAACTAAAGGAAAAATTTATCCCAACAAGCGATTGCAAACAAATACCCTTTACAAACTATAAAAAAAACATACATGTATTAGTACAAAAACATGTATGTACTAGTAAAAAATACATACATGTACAACTAAAAAACATACTAGTTAAAAACATACACTATCAAAAAACTATATTGTGTGTTGGTAAAAATGTGAATGTGCTTGTTAAAAAAACAAACATATACTATAAAAAAATTTAGTTAAAAAAACATACATGTACTATAAAAAAACATACATGTTTTAGTAAAAAACATACATGTTTTAGTAAAAAACATACATGTTTTAGTAAAAAAAACATGTATGTGCTAGAATAACAAAATTATAATTAATATCGATTTATTAAAAGGTATTAAAGTTCATTAATAGATCTTGTCCCGACTCGAAAATCACCAGACCCACTTGATTAACATGGGACTCAGTTTAAAATTAATCTTATGATTAATATTCATAAAGAAAATGAAATTGCTAGACCTTCAAACATAACATATTAAGGCGTTATACTTTTAAATATCAAACCGTAACAATTTAAGGTTTTATTCTTCCGAAAAATTACTAGACTTTCAAACATCACAAATATGATAATATTTTTAGAACTAAAAGCCAGAACCACATAATTAAATCATAAAACCATTAGGTTGAGGTGTTTGGCTACTTCAAACATAACAACAAAATCAAATAACATACATATAAACAAGATCATGAAACAATCGGATCTTATAAATACACAAAAAACATGAACCACAAACCTTGCTTAATACCAGCGCCTTTTTAATGATATGAAAATGGGCACATTTTTCTTGAAGATCTTATCACCGAAGTTAGGTTTACGATCAGAATAGGTGTGAATATGCGACGACGGTGGTCAGGGATGGCGGTGCACGCGACGATCGAAATTGCTTTTGTGTCATTTACATTATTTTCGGAGATCGACAAAAGATTTTAATAAGATTTTGTGTTATTTACACATACCTGTTTTGTAGAAAAAACTTATCATCACTTTTGAAGAAAAAATTATGAAGACTTGATCAATTTTATGAATTATTAGGTAGGTAAATGTTTGAGGCGGTGGTTAGGGTTTTTTGGGAGCAACTTATTTTTTGGTTTGGTTACAAATTGAAATTAGAATGGAAACGAGTAAATGTATGAAGAATTTTATGGAAGAATAAATTCCCACTTTGCCCTTCATTAGAATTTTGTATTAAAATTAAATTACATGTATTTTCCAAAATGACACTATGCATTGATATGTTGTATGTCATGTATAATTAAGAGTAATAAAGGTGGTTCTGATGGTTCTGTCACTAATATTGGTTCTGAAAAGAAAGTTACAATATATATATATATATATATATATATATATATATATATATATATATATATATATATATATATATATATATATATATATATATATATATATATATATATATATATATATATATATATATATATATATATGTGTGTGTATTTTTTATTGTTCTATTATTACATCTACTACTATTAATACTATTAATACTACTACTATTTTTTATTTATCTTGATTTAAGAGACCTTGACGATTCAGTTCAAGTGGGAATGGTTCATTTTCAAACGTTGAGGATACGGTATTATCGGTATGTATTCCACAAGAAATGGAGGTTATCCGATTTGACCACATAAAAATCCTTATTCGTTGTTATAAATGGTTTCCTTTTTTTAATTTTATTCTTAACGATGATAGGAGGTGGTGGATCTTTTGGGGTTTTCGGATGGTCTTCTGACTTTTCTCTCCTCGTGAATACGACATTCACGTGCTTAACTCGAGCGGATGGAGGAGGAGGTGGGTTAGTCCTAACAGTTTGATCAAAAGAGAAGTGAGTTAGAGGTTTCGACAACTCATTAATTTTTGTTTCCATGTTTTCAAATATACTCTGGAAATTCTTTTCATTTTGTTTCATTTAAAACTCATATTGTTAACTATCTGTTTCACAAAATTATTTGCAACTATTTGACTATCCAAAAATTTAGTGATTATTCTTTCGAGATAAATTTCGGGTTGAGGTTGAGATTGAGATTGGTGAGAATACTAATCAGGTTTTCACAACCATCGAGTTGATTTGATTCATGACGTCCATACATCGGCGTGCGATCGTTCATGTGATTTTAAAAGCGAGATTACCTTCAAGATCATTACTACTTTCATAGGAATATATTTTAGCTTCAATAGCTTCCAACTTCTTCATCAATCGAGAGGTATCCATACTACTTTCATCGGCGAAAGAGGCAAATTTTCGATTATCTTTGTTTCGATAATTTTTGGGCGAATTAAGTTCAAGAAGAAATATGTCCTCAAGAAATTGAAAAGCATGTTTCGGGGTTTTATAGTGGAAGATTCCTCCAGCCATTCCATCATAGATTGTTTGAGTGGATTCGTCTAGACCATGATAAAATATTTGAATAATAGCTCTTTTAGTCAGACCATGTCCATGGCATTTTTGAAGCATGTTCTTCAGTTGTAACCAGGCTTCGGTTAGACATTCACATGTGGTTTGAGAGAAAATTTTTATTTCGAGTAAAAGACGTACAAATAACGAAGGTGTAAAGAATCTTCTTATAAAAGCTCTTCTCATTTGCTCCCACGATATTATTGAATCTTCATTAAGTTTATCGATCCATATTTTTGCATCATCAGCTAAAGATAGTGGAAACATTAAATGTTTGACAACTTAACTTTGAGTTTCGCCATATTTGAACATGTCGTAGATAGCGAGAAATTCATGAACGTGTTCATGCGGATCGGCCTGCAAATGAGCATCGAATTTGTTCTCTTGAACCATTTTCAAGTGGGTAATATAAATAACAAAGTTGTCATCAACATCGGTTTGAACGATGGCGGAATTAGGAGTAGGTGCTACGGTACTAGCATTATTCCACAAGCATTGATCATCGGGATCGATAACTATGATATGTTCGGGTGGATTGGGTTGGGTTTCAACATCCTCTTCAAGTATACCTATAACGACAAGTTCATTATTGGATGGATTTTGGGTTGGAAATTTGAGTGGTTCGGTTTGAAGGCATTCTTTCAGGATCATTTGAAATTCCTAACTCCTCGTTATTTAATTTAATTTAAATAATAGATTTACAAGTTCTTTTACCCACAATCGAGGATATAAACCAACGTTCAAAATTAAACAAAAAGACATTTTTATTTTATATTTTTTTTAATTTTTATTTTTTTGATATTATAAAAAGATAAGAAGATAAATTAAAACGAAAGGAAAACTAATATTTTTGGGTTTTCTGTCTTTTTTATTATTTTTTTGTTGTTGTTATTTTTTTGAAAATGATGATGAACTACATATTTACAAATTCACAGAGTCTAAAAGGCAGTTTGATTTATTTATTGCACATATAAAATGTTATTATGTGTTTAGGTTTTAGTTTTTTTACTTGTTTATATTAAAAAATGTTATATTGTTGTAAACAAGGTTTTTTTAAAAGAAATAATATTGACTAAATCATATGTAAATAAAGATTTGTTAGAGATCTAAATTACATAAGATTACGTTGATTGGTGAATTGCAATAATAATCTAACGAACTACTCCTTTTTACAAACTATAAAGTGGGTTTAACGCACCGTCGGTCATGTACCAGGTCAAGGAAGGAGGTGTTACGCCATTAGTCGCTGAACAAATTCCCGGCTTGCCTGTGCGTCAAATTGAAATTACCTACGATTATTAATTGAATTGTACCTTAAGGGTGATTTACCACAAATTCACATCCGAAACACAATGAATAAGGGTATTGCTTTGTGCGTAGCCGATTTCTAGCAAAAGTACGTTGCGAATAGTTGTGGGTAAATTCTTTAATTGGTTTAACCAATACCTCAACATAATTTATGTAGAAATTTATTCTCGTGAAAAAGTTTACTAAATATTTTATTAAACTTATGCTATGGAGTTGTATACATGCTTCTCCATACATTGATTTTGACATCAAAATTTGTACCCTTAAAACTTAAGTTGAATGCTCCTAATGAAATTACTACGTCATCAAATGAGATTTTTGGGTGATGTTGTAATGGAGATAAAACTTTCATAGAATGAGAATTCGTATGATGGTTTTACGTTACTCAATTAGACGACTTAATTAAGTTACTCAGTGAGATCTGGAAACTTAAGGCATTCAGAAGGTATGAAACATGTTTACAATGCAAAATGTTTTTGGCAATGTAAATCCCTTAAAAATCTAGAAATTGAAAATTGTTTGTCAATTGAATTCTTCGACAAGTCACTATGTTGAGTACATTCATTACAGATCAACTGAGGTAATGGATCTATCTCAATATAGTTCTAGAATTCAAGAAAAATAATATGGTTTTTATACAAGGGTAATTTTATTTTCTTGAAAGTATTTTGTTATTGAAAATACTAATTTTGAACTTATTTATGTAGAATGGTTCAACCCACAAATAACACTATAAGTTCTACGTTCAAGGCATTCATTGAACGTCTCGACTGAGTGGCCCAAACTTCAATGATTTGTACCGCTCACTAAGAATTGTCTTGAGAGCAGCGGGTACTATTGATATCTTGACTACTCCCTATTCGGATGATCTTGCTGAAGGAGAATCTGATGCGTAAAGGCTTGAACACGCTGCTAAGTTTATGAAGCACTCTAAGGTGGCTTGCTTAATTCTTGGAAAAATGGATCCTCCACTTCAACAGAAGTATGAGTTATTTCTACCAAAGCGAATGCTTGATGAGCTCAAGGCTGTGTTTGAGAAGCCGCAAGCTATGGAGATATACGACTTAGTAGATGCTTTGCATAGCTACAAGCAAGCTCTTGGAAAGTCTGTAAGTGCCCATTACATGGAGATGAGGGGTTATATGGAACAACTATGATCATAATATGGCTATCAACTTGATCAATAGGTCCCTTAACAAGGACTTCAATGATTTTGTTTGAAACTATAATATGCATTGCACGTGGAAGACAGTTAATGATTTGCATGCAATGCTCATTGATTATGAAAAGGGGTTAAAAGACAAGGCATCTACTTCTACGCCTTCCGTACTAACAATACAAAAGGGTCGAGTGAGTAAGCCAAAACCGCAAGCGAACAAGAAGAAAGGAAAAGGCAAGGGTGATAAGGGCAAACAAGTTGTGACTTATTCGAAACCTATGCAGAACTTTGTCAACAAGAATAGATATCAGAAGGATGAGACTTGTCACCATTACAAGGCAAGTGGTCACTAGAAGAGGAATTTCCCTCTTTACCTCGAAGAGTTGTGAGAAATAGAGAAGAAGTCTGAGCAGAGCGCTACAGCTTCAGGTACTTAATTTATGATTGATTTGTTCAATTTAACATACAAATTAAATTCCTGGGTATATGATACGGGATGCGGTATTAACATTTGTAATATGCTGCAGGGATTTAATCTAGAAAGGAAGCTTTCCTATAGGGAACAATTTCTGTAAGTGGGCAATGGCGCACACGCAGCGGTTGAAGCTATAGGAACATTTAATTTAGTTTTACCTTCTGGTTTAGTACTGATTTTAAGTGATTGTCATTATGCACCTACAATTGTTAGGGGTGTTATTTCCTTTTCTTGTTTGTTGAATAAGGGATTCGTTCACACAATTGATAATATTAGAAGTTCTGTTTGGAAAAGGGTATTTTCTACTTTAATGCAATTTCTGTAAATGATGTGTTTGAAATGACATGCATGATAATGAATCCAAGAATAATAAATCAGTCTTTAGCATGAATAAGAAGATAAAGTTTGACAAGAACTCTTCTTATCTTTGGCATTGTAGACTTTCCCTTATTGGGAAGACTCGTATACAAAAGCTTCAACATAAGGTATTTTGGAAAATATCAACGATGATTAAAGCTCTTTGTTCTGATAGAGGTGGTGAATATTTAAGTCAAGAGTTTATAGATTATCTAAGTGAGAATGGAATTGTTCATTTACAGATGATTATAGCCGTTATGGTTATGTTTATTTACTTAATCTTAAACATGAGGTATTTGAAACATTCAAAGTGTTTAAAGCAGAAGTAGAACTGCAACTAGGAAAGAAGATTAAAGCTCTTTGTTCTGATAGAGGTGGTGAATATTTAAGTCAAGAGTTTATAGATTATCTAAGTGAGAATGGAATTGTTCAGCATCTTACTTCTCCCTACACTCCACAACAAAATGGTGTATCCGAAAGGAAAAATCGTACATTATTGGATATGGTGCGATCTATGTTTAATCTTACAACTTTACCTTTTAGGATTATGCTTTAGAGTCTGTTGTTCGCATTTTAAATATGGCTCCCACAAAGAAGGTTGATAAGATACCATATGAACTATGGCATGGCAAGAAGCCTTATTTGTCTTATTTGAAGGTCTGTGGTTGCGAGGCGTATGTAAAATGTAACTCAGGTGATAAACTCCAACAACAATCTGTAAAATGTATTCTTGTAGGATACCCTAAGGAAACTATGGGTTACTACTTTTATTATCCGCCTGAGAACAAAGTGATTGTTGCTAGGTATGGGGACTTCCTTGAAAGTGATCATATGAATCAAGAATTCAGTGGGAGAAATTATGATCTTGAAGAGAGTCATATAGATACATTACCTTCTGAAAACACTAGCGATGCAATTCCTTTAGAACCAGAAAGTCTGACGGTTCCACCGGAATGAGTTCCTCTGCGTAGATCCACAAGGATTAAAAACACAAATAGCAATATATGTCTTAACATAGAGGATGATGATGAAGTAGGGGCTTGGTGAACCTGCTAATTATAAATCCGCCATACTTGATCCTAAAAAGGATAAGTGGATGTGTTGGAGCATAGTTTGGCTGGGCCGGTTTGACGACTCTCCTGGGCCGTTCGTCGTCATCCCGGGTCCTGAGTAATGCTGCAAACAAAGGTAAACCGGTTAGACGTGGACCCGAGGCCGGAGCCCCGGGGTCCACCTCTGACGGTCAAGTTAGTATCGGATGAATATGTTGTATAAGAGGTGTAGTTATGAGAGAGAACCTGATTATAATGAGACCCCTACCCCTGTTTATATAGGCTTAGGGTTTCTTGAAGGATAAGTTAGGTGTGTGTGGGCCGCGGGCCTGTTGGGCTGGGCCGAATACCGACTGTACGTCGACATTTCCCCCAGTCTAGTATGATATGGTCCATGATCATGTTATGCTAGACTCATTCGTGTATCATGCTCACTAAACAACCGCGTGCGGCTTGCTGCTAGGACATCCTCGTGGGTCGTCCGTAACATATGGCTCCACTCGTAATGGGCTTCCTTTAGCAAAAAGATGATGGGCTGGGATTGTGAATAGTGAGCATAGCCACTATACGCCATCATGTCCCCCCAGTCTAGTATGCGAGGTTGTCACCGAGGTTACTAGACTTTACACCATATCTGCTACCTGTAAGCATATCCACGTCGAAAGAATATGGGAAAACATGTATACGTAAGACGGGTGGTTGTGCTCGAATGCTTGGTTTCCCGTGATTAGACGGTAAGGACCCCGTAAGAAGAAAACGTGTTCTATAGCCGGGGTAACACTGGCATTGGAAAGGTATCGTTCTTATTCATCTCCAACGTGAGGATGATAAGAAGATTTTGTGAAGGTGGAGGTGGAACCCGTATGCTGCATCGTGAACATATGAAGGCGTACTTCTTATACCCACTAATGATGCAACATAATGCGAATGTGCCATTCGTCTTAAAGCCAACAGAAGACGTACCTCTGTGGAAAAGTGATGTGGAAAAGTAATTTGGCGCTGAAGACGTACTTCCGTAACAAAGATATGAACCAACAGAAGACGTACTTCTGTGGCAGAATGAGTTAGTGGAAGGCGTACTTCCACGGCAAAGGTAACAAGAGAGTGGAAGACGTATTTCCACGACGAAGACAACGAGCCCATGGAAGGAATACTTCCACGGCTAAAATAAGGCGCTAGTGGAAGAGTACTTCCACGATGAAGGATAATGAGCCCGTGGAAGAATACTTCCACGGCGAACGATAAGGAGGTCGTGGAAGAATACTTCCACGACGAAAGATAAGAGGCCGTGGAAGAATACTTCCACGACGAAAGATAAGGAGGCCGTGGAAGAATACTTCCACGGCGAAAGATAAGGAGGCCGTGGAAGAATACTTCCACGGCGAAAGATAAGGAGGCCGTGGAAGAATACTTCCACGGAGAAAGATAATGAGCCCGTGGAAGAATACTTCCACGACGAAAGATAATGAGGTCGTGGAAGAATACTTCCATGGCGAAAGATAATGAGCCCGTGGAAGAATACTTCCACGGCGAAAGATAATGAGCCCGTGGAAGAGTACTTCCACGGCGAAAGATAATGAGCCCGTGGAAGAGTACTTCCACGGCGAAAGATAATGACCCCGTGGAAGAGTACTTCCACGGCGAATGATAATGAGGCCGTGGAAGAATACTTCCACGGCGAAAGATAATGAGCCCGTGGAAGAATACTTCCACGGCGAAAGATATGAGCCCGTGGAAGAGTACTTCCACGACGAAAGATAATGACCCCGTGGAAGAGTACTTCCACGGCGAATGATAATGAGGCCGTGGAAGAATACTTCCAAGGCGAAAGATAATGAGCCCGTGGAAGAATACTTCCACGGCAAAAGATATAAGCCCGTGGAAGAGTACTTCCACGGCGAAAGATAATGACCCCGTGGAAGAGTACTTCCACGGCGAATGATAATGAGGCCGTGGAAGAATACTTCTACGGCGAAAGATAATGAGGCCGTGGAAGAATACTTCCACGACGAAAGATAATGAGCCCGTGGAAGAATACTTCCACGGTGAAAGATAATGAGACCATGGAAGAATACTTCCACGGAGAAAGATAATAAGCCAGTGGAAGGAGTACTTCCACGGCGAATACTATAAGCCAGTGGAAGGAGGACTTCCACGGCGAAGACAATAAGCCAGTGGAAGGAGGACTTCCACGGCGAAGACAATAAGCACGTGGAAGAGATACTTCCACGGCGAAGGATAATGAGCACGTGGAAGAGATACTTCCACGGCGAAGGATAATGAGCACGTGGAAGAGATACTTCCACGGCAAAGATAATAAGCACGTGGAAGGAATACTTCCACGGCGAAGACAATAAGCACGTGGAAGAGATACTTCCACGACGAAGATAATAAGCATGTGGAAGAGATACTTCCACGGCGAAGATAATAAGCACGTGGAAGAGATACTTCCACGGCGAAGATAAGAAGCACGTGGAAGAGATACTTCCACGGTGAAGGCAATAAGCCAGTGGAAGGAGTACTTCCACGGCGAAGACAATAAGCCAGTGGAAGGAGGACTTCCACGGCGAAGACAATAAGCACGTGGAAGAGATACTTCCACGGCGAAGGATAATGAGCACGTGGAAGAGATACTTCCACGGCGAAGGATAATGAGCACGTGGAAGAGATACTTCCACGGAAAAGATAATAGGCACGTGGAAGGAATACTTCCACGGCAAAGATAATATGCATGTGGAAGAGATACTTCCACGGCGAAGATAATAAGCACGTGGAAGATATACTTCCACGGCGAAGATAAGAAGCACGTGGAAGAGATACTTCCACGGCGAAAATAATAAGTACGTGGAAGAGATACTTCCACGGCGAAGATAAGAAGCACGTGGAAGAATACTTCCACGACGAAGAAAACGAGCACGTGGAAGAATACTTCCACGGCTAAGATAATAAACACGTGGAAGAGATACTTCCACGACGAAGATAATAAACACGTGGAAGAGATACTTCCACGGCGAAGATAATAAGCACGTGGAAGAGATACTTCCACGGCGAAGATAAGAAGCACGTGGAAGATTACTTCCACGGCGAAGATAACGAGCACGTGGAAGAATACTTACACGACGAAAGATAACGAGCACGTGGAAGAATACTTCCACGACGCATGAATAAGCCAACAGAAGAGATACTTCCATGGTAAAGAATAACCCGGCAGAAGGCGGACTTCTGCGGCAAAGAAATATATCCAAAGACATTTGTGTGACGTGCACATAAATAGTGGTATTATTATACCCTAGTAGCCCTCCAAGTTTAATGGTGCTACACTAGATTAGTACTATTAAACTTAATCAAGTATTCAAAAAAATTACGGTCGTGTAGACCAACGCGAATGGACGTACCATAGCCGCGTACAAAAGATAGAGATTAGGTTCGAACGTGCAAACCAACGCGGATGGATCTTGCCATAACCGCGAATTGTCACATAGTATAAGACGTATCTTAACTAACTTATGGGATGCGTTATGCTATTACGTGCGGCGTACCGTTACTACCATAAGGACGGTCAAAGTTTTGACAAAATTTTGTTAGACGTGCACAGTGTGTCTTTTGCAAGTCCATCATGAGTCATGTGGTTTGCGTAACTTACTACAACGTCTTGATAGTAAGGTGTCTAACAAGGATACATGATCCATGGTCGTTGGGGTTGCATCCCTCTTACACGACAAGTTGAATTATTAGGTTCACTCAATCCTCTTATTCCACCTGGGAACGATGTGTACATGTATGCCCGTAGGCAGAAGATATCCGAGTGTACGGACTAGCACGGATGGACGTACCATGACCGCGAATGACCAATAACATATATTATTTAAAGAAAATATATGTAATATCTTACTGATATAAAAGATATATAATATCTTTTATAAATTAATAATATCATAATATATCATATCCGAATAAAAAAAAGATAAATAATAACTGTAGTTATTTAAATGATATATGTAATATCCATTTTAATATAAACAATATACTCGAACTTACGGATTAATTACAGAAGACACGGCTCATGACCGTAGTAAAAAAAAAATATATATTACCGAACATATAGACGAGCACGGCTGGACATACTACGACCGCATATAAAAAATAGAATAATTGCTGAATGTGCAGATGAATGCGGATGGCGAGTCATGACCGTGAATCACGATGTTACTGGGTCGGGTCGCGACATTAAAAAAAGTATATTTAATGAAATCAAAAGAAATATCTCTTTTGCCAATTTTAAAAGATATATATAATATCTTGTTACCAAGTTAAGAGATATACATAATATCTTATTAATATAAATATCATGATTTTTTTTAATAAAAGATATAGAAAATATCTATTAGCATATTAAAAAAGTATAGGCAATATCCTGTTACCTCTTGAAAAAAAATATAAATAATATTTTTTATTAATTGAAAAAATAAGTATAATATCATTTAATAATATAAACAATAGATCCGAGAGTGCGGACCATGACAAAAGGACGAATTTTGCGACCATGGATAAAAAAATAGAAAAATAGCGAATGTACTTCATCCGATATACGTTGATTTTTAGTATATTTACATGTGTCTCAGAATATTTGACAAATTCTTACTTGTATAAGAAAATATATCTTCGTCAAAATATGACAACATATTTTCCGTATGCGATAATGGAATAGGATTTGGACTTACCAATTTAAATCGATCTTTGAATTGTCGTAGTGTGAGAACAAGACATCCTTGAAAAATATATTTGCAATATTTTATTAATAAATAAAAGATATACATGATATCTCCATTAACTTAGAAAATAAATTGGTAAATCTTTTAACAATTTTAAAAAATATTAATAATATCTCTTATCAATTCAAATGATACACGCTATCACTATTCCAAGTTAGCTCATATTATTTTCCCTGGAATCAGCATGCCTCAAACCGACTTCGAAAAAGTACGACACAGATTGGATTATAACCGCAACACTTAGTTATGCGAATACATTTGCTAATTTGTAACCCCTATTGTTAAGTTACCATAGGCACATGTACTGATACAGTTTTTAATGCTATAAAAAACAATGGTGTTTACTGTTTAAGAATATCAAATAAAGATACTCATATAACACTATCATATATATCATGTGATATCATTAGAAAAAGATATCCATGCGCCATATATGAAAAACATGTGCGCCGTATGTCATTACGATGTAGTATACTGATATGTCATAATAATATACCAAATAATTATTGAAACGGCTCCATATGACATATGGGTTTATGATATTACAGATCGATTCTTGTTCACTTAGTATATCAACTCTTAACACAGGCAAGAATGCGATGATCTAAAGACAAAAATGCAAAAGTTTTAGAGTTACCGTTTTTCGACATGGATCATTGCTTTTCGGTAGTGCGAGACCACGAGACATAGTTTAGTCAGGGTCCCACGGATGGCGCCAACTTGTTGGAGCATAGTTTGGCTGGGCCGGTTTGACGACTCTCCTGGGCCGTTCGTCGTCTTCCCGGGTCCTGAGTAATGCTGCAAACAAAGGTAAACCGGTTAGACGTGGACCCGAGGCCGGAGCCCCGGGGTCCACCTCTGACGGTCAAGTTAGTATCGGATGAATATGTTGTATAAGAGGTGTAGTTATGAGAGAGAACCTGATTATAATGAGACCCCTACCCCTGTTTATATAGGCTTAGGGTTTCTTGAAGGATAAGTTAGGTGTGTGTGGGCCGCGGGCCTGTTGGGCCGGGCCGAATACCGACTGTACGTCGACAGGATGGTTGCTATGGATGAGGATATGAAATCCATGAAAGTAAATGATGCTTGGATTCTTGTAGATCCACCACCAAATGCTAAAGTAGTGAGACATAAGTGGATATACAAGTATAACACAGACATGGATGGAAAAGTACAATCCTATAAAGCTCATTTAGTAGCTAAAGGTTCTACCCAAACTTTTGGCGTAGACTATGAGGAGACATTTTCTCCTGTAGCAGACTTAAGAGCTATTAGGATTCTCATAGCTATATCAGAATACTATGACTATGAGATAGGGAAATGGATGTTAAAACTGCCTTCTTAAATGGTCGCTTAGATGAAAAAAATCTATTTGCAGCAACTAGAAGGGTATGTTGATCCTGAGAATCCAGGACATGTGTGCAAACTTCCAAGATCTATTTATGGTTTGAAGCAAGCATCACGTCAATGGAATAAAAGATTTGATGAAGAAATCAAAAAGTTTGGGTTCATTTAGAATCGTGATGAGCCATGTGTATATTGCAAAGCTAGTGGGAGTGATGTAGTATTCCTAGTTCTATATGTTGATGACATATTAATCATGGGAAGTAACATTCCAAGACTTAAACCTGTTAAGGTTTATCTTGGTAAATGTTTTTCTATGAATGATTTGGGAGAAGCTGCATACATTCTGGGAATTAAGATCTATCGGGATGGGAAAATACGGTTAATTGGTCTAAGTCAAGATGATTATATAGATAAGATATTGAAGAAGTATAACATGCATAATTCCAAGAAAGGTTTTCAACCTATGGAAGTTGAGCATAATCTGAGTCATGAGATGGATGCATCAACTCCTGAAGAGGAGGCATACATGTAGAAGGTGCCTTACGCTTTGGTTGTAGGATCTATAATGTATGATGTTAGATGCACAAGGCCTGATGTGGCGTTTGCTCAGAACTTGGTCAGTAGATACCAACAGAATCCAGGGAAGCTCCACTGGACTGCTGTTAAACATATTCTAAATATTTGAGGAGTACGAAAGATATGTTCTTGGTATTTGGAGGGAAACCAGATACATAACTAAATGTCACACGTTTCTGTGATACGTCCTTACTATGTGATAAAGAGGATACGAAGTCTTAGACATGTTACGTTTTTGTTATCAATGAAGAAGAGCAAGAAGTAGACTACGATTGCAATGTATGCTACTCAATCTGAGTACATGGCTGCTTCAGAAGCTGCAATGGAAGTTGTTTGGATTAGGATGTTTATTGGAGATCTTGGAGTGATGCCCTCAATAAAAAAACATATTGATATATATTGCGACAATTCTGCTGCAATAATATTCGCAAATGATTCTAGAGTCATGAAAGGCGCCAGACACTTTAAACGTAGACATCACTACGTCCGAGAACAAGTTGAAGCTCGTGAAATCAAATTAATAAAAGTTCACACATATGATAATGTAGCTGATCCTTTAACTAAGGCTTTGTCTAGACCAAAGGTAGTTAAGCATGCCAAGGCGATTCGACTACAACTAGCTAGCGAACTCATGCAATAAATTTGTGATTAGTAATTGGATAAAGGATGTTATGACATTATTATTTAATAAAATAAAGATTGGGTTTCGTTTTTCTTATTACTTAATTTTGTATCCTATTTTACATGTTTTAATCTATGAATAAATTGTTATGCTAATGTCCTTTGTCGATTAATAATATGGGAATATTATTAAATTAAGACAAATTAAAATGACGATAGAGTATACTTGAAAGTATATTGATCGATTTTGGATGATATTCAATGAATCGAATATTGGACTTATCCCAAGTATATGATTTTACTTTGTGGATCTTTGTCATCAAGTAAATAATAAATAGTTATCCTTAGACTTAAGATACCAGGAAACTGTTATGAATCTAGTGCATCTCTGTGGAATAATCTAACGCTAAACGTAACTGGTACCTATAAGGATTATTTTCGGAAGTATTGCAAAATTCAAAAGTTTTGCTCGTAGTCAATATGGGATTTATTTCCTCCAATTTTGTTTTGGAGTTTGATACAGCTGGGCCCTCGTGGGATTAGTAAGATGTTTGTGTAGCCACACCCAAATTTGTTTTTTTAATCTTGCTGAAATTGTGAACGAGAAACATAATGGTTAATGAAAGGAATGACTGAGATCCATATCCTTATTAACGTTGTAATATAAATAAAAGGATAATCATAATGATGAACCATTAAAAGGTTTTATCCAGGAGACCTTACTCGAGTTTTACTAGAGACATTGCTAAGTGTAACTAGACGCTAGTCAATGTAATCACGATATTCGAAATATGTCCAAGTAAGAGCTGAAAGTTTATGGACTTATATTTAATAGTCGTGTGATAGGATCAAACTCGAGATCATGGGATTGCACACAATACGTAAAGAGTTAATTTAATTAATATATATATTTATTTTATTTATTAATTTATTTAATAAATATCTATTTATATATTTATTAATTTAAACCGAGACATAACTTTAACGACGTTAAATAATTAAGAGTTAAGTATTAACGAGCGCTAAATAAATATATAGTAAGTAAATAAAAAAGAAAGAAGTTTCGAATGTTCTGGAACACCCCAAAGGGGTGTTCTAGCCGTCGGTTATGGGGGAGAAAAAGGAAGGGTAAAAACTTTTCTTTTATCTGTTTTTGGATACAAGTATAGGCCTATATAAACAAACCTTCTCCTCATAATTCAAGAGACACAGAAAAATCTCTCCTCTCCCCTCTCTCTCTTTGCGATCCAAGCTAAACCCACAAAGAGTTTTTGGTTGGTTTTCTTTTTTGATCAGTTCACTTATTATCTAGTCCTAGCCCCTCTCTAGGTTTGTTGGGTAGATTATTTACAAGTGTTATAGCTCGGTTTACACGTGCTAGAATCAAGGTTAGTTCATTGTATTACGTGTGTACAAGATCGTAATATAGTCTTACTGTAGACTATATCTTGGTGACATACTATATAAACCCGAATTGGTGATTCGTTCTTCGTCATGTGGATTTGCTTTAGCTTAAAGGTATGTAACCCTAATTTGATTAATTATAATCGTGTTATTATTTTGATCTTGTTAAATCGCTTCCGCTCTGTGTGCTTTGATCTCGTTTAAGGTTTTTATATAATTGTTATGATATTAATAATCCTTCATTAGGATGGTTTGGATGAAGGATGTAAGGTTGCATGAGTAGAGTTGTCTAAAGCAGAGAACGCGTCAACATTTATGCTGCGTAGCTTGGACAATCATATGGAGAAAAGGGACGTAGACTATACTTCCTAAACGGATAGGAATAGCTTAGAAAGGGGCGGTGTAAGGACAAAGTTGGTAGAGGGATACATAATGGAGTGGAGGAATAAGTACGATGAGAGTTGGATGATAGTCGATAGACTGACTAATTCATCCCATATTCTAAGCAGAATGAGAAGTCACGAAGTGAGAAGTTGGAAGGATGGCGCACGGATGTGGTGGGATAGGAGGTTCTGCGTAAACGTCAGCCTAATAAGTATGAAATTCTTTATGAAGGATTATGGCAAGGGAAGAAACGATGGGAAGCAAGCATGGTATACCATTGATAGACTAATGGTTGGTGTGAGCATACTATAGGGATAATTAGGAAAGACACCTAGAGCATTGGCGTGGGGTTTGGAGATAATTGGAAAACGCATTTTATTAGGAAAAATTCTTCTACAGAGGTGGAGTCACTAGTGAGAGGGGCATAATCCTCATTATTGAGAACGTAGGGAATAAAAGAAGAACGCCTAAATTATAGGCTGAAGGCGAGATGGAAGATGATATGGAAATTAAGATCGTGGAAAGTCAAGAAAAAAGTAGTAGGGAGGAAGAATGGCTTTAGGGAGCAAGAGACTGTCAAGAAAGGGGAGTGATATTGAGTGGAAAGAAAATCGTTAGAACTAGAAGTTAGTAATCACGAGCAATGGAACGTGCACCTAGAGAGAAGACATAGCACCTGTTAGTATGAAGGATGGTTAGTTACTTGGTGCTGAGCATGGAAAAGCGAAGATGAGGTAGTGGTTATGACATGTTTTATTTGACTATTATGAGAAGCTTTTGGCTATGCAATCTTGTATTGCCATTGGATGTGATTAAGCATGGTAGAACTTTCTAGATGATGGAAAAATACATAGAGGTTAGGAGCTGTTTAGTTTGACGAAGGAAATGTAGTAGACACTACTGGAGTTAATCTGTGGATCACCGTTACAATGGGATGAAGTTAGGAGCAACCAACGTATTGGACCGAAGGTGGATCGGAAAACTATGAAGTGGTGGCAATGCTTAACTAGAAGTTGAAAATGGCAAAGGACCGACAAGAGAGTTGTGCGGACAAGAGGCGTATGCCATTGGGATTTGAGATTTGAAAATAGGGTTATGCTAAAGGTTTCACCATGGAAAGGAGTGATACGGTTTGGGAAGAAAGGGAAGATAGCACCTAGAATCGTGGGTGCGTTTATAATCCTCGAAACGATTGGACCAGCGGCTTGTAGGTTGGGGAATTACTGGAAGATTTGTGTAGTGTGCATGATGTATTTCATGTGTTTAACTTGAGGAAATGCTTAGCAAGAACCGTCTTGCAAGTACCGATAGAAGACATTTGTATAGTTTCGAGTCTTCGTTTCATCGAAGGGCCGGTAGAAATTATGGATCGTAAAGTTAAGACATTGGGAAAAGGTAAGATACCGTAGTTAAGGTTAGATGGAATTTGAAAGTTGACTAGAGTTCACGTGGGAACGGGAAGGGATGGTTTGTGAAGAACAAGTATCCTTAGCTTTTGCTAATGATGATCCTAAGGAGTAAATCTCGGGACAAGATTTCTATTAGGAGGGAGTAATGTGACAACCTCGATTTTTGAGGTTCGTCACTTAGTATTTTTTAGGGTATTTTGTGTAACTATGTGTTTTATGTGCATATGTGTTTATTTTTGGGTGAATGAGAGTGTGTTGGGACATCGTTATGAATAGGGGGTGCTCTTAAGTAAATTGATGAACGGTTATTTCATGATCATGAGCTCACAATATAGTGACTATGAAATGGAGTTATTTTGGTGTTTTATGTATACGTATATGTAGTATAATAAATCGTATTTTTACGGTTTAGGGTTTAGCATTTAGAGGTCTCGGATGAGGTATTTAGTCACGGAAATAATTTACGAGATGGTTTTAAGTCATTTAGGACTTAGTTATTTAGTTTATTTCATATTTCAAGAGTTTTCATAAAACTGTATATTTTATGTCTTTTACGGTATACGCGTAATTTTGACTAGTTTTACGGTTTAGAGGTTTTGGAGGCTTTAGGAGCTGAAATAAATTAAGGTAACTTAAGGTATCATTAATAATATATTAATAAGTAATAAAAAAATAAAAAAATAAAAAAATATAAAGGGGGCCGGTTTGGACGACGCAAAGGAGAGGGAGAAAAAGAAAAGGAAAGAGGACTTTGGATTGGGCTAGGATTTGCTTTATGTTCACTATATAAAGATTTTAATAGTACAAAACACTCACAGTTTTCTCCTTGGAAGCTAAAACTGACGTTCACCATAGAAAAGTTAGGGTCTTCATAAAAATCTTGACTTCCATTATTCTTAAGGTAAAACCTTCAATACCCTTTTTAATCAATTTGTTTTTAATGCTTTTATGATCAAAATATGATGGATATAGGGTTAGGTCTAAATTAAAATCTAAGTTTTAATGATATAATCATGATTAGATGAATTAGGGTTCATAATTAAATAGTTTATGGGTAATTAATTAGGTTAATTATATTAAATTCGTCATTAAAAACTGGTTAGAATTTTAGGTCAATTGTATTGATCATATCTAGATTTTTACAAACTTTCATAAATCGAATCTTATAACCCTGGAAAGGTATTTTAGTTATCTTTTGAATTCAAGAAAAGAGAACTAAATTGGAGGTGGGGAAGTGGGTTAAAAACATGTTACAACAGTCGGAGGTCAAAATAGTTTTTGGATCAGTCGGTTTACAATTAATGTTTTTAGATGGTTAGGGAACTTAGGAGTACAATTGGACCTTCAAATGAATATGAGACTTAGTTCATATATTAAATAAGCGATCTGGTGGAGGGCTAAGTAAATGTAATAGTGGAAGACCCTCTGATCATAACAAACTTTTCATATGTTCAAAATCAGTAAAATCAGGATAGGTAAAAGTATATATATATATATATATATATATATATATATATATATATATATATATATATATATATATATATATATAGAGGTGCGTTATTGTAAGGACTGACTTTAAAATAAAAACAATAGGAACTGTTTTAGACCGTTAGATCAATTAATATGAATGAGATTTAATTTTAACATGTATTGATTGATAATGGTATCTTTGTAATAAATTTCTAACAATAGTGGCAATTTGCACACTGAAATGTGTATTTAACCTTTGCTTTTATATTTGCAATGTTTGAAATTTATGATGTCTAATAAATAATATTTATTATATACCAATCTTGTTTAAGTTTGAAGACTAACAATACCTTCTTTTTTTGCATGCGAAATACGTAAATTGACATATATTATGTGATAACACACGAGTTTTATTACACATTTTATTATATATGCGATGACATATTGAATTATGCGATAACATATTGAGTTATAGATACTTACATATATAGTGATCGGTTTAGTGAAGTACAAATTGTTATTAAGACACACGAGTTTTTTTACATATTTTAATTCATAAATAAGATCTTTTAATAAAGTGTTATGACACATTTTAATAACACATTTATCAATCTATTTGACTCTTTAGTATTTTTTGAAACGTTTTACCATGAAAATATGTCAAAAATTTACTAATAAAAACGTGTCATCAACATTTATGTGTCACTACATCTTAAAAAGTAATGTGCTATTTTCAATCATTAAAAATATGTCATTTTTATGTGTCACTAAATTAAAATAAATAATGTACCACTATATATCATTAAAAATGATTTTTTTCATGTGTCACTAAATATAAAAATAAATTAATGTCTCACATTTTATCGTTAAAAATGTGTCATTTTTGTTTGTCACTACATCTAAAACAATGTGTCACTATATCTAAAAAAGTACTAGTACTATTTATCAGTGTGTCATTTTTATGTGTCACTACATATAAAAAATAAAGTATGGATATTGTTTTTGTGGCCTCGAGGGCCCAATCTTGGGTGCTACAAGACCACATCTTACGTGACAGTAGTATATGTGGTATGGATGATGATTACGTTTCTGCTTTGGCTTGTCTTCGTGATACGATTCCAAGCTTTGATTTTAGCGTTTTCGCTAATAAGGACACCGCCCCATCTAAAGCCCAAGAAACATTGGCGAGTGCCATTTTTAGTGA